>LR738710.1:512150732-512175207 GCA_902687465.1 Secale cereale
CGGCGGCGTAGGGGACGTGGCTATGGGGCCGACGAGATCCGGGCGGCAAAGGCGATGCGGTGGGCGGCGACGGGGCCGCAAGCGGCGGCGGTCGGAGCAGGATCCCCTCTGGATCCCGATCCAGAGAGGGGGGGGTGTGCTTTCTCCTTTCTTGTGTGTGTTGGTGGGAGGGGGAGGAGAGATGGGTTGGGGTGGAGTGTGGGGGAGTAGGCAATATAGGCCATGGGGTGGGCCGGGGTGGGGCAGTGAGCTGGGCCAGAGGCCCACTCTCCCTTTTCTTTTCTGTTTGCTTTCTTTTATTTCTTTTAAATCATCTGTTTCTATTTGTTTAGGACACTTTAAACATTTCGCAAAAATGTTGGTCCACCACCAATATTAACAAAATAATGTTTGCCACATGATGAACATTTTACTTTTCATGTTTGAGCAATTTTGAATTTCACTCATATTTTGAAATTTGACTTCAGCTGGAATTTGCAAAAGATATTAGACAATGATGATCAAAAAATTGTTTAGCAAAATGATTAACTGTATCTCAGGGATTACTGTAGCATCATTACACCGGGGTGTTACAACTCTTCTCCTCTATAAGAAATTCTTGTCCCGAGAATTAAGAGGTAGAAGGGAAAAGATCGGGATACTCTGCCCGAAGATTATCCTTGCGTTCCCAAGTGGCTTCTTCTTCAAAATGATTTGACCACTGCACCTTGAGGAACTTGATAACCTTCTGGCGGGTTCGACATTCGGCTTCTTCAAGAATGCGGATCGGATGCTCTTTGTAAGTGAGATCATCTTGCACTTCAATCAGTTCCGGATCCACTTCACGTTCCGGATCCTTGAAGCAACGACGAAGTTGCGATACGTAGAAGACGTCATGGAGGTGAGAGAACTGGGGTTGGAACTCTAGTTGATAAGCTACAGTCCACGATGGGCGAGAATGTGGAAGGGACTAATGTAGCGCGGAGCTAGCTTGCCCTTGATTCCGAACCGATGAGTGCCTATCAAAGGAGTGACACGCAGACAAGCTTGTTCAGCAGGTTGATAAGTTGAACCCCAGTGTTTCCTGTCATAGTTGCTCTTCTGGCGGGACTGGGCCGCCTTGAGATTACCCCGGACAATGCAAACCTGCTCCTCAACTTGTTGAACAATGTCTGGACTAATCAGCATCCGTTCCCCAATTTCTGACCAATTCAGAGGGATTCGGCACTTACGTCCATAAAGCACTTCGAAGGGTGCCATCTTCAAGCTGGCTTGATAAGTGTTATTATAAGAGAACTCCGCATAAGGGAGAGATTCTCCCCTTCTTGCCGAAATAAATAACACAAGCCCGAAGCATGTCTTCAAGAATTTGGTTGACTCGCTCGACTTGGCCTTGGGATTGGGGATGATAAGCAGTGCTCCAGGTTATATGAGTTCCCACTGTCTCTTGGAAACTATCCCAGAACTTCGAAGTGAAAATACTGCTGTGGTCTGAACTGATCTCCTTCGGAATGCCGTGAAGTGACAGAATTCTGGAGATATATAAGTTTGCTAATTGACTAGCAGTGATAGTCTCCTTGACTGGTAGAAAGTGAGCAACCTTCGAGAATTGGTCGATGATGAAAAATATAGCATCATTGCCTTTCTGAGACTTGGGGAGGCCAGTGACAAAGTCCATCTGAATCTTATCCCACTTCCATTCAGGAATCGGAAGCGGTTGTAGAAGTCCAGCCAGTTTCTGATGTTCTACTTTGACGCGACGACAAACGTCACATTCTTCGATATATTGAGCAATGTCTTGCTTCATCTTAGAACGCCAGTACTTCTGACGGATGTCTAGGTACATCTTAGTACTTCCTGGATGAATAGAGAGAGGGGTGTCATGCGCTTCTTTCATCACCTTCTCAGTCATAATCTCGAAGAGGGATACCACTATGCGATCTTTGAAGTACAAGGTACCATCTTCAGCAAGTGAGAAATCTCTGGATTTCTCTAAGGCAAGATCCTTTTTCATTAGATCAACGTGAGCATCTTTGTCTTGAGCAGACTTAATTGCTTTCAATAGAGTTGGTTCCAAGACAAGGTTATTCAGAGAAGCCTGTGGAACTAGTTGAAGGTTCAGCTTGCAGAGCTTTTCATAAAGGCAGGGTTGAGCTTTATGAACCATGTGGTTATTGCAATTAGACTTGCGGCTCAGGGCATCGGCCATGACATTAGCCTTGCCTGGGGTATAGGAAATACCCATGTTATAATCTGCTATAGCCTCCATCCACCTTTGTTGATGGAGGTTTAGATCTGGCTGAGTAAACAGATACTTCAGACTCTGATGATCAGTGAAGATCTCGCAATGATTACCGAGAAGGTAATGTCGCCACAGCTTCAATGAATAAATAACCACTGCAAGCTCGAGGTCATGAACTAGGTAGTTTTCTTCGTGAGGACGCACTTGACGGGAGGCATAAGCAATCACCCTGCGCTCTTGCATTAGGACACAGCCTAATCCTTGACGATATGCATCACAATATATGACAAAATCCTTCTGAGAATACGGAGGAGCAAGCACTGGGGCAGAAGTCAGCTTGTCCTTGAGAGCCTAGAAACTTTCCTCACACTTATCAGTCCACTCAGACTTAACACATTTGTGTAGTAGATTGGTCAGTGGCTTGGCGGTCTTGGAGAAGTTCTCAACGAAATGGCGGCAGTAGCTGGTGAGTCCGAGAAAGCGTTTGACTTGCTTGACATTCTTGGGAGGGGTCCAGTCAAGAATAGCCTGAACTCGCTCTGGGTTGACGGCAATACCATCCTTGGAGATCACATGACCAAGGTAGGTTACTTCTGGTAGCCAGATTTCGCACATAGAATACTTGGCATATAGTTGATGCTCTCGAAGCTTTTCTAGAGTAAGTCGAAGATGTTCAACATGTTCTTCTTTATTCCTCGAATATACCAGGATATCATCTAGATAGACCACGACGAACTTGTTGAGGTAATCCATGAATATATAGTTCATCAGACGAGAGAATGTCGCTGGAGCATTGGTCAAGCCGAAGGACATGACGGTGTACTTGTAAGAACCATAATGAGTGACGAATGCGGTCTTTGGAATATCCTCTTCACCAACACGGATCTGGTGGTAACCCAACCTCAAGTCGAGTTTAGAGAAAACTGATGAACCAGCCAATTGATCATACAGATCGTTGATCCGAGGAAGCGGATATTTGTTCTGAATTGTAGCTTGGTTGATAGGACGATAGTCTTGGACCAAAGGGTTCGTGACATCCTTCTTCTTCACAAAGAGAGAAGGTGCTCCCCAAGAAGTGGAACTTGGACGAATGAATCCACTGCGAAGAGACTTGTCGATTTCCTCCTTAAGCTAAAGGAGTTCATGAGGCAGCATCTTGTAGGGTCGTTTAGCGATAGGAACGGTGCCTGGTTTCAAGTTGATGACGAATTCGACAGCCCATGTAGGACGTATGCCTAGGAGTTCTTCTGGAAAGACATCTTGGACATCACGAACGACTGGAATCTTCTCAATGCCCCCAAGAGGTGCTGCGTTCGATGCATTCAAGGCATAAAGTCGTGCCTCGGTATTTTGAACAATCTGAGCATGGTAGCTTACTATCTCATTCGATGGATGTAGGAGATGAATGACTTTGGTGCGCAAACGATAGAGGCAGTATGTGCTTTCAACCATTCCATTCCTAGAATGAGGTCAATATTGGAAGACTCCAATATAATGGGAGAAACATGGAATTCCAACCCTTCAATTTCAACGGGGATGTCACGACCAATCATGGTGGTTCGACACTGGCCCGCAGGGGTGCGTACCACTATCGGAGTGTTCATGGGCTCGCATCGAATGTTGTGTGCGTATGCAAAATTTTCTGACATGAATGAATGTGATGCTCCTGAATCGAATTACACAGAAGCCGGTACTAAGTTCACGAGAAGAGTACCCATCATAGTAGCAGGCTGGTCTTGAGCTTCATTCAGATCAACATGGTTAGCCTGACCCCGACCATAAGGTCTGGCATTGTTGTTGCGGGGCTGATTTTTACCACGACCAGCAGCAGAAAAAACAAGTTGATTCTGATTCTGAGGATAGTTCCTGGAACAGTGACCCGGAAGGCCACACTTGAAGCATAGACCATCATTGGGGTTGGAAGCAGGCGCTCGGGGTGGTGCTGTCTGAAGAGGCTGCCTTGGCAGTGGAGAAGGTAGACGAGGTGCAACATAGGACTATCTTGGTGCAGGTGCAGTTGGATGATACATGCTTTGGGGAATCCATATCCGACGCTTCTGCGTTGACGGGCCCAAAGATCAGCCAGCATCACGGCTACAACTGAGGGATCACTGGTGTTCCTGAAGACCTGTCTCAACCTGAATAGCCTTGTTCACCAAGATGGCGAAGTGGGCAAAGTCATGAACGAGAAGTGCTAGCTTGATATCAGGGTGAAGTCCATCACGAAACTTTTCTTGCCTACGAGCATCAGTTGCAATGTCTTCTTCGGCGTAGCGGGACAAGTCCAAGAATTCCCGCTGATAAGCATCTACAGACTTGTTGACTTGGATGAAGTTGCGGAACTCTCACTTATTCCTGTTCATGATTCCCTTAGGAATGAAGCGGGCACGGAAGGCAGCTTGGAAATCCGACCAATTGATGACCATTCTAGTAGGTAGGGTACGCATGTGGATGTGCCACCATTGAGCAGTGGGGCCCCTCAGGTAGTATGCCGCGAAGGTGACATAGTTGGCAGGGGCCACTGATGTGTACTACGCAACCTTCTTCTTGTAGACGTGGTTGAGCCTCCAAGTGCAGAGGTTTGTAGGACAGTAACAAATTTCCCTCAAGTGGATGACCTAAGGTTTATCAATCTGTGAGAGGCGTAGGATGAAGATGGTCTCTCTCAAACAACCCTGCAACCAAATAACAAAGAGTCTCTTGTGTCCCCAACACACCCAATACAATGGTAAATTGTATAGGTGCACTAGTTCGGCGAAGAGATGGTGATACAAGTGCAATATGGATGGTAGATATAGGTTTTTGTAATATGAAAATATAAAAACAGCAAGGTAACTAATGATAAAAGTGAGCATAAACGGTGTTGCAATTCTTTGAAACAAGGCATAGGGTTCATACTTTTACTAGTGCAAGTTCTCTCAACAATAATAACATAACTGGATCATATAACTATCCCTCAACGTGCAACAAAGATTCACTCCAAAGTCACTAATAGTGGAGAACAAACAAAGAGATTATTGTAGGGTACGAAACCACCTCAAAATTATTCTTTTTGATCGATCTATTCAAAAATCCGTAGTAAAATAGCACAAAGATATTCTTTCCGTTCGATCTATCTTAGAGTTCGTACTAGAATAACACCTTAAGATACAAATCAACCAAAACCCTAATGTCACCTAGATACTCCATTGTCACCTCAAGTATCTGTGGGCATGATTATACGATATGCATCACACAATCTCAGATTCATCTATTCAACCAACACAAAGAACTTCAAAGAGTGCCCCAAAGTTTCTACCGGAGAGTCAAGACGAAAACGTGTGCCAACCCCTATGCATAAGTTCACAAGGTCACTGAATCCGCAAGTTGAACACCAAAACATACATCAAGTAGATCACGTGATATCCCATTGTCACGACAGATAAGCACATGCAAGACATACATCAAGTGTTCTCAAATCCTTAAAGACTCAATCCAATAAGAAAACTTCAAAGGGAAAACTCAACCCATTACAAGAAAGTAGTGGGGGAGAAACATCATAAGATCCAACTATAGTAGCAAAGCTCGCGATACATCAAGATCGTGCCATCTCAAGAACACGAGAGAGAGAGAGATCAAACACATAGCAACTGATACATACCCTCAGCCCCAAGGGTGAACTATGCCTCCCCCGTCATGGAGAGCGCCGGGATGATGAAGATGGCCACCGGAGAAGGATTCCCCCCTCCGGTAGGGTGCCAGAACGGGTCTATATTGGTTTTCGATGGCAACAAAGTCTTGCGGCGGCAGAACTCCTGATCTAGGTTATTTTCTGGAGGTTTCTGTATATATCAGAGGTGTTGGAGTCGGGGGCAAGTAAAGGGGGTCTCCGACCTGTCCATGAGGCAGGGTGGCGCGCTCAGGGGGCGCGCCCCTACCCTCGTGGGCAGCCCGGGAACCTTCTGGTCCCCCTCTGGCACTTCCTGGGCTTATTCTGGTCCAAAAATAACCCCTGTTGAGTTTCAGGTCAATTGGGCTCCGTTTGATATTCCTTTTCTACAATACTCTAAAATAAGAGAAAAAAAACTGGCACTAGCCTCTGGATTAATAGGTTAGTCCCAAAAATCATATACAAGTGTATATAAAAGCCCGTAAAACATCCTAGAAGGATAATATAATAGCATGGAACAATAAAAAATTATAGATACGTTGGAGACGTATCAAGCATCCCCAAGCTTAATTCATGCTCATCCTCGAGTAGGTAAATGATAAAAAACAATTTTTGATGTGGAATGTTACCTAACATAATTCTCAATGCAATTTTCTTTATTGTGGCATGAATGTTCAGATCCGAAAGATTCAAGACAAAAGTCTATATCGACATAAGAATAATAATACTTCAAGCATACTAACAAAGCAATTATGTCTTCTCAAAATAACATGGCCAAAGAAAGTTCATTCCTACAAAATCATATAGTTTAGCTATGCTCCATCTTCGTCACACAAAATACTCAAAGCATGCACAACCCCGGTTTCAGCCAAGCAATTGTTTCATACTTAAATTGTTTCAAACTTTTTTCAACTTTCACGCAATACATGAGCGTGAGCCATGGATATAGCACTATGTGGAATAGAGTGGTGGTTGTGGAGAAGACAAAGAGGAAGATGGTCTCACATCAACTACGCGTATCAATGGGCTATGGAGATGCCCATCAATAGATATCAATGTGAGTGAGTAGGGATTGCCATGCAACGGATGCACTAGAGCTATAAATGTATGAAAGCTCAACAAAAGAAACTAAGTGGGTGTGCATCCAACTTGCTTGCTCATGAAGACCTAGGGCATTTGAGGAAGCCCATCGTTCGAATATACAAGCCAAGTTCTATAATGAAAATTCCCACTAGTATATGGAAGTGACTAAACAAGAGACTCTCTATCATGAAGATCATGGTGCTACTTTGAAGCACAAGTGTGGAAAAAGATAGTAGCATTGTCCCTTTTTTTCTTTTTTCTTTTTCTTTTTTTGGGACTTTCTTTTTTCTTTGGCCTTTCCTTTTTTTCTTTTTTTTCTTTGGGACAATGCTCTAATAATGATGATCATCACACTTTTATTTACTTACAACTCGATATTAAACTCGATATTACAACTCGATACTAGAACAAAGTATGACCCTATATGAATGCCTCCGGCGGTGTACCGGGATGTGCAATGAATCAATAGTGACATGTATGAAAAATTATGCATGGTGGCCTAGCCACAAATACGATGTCAACTACATGATCATGCATGGCAATATGACAACGATGAAGTGTGTCGTATGAACGGAACAGTGGAAAGTTGCATGGCAATATATCTTGGAATGGCTATGGAAATGCCATAATAGGTAGTTATGGTGGCTATTTTGAGGAAAGTATATGGTGGGTGTATGGTACCGGCGAAAGTTGCGCGGTACAAGAGAGGCTAGCAATGGTGGAAGGGTGAGAGTGCGTATAATCCATGGACTCAACATTAGTCATAAAGAACTCATATACTTATTGCAAAAATTTACAAGTCATCAAAACAAAGTACTACATGCATGCTCCTAGGGGAAGGGTTAGTAGGAGTTACCCATCGCGCGATCCCGACCTCCACACAAAGGATGACACTCAATGAAATACCTCATGCTTCAAATATGTCACACAACGGTTACCATACGTGCATGCTATGGGACTTGCAAACCTCAACACAAGTATTTCTCAAATTCACAACTACTCTACTAGCATGACTCTAATATTACCATCCTCATATCTCAAAACAATCATCAAGTATCAAACTTCTCATAATATTCAATGCACTTTATACGGAAGTTTTTATTATACCCATCTTGGATGCCCATCATATTAGGACTAAATTCATAACCAAAGCAAATTACCATGCTATTATAAAAGACTCTCAAAATAATATAAGTGAAGCATGAGAGTTCATCTATTTCTTGAAAATAAAACCACCGCCGTGCTCTAAATTGATATAAGTGAAGCCCTAGAGCAAACGACAAACTACTCCAAAAGATATAAGTGAAGATCAATGAGTAGTTGAATAATTATGTAACTATGTGAAGACCCTCTAACATTTAAGAATTTCAGATCTTGGGATATTATTCAAACAGCAAGAAAAACAAAGTAAAATAAATTGACGCTCCTAGCAAGACACATATCATCTGGTGAATAAAGATATAGCCTCAAGTAAAGTTACCGATGAACGTAGACGAAAGAGGGGATGCCTTCCCGGGGCATCCCCAAGCTTAGGCTTTTGGTTGTCCTTGAATTTTACCTTGGGGTGGCTTGGGAATATCCAAGCTTAGGCTCTTTCCACTCCTTATTCCATAGTCCATCGAATCTTTACCCAAAACTTGAGAACTTCACAACACAAAACTTAACAGAAAACTCGTAAGCTCCGTTAGTATAAGAAAATAAAACCACCACTTAGGTACTGTTATTAACTCATTCTAAATTCATATTGGTGTAATATCTACTGTATTCCAATTTCTCTATGGTTCATACCCTACGATACTACTCATAGATTCATCAAAATAAGCAAACAACACATAGAAAACAGAATCTGTCAAAAACAGAATAGTCTGTAGCAATATGTAACTTCCGAATACTTCTGTAACTCTAAAAATTCTGAAAAAAATTGGTAGACCTGAGGAATTTGTTTATTAATCATCTTCTAAAGAATAAACTAAAAAGCACTCTCTAGTAAAAAAATGGTAGCTAATCTTGTGAGCGCTAAAGTTTCTGTTTTTTATAGCATGATCGCATAAACTTCACACAAGTCTTCCCAAAGGTTCTACTTGGCACAAACACTAATTAAAACACAAAACCACATCTAAATAGAAGCTAGATGAAATATTTATTCCTAAACAGAAGCAAAAGCAAATAAAATTGGGTTGCCTCCCAATAAGCGCTATCGTTTAACGCCCCTAGCTAGGCACAATAATTTCAATGATGCTCATATAAAAGATAAGAATTGAAACATAAAGAGAGCATCATGAAGAATATGACTAACACATTTAAGCCAACCCACTTCCTATGCATAGGGATTTTGTGAGCAAACAACTTATGGGAGCGATAATCAACTAGCATAGGAAGGGAAAACGAGCATAACTTCAAGATTTTAAGCACATTGAGAGGAAACTTGATATTATTGCAATATGTAGAAGCATATGATACTCTCTCATAATAATTTTCAGTAGCATCATGAATGAATTCAACCATAGAAACAACACATAAAGCATTCTTTTCATGATCTACTTGCATAGAAATTTTACTACTCTCCACATAAGCAAATTTATTCTCTTCAATAGTAGTGGGAGCAAACTCAACAAAATAACTATCATGTGAAGCATAATCCAATTGAAAATTAAAATCATGATGACAAGTTTCATGGTTATCTTTATTCTTTATAGCATACATGTCATCACAATAATAATCATAAATAGGAGGCATGCTTTCATCATAATAAATTTGCTCATCAAAACTTGGGGGACTAAACATATCATCTTCATCAAACATAGCATCCCCAAGCTTGTGGCTTTAAATATCATTAGTATCATGTGTATTCAAAGAATTCGTACTAACAACATTGCAATCATGCTCATCATTCACATATTTTATGCCAAGCATTCTATGTAATTCTTCTTCTAGTACTTGAGCATAGTTTTCCTTCCCATCATTTTCATGAAAGATATTAAAAAGATGAAGCGTATGAGGTAACCTTAATTCCATTTTTTGTAGTTTTCTTTTATGAAACCAAACTAGTGATAAAACAAGAAACTAAAAGATTCGATTGCAAGATCTAAAGATATACCTTCAAGCACTAACCTCCCGGCCAACGGCGCCAGAAAAGAGCTTGATGTCTACTACACAACCTTCTTCTTGTAGACGTTGTTGGGCCTCCAAGTGCAGAGGTTTGTAGGATAGTAGCAAATTTCCCTCAAGTGGATGACCTAAGGTTTATCAATCCGTGGGAGGCTTAGGATGAAGATGGTATCTCTCAAACAACCCTGCAACCAAATAACAAAGAGTCTCTTGTGTCCCCAGCACACCCAATGCAATGGTAAATTGTATAGGTGAACTAGTTCGACGAAGAGATGGTGATACAAGTGCAATATGGATGGCAGATATAGGTTTTTGTAATATGAAAATATAGAAACAGCAAGGTAACTAATGATAAAAGTGAGCATAAACGGTGTTGCAATGCTTTGAAACAAGGCACAAGGTTCATACTTTTACTAGTGCAAGTTCTCTCAACAATAATAACATAAATGGATCATATAACTATCCCTCAACGTGCAACAAAGAGTCACTCCAAAGTCACTAATAGTGGAGAACAAACGAAGAGATTATTGTAGGGTACGAAACCACCTCAAAGTTATTATTTCTGATCGATCTATTCAAGAGTCAGTAGTAAAATAGCACAAAGCTATTCTTTCCATTCGATCTATCTTAGAGTTTGTACTAGAATAACACCTTAAGATACAAATCAACCAAAACCCTAATGTCACCTAGATACTCCATTGTCACCTCAAGTATCCATGGGCATGATTATACGATATGCATCACACAATCTCAGATTCCTCTATTCAACCAACACAAAGAACTTCAAAGAGTTCCCCAAAGTTTCTACCAGAGAGTCAAGACGAAAACGTGTGCCAACCCCTATGCATAAGTTCACAAGGTCACTGAACCCGCAAGTTGATCACCAAAACATACATCAAGTAGATCACATGATATCCCATTGTCACCACAGATAAGCACATGCAAGACATACATCAAGTGTTCTCAAATCCTTAAAGACTCAATCCGATAAGATAACTTCAAAGGGAAAACTCAATCCATTACAAGAAAGTAGAGGGGGAGAAACATCATAAGATCCAACTATAGTAGCAAATCTCGCGATACATCAAGATTGTGCCATCTCAAAAACACGAGAGAGAGAGAGAGAGAGAGAGAGAGAGAGAGAGAGAGAGAGAGAGAGAGAGAGAGAGAGAGATCAAACACATAGCTACTGATACATACCCTCAGCCCTGAGGGTTAACTACTCCCCCTCGTCATGGAGAGCGCCGGGATGATGAAGATGGCCACCGAAGAGGGATTCCCCCCTCCGGTAGGGTGCCAGAACGGGTCTAGATTGGTTTTCGGTGGCAACAGAGTATTGCGGTACCGGAAATCCCGATCTAGGTTATTTTACAGAGGTTTCTATATATATAGGAGGTGTTGTTGTCGGGGGAAAGTAAAGGGGGTCTTCGGCTTGTCCACGTGAAAGGGGGGCACCCCCTACCCTCGTGGGCAGCTCGGGAACCTTCTGGTCCCCCTCCGGCACTTCCTGGGCTTCTTCTGGTCCAAAAATAACCTCCATTGAGTTTTAGGTCAATTGGGCTACGTTTGATATTCCTTTTTTGCGATACTCTAAAACAAGAGAAAAACAGAAACTGGCACTAGGCTCTGGGTTAATAGGTTAGTCCCAAAAATCATATAAAAGTGTATATAAAAGCCCATAAAACATCCTAGAAGGATAATATAATAGCATGGAACAATCAAAAGTTATAGATACGTTGGAGACGTATCAGCTACATCAGCAGACTCTATCTCGAAAGCAATGTCTCAGAGCCAGTCATCAGCATCCAGTGGCTGAGTTGAGCTATGGTAGACGACAGGGTTGAGGCTCGCAAAGTCTTGCAGAGTTACTGGGGCAAGCTGTTGATTCATATTTGGGCGAGGAAACTGAGCCATCACTCCTTCCATGAACTAGCGATTCAGCTCAAACTGCTGCATCATTCCTGCCATGAATTCGAGCGGTGGTGGGGCGTTGCCACCACGGCCACGACCACCTGGTCTAACCATCCTGCTAACATGTAACAGGGGGTAGTTCAGCATTGAGCATTTGCAAAGATAAAGAATTATTCACTCTCTAACATGTAGAATGAATGAAGTTCGACGGGTACCACATAGTAGTCATCACGACAGTGTGTGTACTATTCAAAATACTATTCTAAGGAATAACTATGTGATGACCCACAAGTGTAGGGGGATCTATCGTAGTCCTTTCGATAAGTAAGAGTGTCGAACCCAACGAGGAGCAGAAGGAAATGATAGGCAGTTTTCAGTAAGGTATTTTCTGCAAGCACTGAAATTATAGGTAACAGATAGTTTTGTTATAAGATAATTGGTAGCAAGTGACAAAAGGTAAAAGTAAATAAGGTGCAGCAAGGTGGCCCAATCCTTTTTGTAGCAAAGGACAAGCCTGGACAAACTCTTATGCAAGGTAAAGCGCTCCCGAGTACATATGGGAATTATCGTCAAGCTAGTTTTCATCACGATCGTCTGATTCGCGTTCGATACTTTGATAATTTGGTATGTGGGTGGACCGGTGCTTGGGTGCTGCCCTTACTTGGACAATCCTCCCACTTATGATTAACCTCTAATGCAAGCATCCACAACTACAAAAGAAGTATTAAGGTAAACCTAACCATAGCCTGAAACATATGGATCCAAACGAAGCAACACATAAACTAGGGTTTAAGCTTCTGTCACTCTAGCAACCCATCATCTACTTATTACTTCCCAATGCCTTCCTCTAGGCCCAAATAATGTTGAAGTGTCATGTAGTCGACGTTCACATGACACCACTAGAGGAGAGACAACATACATCTCATCAAAATATCGAAGAAGACCAAATTCACATGACTACTAATAGCAAGACTTCTCCCATGTCCACAGGAACAAAAGCAACTACTCACAAGACATAATATTGTTCATGATCAGAGGGGTATTAATATGCATAATGGATCTGAACATAAGATCTTCCACAAAATAAACCAACTAGCATCAACTACAAGGAGTAATCAACACTACTAGCAACCCACAGGTACCAATCTGAGGTTTTGATACAAAGATTGGATACAAGAGATGAAATAGGGTTTGAGAGGAGATGGTGCTGGTGAAGATGTTGATGAAGATAGCTCTCCCCAAGATGGGAGAGTTGTTGGTGATGACGGCGGTGACGATTTCCCTCTCCCGGAGGGAAGTATCCCCAGCAGAACGGCTCTCCCGGAGCCCTTGATTGGTTTCCGCCTCGGTTCCGCCTCGAGACGGCGGCGTCTGGTCCCGAAAGCCTCCTCTTGATTTTTTTCCAGGTCAAAACGCTTCATATAGGAGAAGATGGGCACCTGGGGCCCACCGGCTGGCCCTCGAGGCAGGGGGGCGCGCCCTGGGAAGGGAGGCACGCCCCCCACCCTCGAGGCCAGCCAGTGGCCCCTCTCGTGGGTTTCTTCCGCCAGATATTTTTTATATTTTCCGAAAAAATGTTCTGTGAAGTTACGGGGCTTTTGGAGTTGTGCATAATAGGTTTCTAGAGTTTGCTCCTTTTCCAGCCCAGAATTCCAGCTGCCGGCATTCCCCCTTCTTCATGTAAACCTTGCAAAATAAGAGGCAAAAGGCATAAGTATTGTGACAAAACATGTATGAACAACTCATAATGCAATAAATATCAACTTATAAGCATGATGCAAAATGGACGTATCAACTCCCCAAGCTTAGACCTCGCTTGTCCTCAAGCGAAAGCCGATATCGAAAAATATGTCCACATGTTTAGAGATAGAGGTGTCGATAAAAACAGAATACGGACATGAGGGCATCATGATCATTCTCATAACAACAACTTATATAAATATAGTCATATGATCATTATTCTAAAGTAACAATTCATCCACAATATCAAGTATGCATCATAAAATTTATTGAAAACTAACAAACCTTGGTCTCGATCATTGAATCAATTGCAATTTATCGTAACATCAGAAAGAGTCAATATAAGAGCTTTTCAGCAAGCCTACAACTCAACTATCATATAGTCTTTCACAATTGCTCACACTCACGCAATACTTATGTTTATGGAGTTTTAATTGGACCAGAGAAAGATAGGGGCGTATGGCTGTTGCCGCCCAACCTTTTACCTCAAGGGTAATGTCAACAGTAATAGAACATGAAAACTTACATCCAAGTGGGTATATATGTCAGGATCTTTCCAACACAATGTGCTTGCCAAAGGATAAAATGAAAAAGGGAAAGGTGGATCTCACCTTGACACTTATAAGGCAAGAATAATAGATAGGCCCTTCGCAGAGGGAAGCAGAGGTTGTCATGTGTTTTTGTGGTTGGATGCACAAAGTCTTAGCATAGAAGAACTTCACTTTATATTGCCACTTGTGATAAGGACCTTTATTACGCAGTCCGTCGCTTTTATTACTTCCATATCACTAGCTCATATAAAGCTAATTTCTGCCACACTAATAAATCATGCATATATTAGCGGGTTTACAACATGACAACTTACTTGGAAGGATCTTTCTCAATCCATAGGTATGTATGGTGGACTCTCATGGCAAAACTGGGTTTAAGGATATATGGAAGCACAAGTAGTATCTCTACGTAGTGCGAGGAGTTTTGGCTAGCATGACAGGGAAAGGCAAGCTCAACATGTTGGAAGATCCATGACAATATACTTTATTTTGGATATAAGAAGACATAACCCATTATGTTGTCTTCCTTGTCCAACATCAACTCTTTAGCATGTCATACTTTAATGAGTGCTCACAATCATAAAAGATGTCCAAGATAGTATATTTGTATGTGAAGCCTCTCTTCTTTTATTACTTCTTATTAATTGCAACGATGACCAAAACTATGTTTGTCACCTCCCAATAACTTTTATTTATCATACTCTTGTATGTGGGGTCATTACTTCCCATAAGACCGATATGATCTATTTGATACTCTTTTTGTTTTCTTTCTTTTTGTCATGACCCAAGTGAGGAAATCAAGCCCTTGACTCAACACTAATCTTTATTATATAGCTCGCGGACTCGATTGCAAAGGATAGAGCTCACAAAGCAAAAGCTCACAACTAGATCATGCTAACTTTATTCTAATAGATCAAGATACTACCAAAAGGATCGAACTAAGTAAAACGGTAAAGATAGGAGTGATGGTGATACGATACCGGGGTCACTCCCCCAAGCTTGGCAGTTGCCAAGTGGAGTGCCCATACCCATATGATTATGTCTCCTTCTTCGGGGTTGGTGATGCTGGAGTTGTTGCTGACGTAGGCCTGTTGTTCTTCCAAGGCATGGGCTCACCATCGTAGAAGGATGATCGAGTCTCCGGGATACTCAAATCTGCAGCCAAACTCATGTTCTTGAATCTATATTCATACCCACAATTTTGATTTTGCAGGTCATAGATCTGGGATTGGAGGTGATCGATCTTCTGTTGAAGATTGGAGATTGCTTCTCCGAAGATCCTTGAGTCCATCTTGAGATTGTTGGCAAGCTCCGAGATCATCATGTGGTTGGCGTCAAGACCTCGTTCCACCTTACCTTGGCACTTGAAAACTTGTTGCTCCATTGCTTCGAGTCTTGTCTCCACGCTTCCGGTCTTCCTCGGCCCTTCAACATCACGGATGTGCAGCACCCCCTCATGCAACTCCATGGTTTTGGGGAGGTGCAACACCTCCGCAAGGTAGGGGTTGATGACCTTCTCGAAGAATGTGTCCTTGGGGGTGTTGGAGGACGTCATGATGATCTAGATCTGTCAAAAACAGCAGCTCGAAACGAAAACAGAGGAATTATGCGTGTTACAGAGGTCAAAACCTTCGGGAGTATATATAATGAATTTTTCCCGAACAAAAGGAGTAACCCACAAGAAAACGGAGTCCAGGGGACACACGAGGTGCCCTCGAGGCAGGGGGGCGCGCCCTGGGAAGGGGGGCGCGCCCTGGGAAGGGGGGCGCGCCCCTACCCTCGAGGCCACCCCGTGTCTCCTCCGGACTGCGGTTTATTTTTCTATTTTTCTAAATATTCCAAAACGGAGAAAAATTACCTTTAGAACTATTTTGGAGTCGGTTTACTTACCGTATCACGTACCTCTTACTTTTCGGAGGCTGAATCCTTCTGTAAATTGTCCCTTATGTATTCCTCCGGGGTTATGGTTTCAATAATATTAGTTTCAACATTTATAGGATTACCTGAGATATAATGTTTGATCCTTTGACCATTCACCACCTTCGGATTTGTGCCTTCAAAGTTGTTGATTTTTATGGCACCGGAACAATAGACCTCCTCGATAACGTAAGGTCCTTCCCACTTGGAGATAAGTTTTCCTGCAAAAAATCTTAAAGGAGAGTTGAATAGCAAAACATAATCACCTACATTAAACTCACGCTTTTGTATCCTTTTGTCATACCATCTTTTAACTTTTTCTTTAAATAACTTGGCATTCTCGTAGGCCTGGGTTCTCCATTCATCGAGACAACTAATATCAAATAGCCTCTTTTCACCGGCAAGTTTGAAATCATAATTGAGCTCTTTGATAGCCTAATATGCCTTATGTTCTTGCTCAAGAGGTAAGTGACAAGCTTTTCCATATACCATCTTATATGGAGACATACACATAGGATTTTTGTAAGCAGTTCTATAGGGCCATAATGCATCATCTAGTTTCTTGGACCAATTCTTTCTAGACCTATTAACTGTCTTTTGCAAGATTAATTTCAACTCCCTATTACTTAGTTCTACCTGGCCACTAGTCTGTGGGTGATAAGGTGATGCAATTCTATGGTTGACATCATACTTAGCAAGCATCTTGCGGAAAGCACCATGAATAAAGTGTGAACCACCATCAGTCATTAGATATCCAGGGACTCCAAACCTCGGAAATATAACATCTTTAAGCATCTTAATAGAGGTGTTATGATCAGCACTACTAGTTGGAACAGCTTCTACCCACTTAGTAACGTAATCAACAGCAACTAGGATATGTGTGTACCCATTAGAAGCAGGAAAAGGTCCCATATAATCAAACCCCCAAACATCAAATTGTTCAATAACAAGTGAATAATTCATAGGCATTTCTTGACGTCTACTAATATTTCCAATTTTTTGACATTCATTACATGATAAGACAAAATTACGGGCATCCTTTAAGAGAGTAGGCCAATAAAAACCGGATTGCAATACCTTATGTGCAGTTCTGTCTCCCGCGTGGTGTCCTCTATAAGCTTCGGAGTGGCACTTGCGTAAGATCTGTTCCTGTTCATGCTCAGGCACACAACGTCTAATAATACCATCTACTCCTTCTCTATAAAGATGTGGGTCATCCCAAAAGTAATGTCTCAAATCATAGAAGAACTTTTTCTTTTGCTGGTATGTGAAGCTAGGTGGTATGAACTTAGCAACAATATAATTAGCATAATCAGCATACGAGGGGGTAGTACGAGAAGTACTTATGACAGCTAGTTGTTAATCAGGAAAGCTATCATCAATAGGTTGTGGGTCATCAACTATATTCTCTAACCTAGACAAGTTATCTGCTACGGGGTTCTCAGCTCCCTTTCTATCAATAATATGCAAGTCAAATTCTTTCAGCAAGAGGACCCATCTAATAAGTCTAGGTTTAGCATCTTTCTTTTCCATAAGGTATTTGATAGCAGCATGATCAGTGTGAATAGTTACTTTAGAATCAACGATATAAGGTCTAAACTTATCACAAGAAAACACAACTGCTAAAAATTCTTTCTCAGTGGTAGCATAATTTCTTTGGGCACTATCTAGAGTTTTACTAGCATACTAGATAACATTCAATTTCTTATCGACTCTTTGCCCTAAAACAACTCCTACAGCATAATCACTAGCATCACACATAATCTCAAAGGGTAAGTTCCAGTAAGGAGGCTGGACAATAGGTGCAGAGATCAATGCTTTCTTAAGTATTTCAAATGCTTCTAGACAATCATCATCAAAGACAAAAGGAATATCTTTCTGTAAAAGATTAGTCAGAGGCCTGGAGATTTTGGAGAAGTCCTTTATGAACCTCCTATAAAACCCGGCATGACCAAGGAAACTTCGTATACCTTTGATATCCTTAGGGCATGGCATCTTTTCAATAGCATCCACTTTAGCTTTGTCAACTTCAATACCTCTTTTAGAAATTTTATGTCCCAAGACAATGCCTTCATTGACCATAAAGTGGCACTTCTCCCAATTCAATACCAGATTAGTGTCTTCACATCTCTGCAATACTCGATCAAGGTTTCTTAAGCAGTCATCAAAAGAAGTTCCGTAAACGGAGAAATCATCCATGAACACCTCAACAATCTTTTCACAAAAGTCACAGAATATAGCCATCATGCATCTTTGAAAGGTAGCAGGTGCATTACATAACGAAAAGGCATACGTCTATAGGCAAAGGTACTGAAAGGACAAGTAAAGGTGGTCTTTTCTTGATCCCCCTTTGACACATGTATTTGAGAGAAACCAGAATAACGGTCTAGAAAGCAGAAATGAGTATGTTTGTATAATCTTTCTAGCATTTGATCAATAAATGGCAAGGGGTAATGATCTTTCTTAGTGGCTTTATTTAACTTACGGAAATCAATTACCATCCTATAACCTGTAACTATTCTTTGCGGGATCAATTCATCTTTATCATTAGGGACAACAGTCATACCTCCTTTCTTAGGAACACAATGGACAGGACTTACCACTGGCTATCATCAATGGGATAGATAATACCTGCCTCTAGAAGCTTTAGACTTTCCTTCCTTACCACTTCTTTCATCTTAGGATTTAACCATCGCTGATGATCAATAACTGGTTTAGCATTTTCTTCCAATTTTATCTTGTGTTGACATATAGTGGGACTAATGCCCTTAAGATCATCCAGAGTATATCCAATAGCAGCTCGGTGCTTCTTCAGAGTTTTCAATAATCTTTCTTCTTCATGCTCTGAAAGGTTAGCACTAATAATAACAGGATATATCTTCTTTTCATCAAGATAAACATACTTAAGATTATCAGGCAAAGGTTTAAGTTCAAATACGGGATCACCCTTGGGTGGAGGAGGATCCCCTAGGATTTCAATAGGCAAAATTGTTTTTCAATACGGGTCCCTGTGTAAGGAATATTTCATCTATCTCCCTTCTCTCGTTCATATGCATATCATTTTCATGGTCTAGTAAGTAGTGTTCTAAAGGATCATTAGGTGGCACAACAATAGAAGCAAGACCAATAAGTTCATCCTTTCTGGGTGGTGCCTTTTCAGGGGGTTGTCTACGGAATTTAGCAAAGTTAAAATCATGAGACATATCCCCTAATCCGATAGTGACAATATCTTTCACACAGTCTATCTTGGCATTAACGGTATTCAAGAAGGGTCTGTCAAATATAATGGGGCAAAAAGCATCTTGTGGGGAACTAAGAACAAGAAAATCAGCAGGGTATTTAACCTTCCCACATAAGACTTCAATGTCTCTAACAATCCCAACTGGTGAAATAGTATCTCTATTAGCAAGCTTAATAGTGACATCAATCCCTTCTAACTCAATAGGTGCAATATCATGCATAATTTTGTTATACAAGTCAAGAGGGATAATGCTCGCACTAGCACCTACTTCACATAAACCATGATAGCAATGATCTCCTATCTTAACAGAGATAACGGGCAAGCTTGCGATAGGTTTATGTTTATTACTAGCATCGGGTTTGGCTATCCTAGCAGACTCTTCTTGGAGATAAATAACATGTCCATCTAGATCTTCTACCAAGAGATCTTTAACCATAGCAACACTAGGTTCAACTTTAATTTGCTCAGAGGGTGTAGGTGTTCTAGTATTACTCTTACGGACTACAGCCGAAGCTTGAGCATGATCCTTTATCCTAACAAGGAAAGGTGGTTTCTCAATATAAGCAGTAGGTATAACAGGATCAACATTATAAGTGATAGTCTTTTCTTTAACTTTAATAGGTTCAACTACTTTTACTTCAATAGGGGGATGGTATTTAAACCACTTCTCCTTGGGGAGATCAACATGAGTAGCAAAAGATTCACAGAAAGAAGCTACTATCTCAGAGTCAAGTCCATATTTAGTGTTAAACTCACGGAAAACATCAGTATCCATAAAAGCTTTAACACAATCAAACTTGGGGGTCATACCTGACTCTTTACCTTCATCGAGGTCCCAATCTTCGGAGTTGCGTTTAATTCTTTCCAATAAATCCCATTTGAAGTCAATAGTCTTTATCATATAAGAGCCAGAACAAGAAGTATCGAGCATGGAGCGATTATTATGAGAAAGCCGAGCATAAATTTTTTGAATGATCATTTCTCTTGAGAGATCATGATTGGGGCATGAATATAACATTGACCTAAGCCTCCCCCAAGCTTGAGCGATGCTTTCTCCTTTGCGAGGCCAGAAATTATAAATATAATTATGATCACGATGAACCTGGTGCATAGGGTAGAACTTCTGATGAAATTCCAACTTCAGACGATTATAGTTCCATGATCCCATATCATCGCATAGCCTAAACCATGTGAATGCATCTCCCTTCAAAGATAAAGGGAAAACCTTCTTCTTGATGACATCCTCGGGCATACCTGCAAGCTTAAACAATCCACAAACTTCATCCACATAGATTAGATGTAAATCGGGGTGAAGTGTTCCGTCTCCTGTATAAGGATTTTCAAGCAGTTTCTCTATCATACCCGAAGGAATCTCAAAGCAAACATTTTCAATAGGTGCAGTAGGTTGAGGAGCAACTCTTTGCTCTTCTGCTCAGGGTGAAGATACCCCGAACAAGCCCCTCAAAGGATTTTGAGCCATAGTAACAAGTGACAATAAATTTCAGCACACTATATAAATTTTTCCTAACCAAATTCCACTTACCAAAGGCGCTTCACTCCCCGGCAACGGCGCCAGAAAAGAGTCTTGATGACCCACAAGTGTAGGCGATATATCGTAGTCCTTTCGATAAGTAAGAGTGTCGAACCAACCGAGGAGCAGAAGGAAATGATAGGCAGTTTTCAGTAAGGTATTTTCTGCAAGCACTGAAATTATAGGTAACAGATAGTTTTGTTATAAGATAATTGGTAGCAAGTGACAAAAGGTAAAAGTAAATAAGGTGCAGCAAGGTGGCCCAATCCTTTTTGTAGCAAAGGACAAGCCTGGACAAACTCTTATGCAAGGTAAAGCGCTCACGATGACATATGGGAATTATCGTCAAGCTAGTTTTCATCACGATCGTCTGATTCACGTTCGGTACTTTGATAATTTGGTATGTGGGTGGACCGGTGCTTGGGTGCTGCCCTTACTTGGACAAGCCTCCCACTTATGATTAACCTCTAATGCAAGCATCTGCAACTACAAAAGAAGTATTAAGGTAAACCTAGCCATAGCCTGAAACATATGGATCCAAATCAGCCCCTTACGAAGCAACACATAAACTAGGGTTTAAGCTTCTGTCACTCTAGCAATCCATCATCTACTTATTACTTCCCAATGCCTTCCTCTAGGCCCAAATAATGGCGAAGTGTCATGTAGTCGACGTTCACATGACACCACTAGAGGAGAGACAACATACCACTCATCAAAATATCAAACGAAGACCAAATTCACATGACTACTAATAGCAAGATTTCTCCCATGTCCTCAGGAACAAAAGCAACTACTCACAAGACATAATATTGTTCATGATCAGAGGGGTATTAATATGCATAATGGATCTGAACATAAGATCTTCCACCAAATAAACCAACTAGCATCAACTACAAGGAGTAATCAACACTACTAGCAACCCACAGGTACCAATGTGAGGTTTTGATACAAAGATTGGATACAAGAGATGAACTAGTGTTTGAGAGGATATGGTGCTGGTGAAGATGTTGATGAAGATAGCTCTCCCCAAGATGGGAGAGTTGCTGGTGATGAAGGCGGTGACGATTTCCCCCTCCCGGAGGGAAGTATCCCCGGCAGAACGGCTCTGTCGGGGCCCTAGATTGGTTTCTGCCTCGGTTCTGCCTCGAGACGGCGACGTCTGGTCCCGAAAGCCTCCTCTTGATTTTGTCCAGGTCAAAACGCTTCATATAGGAGAAGATGGGCACCCAGGGCCCACCGGCTGGCCCTCGAGGCAGGGGGGCACGCCCTGGGAAGGGGGGCGCCCCCCCACCCTCGAGGCCAGCCAGTGGCCCCTCTCGTGGGTTTCTTTCGCCAGATATTTTTTATATTTTCCGAAAAAATGTTCTGTGAAGTTTCGGGGCTTTTGGAGTTGTGCAGAATATGTTTCCAGAGTTTGCTCCTTTTCCAGCCCAGAATTCCAGCTGCGGCATTCCCCCTTCTTCATGTAAACCTTGCAAAATAAGAGGGAAAATGCTTAAGTATTGTGACACAACATGTATGAACGATCCATAATGCAATAAATATCAACTTATAAGCATGATGCAAAATGGACGTATCACTATGGCTTATCCAACTTTGGGGTGAATGTGGTCACGGGATCCTAATGTTAGAGTTAGTAAATTCGTTTAAGCCGTATAGAAGAGAGTTCAGAGTCCCAGCGTATAGACGATGAGTAAAAGATCTGAATACCACCCAATTGGCGACGTGGGCCCGTGAGCCACACAACCATGTTAGTAAAACAATTTTTTAAAGACTAGACTCAACTTTGACCAAGGAGTTGGAAAGGGGGTTCCAACAGGCAGTCACCTCTGGTACCAACTTGTGACGCCCCTGATTTGACCGTACACTAATCATGCACGCAAATGTGTACGTCAAGATCAGGGACTCACTAGAAGATATCACAACACAACTCTAGACACAAATTAAAATATTACAAGCCAGGGGCCTCGAGGGCTCGAATACATAAGCTCGAATACAAAAGAATCAGCGAAAGCAATAATATCTGAGTACAGACATAAGTTAAACAAGTTTGACTTAAGAAGGCTAGCACAAATGTAGCAACGATTGAAAAGGCAAGGCCTCCTTCCTGGGATCCTCCTAAGCTACTCCTGGTCGTTGGCGGCCGTCACGTAGTAGTAGGCACCCTCGGGGTAGTAGCAGTCGTAAAAGGTGGCATCTGGCTTCTAGACTCCGCCATCTGGTTGCATCAACCGAGAAGAAAGGAAATTGGGGAAAAGAGGGAGCAAGGAAACCGTGAGTACTCATCCAAAGTACTCGCAAGCAAGGATCTACAGTACTTATGCATCGATATCAATGAAAGGGGTAGTATCTGTGGACTAACTGAAAAATGCCAGAATAAGAGGGGGAGAAGCTAGTCCTATCGAAGACTAGCATCTTATGGAAACCACCGTCTTACAGCAAGAGGAGGGAGTAGAAAAGTATAACATAAGTCATATTTATGTTGTTGTCAACGCCCCGGGATCCTTTCTCGACTGTCGGAGCCGCATATCCAATTCATGCCTCAACATCCAGTTCTAGTTGTATCGATCGAGATACAACTCCAAGTGTCCATTACCGTAGGACAGGCTATCGACAGATATTTTCTTCCCTACAGGGGTGCACCAACTTACCCAACACGCTCGCTTAACTCCGGCCAGACACACTTTACTGGGTCATGCCCGGCCTCGGCCAAAACGATACGCCACAACCCAACCTAGGCTTAATAGAGAGATCAGCACGCCGGACTAAACCTATGCCCCCAGGGGTCTTGGGCCATCCCCCCGGGAACTCCTCCACGTTGTGTGGGCAGCCGGTGAGCAGACCTAGCTACCTCCTTAAAAAGGCAGGTGCTTACGCACTCCAACCCGGCGTGTGCCGCTCAGTCGCATGACGTCTAATATGCTTCGGCTGATGCATTCGACGCAGAACGCCCATACTATGCCCACGTGATGGTTAGTGCTATCAGGCCAGAGGCCCCTCAGATCAAATATCCAAACCGTTTAGTGTCTTGGGAACGTGCGGTAACGAGCAGAGACTCACGATCATGTTACCCCGTCACCCCGTCTCATGGACTTATGACAAGGGCCAGGAATGCCCAGCCGTGCCACGTAATTAACTCGCGGGCACCTTCTAGGTCAACCCGACTACACATCAACTTGCGGGTACCCCTCAGGGCCGACCCGACTTCATCATGGTTCTAGGGGTAAAGTCAAAGTGTTAGTGTGTTCAAAATAGCAAGGGGGAAACCCAAGGAATCACCCTCATGGATTCCCACTTGATGTAACAGTCAAGGTGGACTTGGAGGAATCACCCTCGATGGTCCACACTTGAGGGGTTGCACGACCGAGTCGTTATCGGGAGTGGTGAAGGAGGAATCACCCTCGATGACCACGACCGAATTACTACACTACAGGGTTAACATCAGAAGTGCTGACGAGGTATCACCCTCGGCACTTGATAGTAACTCTGTAGAGTCATACAAATAAGGGGGGGGGGGTTGATG
>LR738710.1:512176629-512198009 GCA_902687465.1 Secale cereale
GTGTTTGTCGGTGGGAGGGGGAGGAGAGATGGGTTGGGTTGGAGTGTGGGGGAGTAGGCCATACAGGCCACGGGGTGGGACGGTGTGGGGCGGCGAGCTGGGCCAGAGACCGACTCTCCCTTTTCTTTTTTGTTTGCTTTTTTTAATTTCTTTTAACGCATCTGTTTCTATTAGTTTAGGACACTTTAAGCATTTTGAAAAAATGTTGGTCCCACACCAATATTAACAAAAGAATATTTGCCACATGATGAACATTTTAGTTTTCATGTTTGAGCAATTTTGAATTTCACTCATATTTTTAAATTTGAATTCAACTGGAATTTGCAAGAGATATTAGACAATGATGATTAAACACTTGTTTAGAAAAATGATTAACTGGATCTCACAGATTACTGTAGCATCATTACACCGGGGTGTTATAGTATCCCTATCCACCGCCGAAGTGGAATACATTGCCGCCGGCTCATGTAGAGATTGCAGGCCACTCACATATTGAGCAATCTCTACATCACCAAGTCCCAATGATAAGGTTGTTGATTACAAGGAGGCATGAATCCACTCAACATATCCTTTGACAATTTCTATATACCAAATTTCATTTGGTATCAAGTTTCATGATTGTCAGTTTGGATACACAAGTGCTCTTCCTTGCAAGACTGACTCATGTAGGAAGATGAACTCAAACTACAAGTGGTGCTCCCAACTATTGATGAACTACATCAACCTTGAGCATCCAACACAAGTTCGACTACATGATCAAAATCAACACCAGCTAAGGTATGTTATTCCATCTTAGAGAAGCTATGCTCCAAGTCATGAGTTAAAGCAACTCAACGAGATGAGAATATATCAAAGTACTTAAATGGAAAATGGTAACTCCATTTTGAGCTTAAAAAATGAGTGTGACCTAGGATCAAGTGATCTCACTTGACTCTTAAGTCAATATACACTAACATAGGTGACTTTGTCGCCGAACCCTTCTAGACGAAGTTCTCTAGTGTTTCGTGCTATTTTGTCTCCCTCTAAATACAAAAAACGTCATCTGGATCTTTCTTTCTTTTGTATGTTTTTTTGTATTTTCTGCATTTAATTCATTGCAAATCCTTGTGAAATTTCATTTGCCAAGTGAGATGAGTTGACAAAATATTTTCTCTGCACAGAACTTGGACACACCGATTCCAGCCTATCAGCTAGATCGAAGCACAAGTACTCCTTGTATATTGTTCATCGGTTCAACCGGAAAGGACTAGCTCGGTTTGACCGATGCGCACTCTCAGCTGCTCTGATCACTCGGAGCTACCGATACAAACCACCTGGTGTCACCAATTTCAATGCTGAATTTTTTTTGCCATTACATTTTGCCTAATTCTTCTCTAGCTCCACCAAGTGATTCTTATCCTCCACCCACAGCTCGAACTACATGCTGCTTTGTAGTATCTCTCAGGGACCAAACCTACTTGACTCAAATTCCTGAAGAAACCCTTCTTGGAAATTGATGTCAAAGGGGGAGAGAGAGAACATCAAATCTCAATCAAAGCTTATCAGAGAGAGATCATCAAAGTCTCTTCTAAAAATATGCATACTTACCAAGAGGAGAGAAGTCACATGTCTTGAAGAGGGGAAGACATGTCAATATTTGGTTGTCTGCACCATTTCCTGCTCTGAGTTTTCTTGCTTTGATTTTCCCTTACCCAACCTTTTGCCATTATCCAATATCAGATTCAGGGGTAGAAAGAGTCCATATTTAGGGAAGAAAATCTCTAAAAATTCATTGCATATCTTTAAATATTTTTGGACATGTCTATATCCAAATGTAGTACTAAGTACTCACTCATCACATGTCATCCCGGTCTTGGTACGTTTGTGATTTTTTGAACTTGCTTTATTTAGAGTGTTCTTGTGTTGTCTAACCTTGTTTTCTCAAGTTAACCTCTTCCAATTAAGCCAGCTCAAGACCACAAGGTAAGTATATGCATCACACTCATGTGCATGATGATGTCTTGTTCATGTACATATTGTTTGCAAGAAGGATTCATGAACATGAAGGTACACCTCCTTTTATATACATCATTTACTCTGATGCATATAACCAAGATACATGTAACTAATTGCTTGCTCTGACATCCTTATGCATTCACATGTTCTTATAGTCCATCTTTACATGATTGCATACATGTAGGGGGAGCCTATGCATGTCACGTGTCTTTCCAAAGCTTTACTTGTTATTCTTTATATCATTATCTAGAGCTTTAATGTGTGTTGTCATCAATTACCAAAAAAAGGGGGAGATTGAAAGCACAAGTGCTCCCTGGGCAATTTTGGTAATTAATGTCAACATATATCTTGTTGGACAAATATATTTACCTTGTGTGTTTCACATGAGTTCAACAAAGGCATGGCAAGGACAAGAGGATGTGGAACCCCTTCTGAATGCTAAGGACAAAGATTGGCAAAAGCTCAAGCCTATTCATTTTCATTTTAGTGATCCAAGATCACATTGAGTCCATAGGAAAGCCAATACTATTAAAAGGGGATGATGTGTTGCTTAATGGTCGACTTGCTCAAAGTGCTTACTGATATTGCTCCAAAACCCTCAACCACTTTCTCATTTCCAAATATGTCCAAAACACAAAGTCAAACACGGCCCACTGATTTGATATATCTGGTGCCACCAAGTTCACTTGACTCTCCACTGCCAGAAACCCTAGACAATTCAGTCACACCGATACAGATCTCGGTCTCACTGAAATGGCCTTGCAAACTCTCTATTGCTTGTTGTAATTATTTCACTCTCACCAAAATGTGCAATCGGTCCCATCGAGTTTGCTTGACCAACTCTCTGTTTGGTCATTGCTGAAATTGGTCTCACCGAGTTCGTGCAATCGGTCTCACCGAGACGAGGTTTTTCCCTAGCCCTATCACATCAGTCGCACCGAGTTGATCATGTCGGTCCCATTGAGATTCCTAACGTTCACATTTTGAACTGAATCGGTGTCACCGAGTTCTTCCATTCGGCCTGACCGTGTTGGTTCAAATGTGTGTAATGGTTGGATTTCGTGTGGATGCTATATATACCCCTCCACCCCCTTCTCCATTTGTGAGAAAGCCATCAGACTGTGCCTACACTTCCAGTCTTATTTTTGAGAGAGAACCACCTACTCATGTGTTGAGACCAAGGCATTCCAATCCAACCACAAGAATCTTGATCTCTAGCCTTCCCCAAGTTGCGTTCCACTCAAATCATCTTTCCCCGATACCCAAATCTGTGAAAGAGAGAGCGTAGAGTGTTGGGGAGACTATCATTTGAAGCACAATAGCATGGAGTTCATCATCATCACACCATCTATTACCTTTTGGAGAGTGGTGTCTCCTAGATTGGTTAGGTGTCGCTTGGGAGCCTCCGACAAAGAATGTGGAGTTGAACCAAGAAGTTTATAATGGCATGGAGATCGCCTACTTCGTGAAGATATACCCGAGTGAGGCAAGTCCTTCGTGGGCGATGGCCATGGTAGGATAGACAAGGTTGCCTCTTCGTGGACACTTCGTGGGTGGAGCCCTCCATGGACCCGCGCAACTGTTACCCTTCGTTGGTTGAAGTCTCCATCAACGTGGATGTACGAAGCACCACCTATCGGAACCACGCCAAAAATCTCCGTGTCTTCATTGCGTTTGCACACTCCAATCCCATTCCTTTACTTTCTTGTAATTAGCATGCTTTACTCTTTCCGCTGCTTATACTCTCGCCATACTTGCCTGAAATGTATTGTGAATGCTTAAACTTGTGCTAAAACTCCACCTCAACTTGAAGAACTTAAAAACTACCACTTTTGTTGGTTGACGGTCTAACCCCCCCTCTAGACCCCTCTTCTCGATCCTCTCAATTGGTATCAGAGCATTGGTCTCCATTGCTTTGGTTTAATCAACATTGGAGGAAGATGGATGAGTCTACGTTCGGGAGTATTAGATGTAGAGTACCTTTTCTTGATGGAGAGTTTTGTGACTCTTGGAAAAATGAGATGCTTGAGATTTTCAAAGAATACAACTTGAACAAGTATATTGTTAGCCCTTATGTGCCTGAAATTGACCCTTTGAATCCAAAACCCGACGAGCATCTTGACATGGTTCACAATCTTAGAACTGTTGATCCTATCATTAGAGGATTGTCTAGATATTTGCTTGTTTGCTTACCTACTTTTAAATGTGCTTATACCGCATGGAATTATCTTGAGAAGCGGTTCCCAAACTATTCCTTCAAGAACCTTGATGAAATCCTTCACAAGACAATTGCTTTTCATAAGATGGACTCTAGAAATCCTAAGTTTGATGAATATTTCTTTGAACTTCGTGATCTTATGTGTGCCAAAGGAAATGCTAGAATCATAGGTGATATCATCTTAGAAGCTATAAGAATTCATAAGCATGAACATTGTCGTAGTCAAAATTCTAACGACTCACTTGACCTAGGTGATGATCATATTGACGGTGATGTTGAGCACGACTATTATGATGATGATGATAGTGACCTCGATGAGTCAATGAGACACTTTGGTCTTATGGCTAACCTTCGTGGTTACATGTCTGAAGGAAAGGAATGGGTTCTTGATAGTAGATGTACTGACCATATGACTGGGGATAGAGATATGTTCCGTGAGCTTGCAAGAAAAAAATGGTCCCCGCAAGTATGTCACCTTTGGTGATAAATCTAAGGGTAAGGTAGTTGGCCTTGGCAAGGTGGCCATCTCCCATGATAGCTCTATCCAAAATGTCACGCTCCTTGAATCCCTTGGTTATAATCTGCTTTCGGTATATCGAGTTGCTGACTTTGGTTTCAATGTCTTATTTACTGATGTAGATTGCCAAGTGTTTCGTAGAGATAATCATAAAATGGTATTTACCGATATTCGTAGAGGTGACCTATACATTGTTGATTTCACTAAAATAGCTCAACCTAGAACTTGCTTAATTGCCAAATCTTCTAAAGGTTGGTTATGGCATAGAAGGTTAGGTCCTGTGGGCATGCGAAATCTTGATAAGCTTATTAAAGGTGATCGTATCCTTGGTGTTAAAGATGTTATATTTGACAAGGATAGACTTTGCAGTGCTTGTCAAGCAGGAAAACAAGTTGGAGGAAGTCATCCCATGAAGAATATCATGACCACGAGAAGACCGCTCGAGCTACTTCACATGGATCGTTTGGTCCCAACGCTTACAAGAGTCTCGGTGGTAACTCGTTCGGATTGGTCATTGTTGATGATTATTCAAGATTTACGTGGGCATTCTTTCTTGATGATAAATCATAGGTCCAAAATATCTTCAAGAACTTCTCTAGGAAGGTCCAAAACCAATTTGAAGTGAAGATCAAGAAGGTTTAGAGCAACAACGGAATGGAGTTTAAGAACGCCAATCTAGATACCTTTCTTGACGAAGAAGGGATTTCACCTGCGTTCTCGGCTACGTACACACCTAAACAAAATGGAGTTGTTGAGAGGAAGAACGGAACCCTTATTGATATGGCGAGAACGATGCTTGATGAATACAAAACCCCCAGAAACTTTTGGGCAGAAGCGGTTGAGACAACTTTTCATGCTACGAACCAACTATATCTTCATAAGCTTCTCGGCAAGACGGCATACGAGCTTCTCACCGGACACAAACCCCAAGTTGGATACTTTCAAGTATTTGGCTCGAAGTGTTACATTCTTGATAAGCATCGCCGTTCAAAATTTGGTCCTAAATCTCATGAAGGTTTCCTACTCGATTATGGCTCAAACTCTCACACTTACCATGTCTACAACAATTCCACCTGAAAGGTTGAAGAGACAGTGGATGTGAAGTTTGATGAATCTAACGGCTCGCAAGTAGAGAAATTGCCAATTGATGTAGGAGACAAAGATCCTTGGGAAGTAATTCAGCAGTTGTCCATTGGCAAGATTCATCTAATGGAGGTGAAGGAAAGTACTTTGTTCATTAAAGTGGAAGCCTCGACCTCACGACAAGGTGAACCACAAGTTGACTTGGGGGCAACCACAAGTCGAGCATGTCAAGACGACGGAAACGAGGAAGTACAACAAGATGAACCTCATCAACCTCCTTCTCCACCTCCACAAGAGGACAATAACGCCAACGACAATGAAGAAGGAGAAGAAGAAGAAGACAATGAAGAGGATGTTCCATCCCGACCCAAACAAAAGCTCTCATAAGTTAGAGCAAGAATCTCAAGAGATCATCCCGTCGAACAAATCTTCAATGATATTCAAACTGGGAGAATTACTCGCTCTAAAACTTGTTTGGCTAACTTTGTGAGAATTATTCATACATTTCTAATGTTGAACCTATGAAAGTCGAAGAAGCTCTTGATGATCCGGATTGGGTGAATGCTATGCATGAAGAGCTACATGACTTCGAGAGCAATCAAGTATGGACATTTGTTGAGAAGCCCGACAACAAGCACAATGTCATTGGAACCAAATGGGTGTTTCGGAATAAGCAAGATGAAGATGGACAAGTTGTACGCAACAAGGCTCGTCTCGTCGCTCAAGGCTACACTCAAGTCAAAGGTATGGATTATGGTGAACATATGCCCATGTTGCTAGACTTGAGTCCATACGCATCTTACTTGCTTAGGCCAATCACCATGATATCACATTATACCAAATGGACATTAAAAGTTATTTTCTTAATGGTGAAATTGAGGAGGAAATCTATGTTAAACAACCTCCCGGCTTTGTTAATCCCAAGAAACCCAACCATGTTTACAAACTCCACAAATCTCTTTATGGTCTTAAACAAGTTCCTAGAGCATGGTATAAATGCTTGACAAAGTTTCTTATTGAAAAAAGGCTTTGAAATTGGGAAAATTGATTCTACACTTTTTACTAAAAGGGTTAATGGTGAATTATTTGTGTGCTAAATTTGTGTGGATGATATCATATTTGGTTCGACTAACCCTCATTTTAGTGAAAACTTTGGAAGGCTAATGTCGAAGAACTTTGAGATGTCTATGATAAGTGAACTCAATTTTTTTATTGGTTTGCAAATCAAGCAAACTAAATAAGGTACCTTTGTTTCTCAAAGAAAGTATACCAAGGACATTTTCAAGAAGTTCAACATGCAAGATAAAAAATGTAAAAAAACACCCATGACTACGAGTGGACATCTTGACTTGACAAAGGATGGCAAACTGGGTGACCAAAAGGTTTACCGCTCCATGATTGGTTCATTGTTATATCTATGTGCCTCCCGTCCCATTATGCTAAGTGTGTGCATGTGTGCACGATATCAAGCAGCCCCTAAGGAATGTCATCTTAAGGTTGTGAAAAGTATAGTGAGATACTTAATTCATACACCAAACTTTGGCATTTGGTATCCTAAGAGGTCCTCTTTTGATCTTGTTGGCTATTCCGAGTCGGACTATGCCGGTGACAAGGTTGATAGAAATTCCACTTTGGGTACTTGTCAATTTCTTGGTAGATCCCTTGTGTCTTGCTCCTCCAAGAAACAAAACTCGGTATCCTTATCCACCGACGAAGCGGAATACATTGCCGCCGGATCATGTTGTGCTCAATTACTTTGGATGATAAAAACCCTTAAGGATTATGGGATATATGTGAAACATGTTCCGTTGCTTTGTGATAATGACTATGCTATTAAGATTGCTCACAATCCCGTGCAACATTCTCGAACTAAGCATATTTAAGTTCATCATCATTTCATTCGAGATCATGTTGCTAAGGGAGACATCAATCTTAAGCATGTTCATACCGATAGGCAATTGGCGGATATATTCACCAAACCGCTTGATGAGAAAGTATTTTTCCATTTGAGAGGTGAATTGAATACCATTGGTGCCTCAAACTTGGAGTAGAAACACCATTTGGATACACGCAAAGCATGAGCCTTTTGTGACTAAGCCTTGATATTTCTCTTATGATGATGATCATATGTCTTGGATCTATATTTGTACCTTTGCATGTTATCTAATCCTTGTAGGTACTTGGATGAACTCAAATCTATGAGATTGCAAGCCACTCACATATTGAGCGATCTCTACATCACCAAGTCCCTATGATATGCTTGTTGATTACAAGGAAGCATGAATCCACTCAACATATCCTTTGACAATTTCTATATATCAAATTTCATTTGGTATCAAGTTTCATGATTATCATTTTGGATACACAAGTACTCTTCCTTCCAAGACTGACTCATGTAGAGATGAACTCAAACTACAAGTGGTGCTCCCAACTCTTGATGAACTACATCAACCTTGAGCATCCAACACAAGTTCGACTACATGATCAAAATCAACACCACCTAAGGTGTCGGGGATATACCCCGCGGCGTAACCGGCCGGACTTGGCGTTTCATTAGTAAACCACCGGAGGATTGGCGACTTATGAGTCTGGCGGTTCACTGGTCTGGCGATTCACGAGCCTGGCGACTCATTGGTGATCCGGTGGGTGTTTTAGATGGATGACAAGGCCCAAGGCCCAGAAGGACGGTTCATGTTATGGTGGGCCGGTTTATGAAGAAAGCATAAGGAATATTCACCTACAAAGGAAGCAAGACTAGGACTCCTTGTAATAGAGTAATCCTAATCCTACTAGGACTAGTCATGTAACCCACCCCTTCAACATATATAAGGAGGGGCAGGGCTCCCCAAAGAGGGACAAGTTCTCACAAGTTAGAGGCGCCATATTCTCTAGGGCTAGACACAAAGACCCGGTTTACCGGCGACACCATGATGGTCATAATGAGATCTAGCCTCAAACAGCATGTAGGGTTATTACCGGATGATGTTTCCCAGGGCCCGAAGCTGTCTAAATCCTTGTATTGTGTGTTGCGTCTCTCGATTCTGCTCAACCCCTCTCAAGCTACCACATAGATGCGTTGGCCTCATGACTAAGTCCTAACCCTAGGACATCTGCCGTGACAATTCCACGACAGTTGGCGCCCACCGTGGGGCCATCGCACGGTGGTGTTGAGTTCTTGGAGGGATCTTAACAAGGGTTTCGAGAAGTTTGCATTTTTCCGGATGATCTACATCATCAACGAGCGGTTGGAACATCGTATTACACTGAGGCGGACAAGAACTTTTCGCGGCGGCCGTTCTGTCCGATCCACCGAGCCGTCATTACTGCTCCACGCCCCGATGTCTGTTTCAAGTTCCGAAGCAACGTTCTGTCCGATTCACAGGCGACGGTGGCCCCTGCCTTGACCCGTACCAAAATCTGCACTAGCGTATGTGGGATTCAATTCCAACGATGATGACCAATTCAAGTGGTCTAAGACCGAGTCGGTCAATTAGTGCTGTAATCACATGCAACATAGAGATCCAGCGGAGATTACTCTAGATATGGAAGGGAAGTCAAGAAAGAAAAGAAAAGAAAGACCACGACCCGGACTCCTACACCGCCATCGTTGTGGATTCGCCATGAGCGGCCGATCGGAGGGCCGCCTCCACCTCCGTCCGCTGTTGAGCCCGCATCCAAGCCAGCACCGCGCTTTGGGTCGGCCTAACAACTCGCCCCGCCTCGCGATGCACCAAGCCGCGATGGCCAAACCGCCGCTTCTCATCCGCCCTCCGCCCCTGCACGGCCTTGCGCCTCCAAGCGCCCGAGACCGAGTCACTCCAATCTCGACTTCAAGTCGACGAGGCGCGCCTTGCCTCCTGCTGCTGGTTTGCTGCCCTCGAGCCGCCGTGGACTCCTCCGCCACCACGGTCGCGATCTCGCCTCTGCGGCTTCTGCTCCCAGTCGTGATCCTTGTCGCCTCGGGCCCCTTTAGTTGTGCTGCGATTCACCTCAGTCGACGCGCCGCGTTGAGCCGCCCGCAGCCGCAGTTGAGCCGCAGCCGGGTTTCAACTCCGCCGGGACTCTGCCGCCTGCCCGACCGCGTCCGCATTGATGAATTACCTCAAATCACCTTCAAATCAAGCCACCGTTCGCCTTCAGCTCGGGATCACCAGCGTGCCTCCATCGACCGGCTTTGAGCCGCCGTCTTACACGCCCGGCCAACCTCGCCAATATTCCGAGCCGCCACAACTCCACGGTGCTCGCCTCAATTCGCTGCGCCTGCGAGCCACCTTCCGCGCGTCGGGTTATCACCGTTTCTAGCAGAAACACAAAACGACTGATGCACTAAACCGCCACCGAGCCTCCGCCTCGTGTCGTTGGTCACTTCCCACCTGAGGGACGCCTGTGCCAGGTTTCGTCTTGTTCTGCCTCGCCCGGCGGCTGCAAGCCACTACTGCTGCCTGACTCGTTACTATGGCCTGTTGTGGCCCGCGCACAGCCGGTCTGCCCGAGGCCAGCGAGCAAGCTGCCATCACTCACTGCTTGGCCTTCCATCCACTGACTCAAGTCGCCGGTCGGCCTCGCCTTGTGGCATCGGTCCAACCTACCGCGCCTTAAGCCGTCACTGTGGCTTCACCCCGATTTAAGTCGCCGTGAACTGCAGTATCTCCGGCCTGTTATCCGAGCCGTTCTGGCCTCGACGTTCAGCACTATCACCTTGAGCTGCAGTCTCCCTTTGCTGGTCACTCGCGGATTCGCTACCCCTCAACTCAGACCCAGCTGTTTTCTACTTCAAATCGCCAGCGCGCCGCCTCCGTCCCCAAGGAGCCCTTGCCTCGTTGAATCGCCTCTGCTTTGTTTACCCTGAGCCGACGTCCATTGGACCGCCCGAACCGATCGCCCGCTAAATCGCAGCCACGGCCTCGTCAAACCGGTCGCACCTGAACCACCCTCGCTGGGGCGCTCAACCATTGCTATAGCATGCCCCTGACCTGCTTCCAAATTGCCGCTATCGGCTGTGTTCAAACCAGCGCCGGGTCACTCATGGATCACCGCGAGCAGCCTGCTTCTAGGCCGCCGCCGTGATATGCTTCCATCGACGCGCTTCTACCATAAGACCACCACCGAGCCTCGCAACTACCATGGAGCTGCTCCCTTGAGCCACTACTTTACCTCCGCTCCTAAGCTGGACCTGTCGTGTGATGAGCCGCCGTGGGCATATTGAGCCGTCCTTCCCTCTGCGCACACTCATGCCTACACCAAGGGCAGACTACAAACACTACTGTAGCTGGTGTATTGCATGGTGCTACACGTTGCTATTTACCCTACATGGTGCTATCAGTATTAACCCCATCAACTCTGCGGCTGAGTGTCATCAATTGACAAATACCAGGTGCTATTTTCCCTAGTTTATTTTTAAACACATATTTATTCGTCCGAGCAAAACTACTTTGCCCTGTTGTGTTTTATATGCAGGAGAATTATTCACTGCGAAGTGGTATTATACCGCGGAGATGGAGGCACGCCAATGACAATCGGCACAGGTGGTTGTCCTCACTAAACGGACTCCCGCGCCGGCTTACGATGCCTTGGCCGATTCGCTCGTCCGCGCCGCCTTACAACTCTATGGACGACTCGCTCATCTGCCCTCATGGCGGTGCACGCGTCCGCGCCAGTTTACAACACCGTGGCCGTCTCTCGCGACCGCGCCGGTTTACAACGCCGTGGCCGTCTTTCACAACTACGCCGACCGACCCATCTGTTGTTCGAGCAAATCAGGTGTTATCCCTCCTACATATTTTATCAGGACATTTTAATTCCTTTGAGCACCATACACTGCCCTATTAGTGTTTTTTATATACATGTAAAATTATTGGGGGTACGAAGCACGCGCTGGTAACGTCCTGCCCGGCCTTCGTCTGTGCCGCATTACACGGAGAATGGACGCGTACAAGACGCCGTCCTTACGGCCCGGTTTACATCAACCTGCCGGGACCATGCCTATGATTGACTCATCCGTCCACGCTGGCTTATAATGCCGCGGTCTCTTGCGGCTTTTACTATATCAACATACCGGGCCGCACCTGTCTACGCGAGCTGTTTATTGAGTATGAGCAAGTCACAGCTTGGGTAGCCCGGTTTTCTTTCAACAAAATGGAGACAAATTATCATATACTATCAACCGCCATCTGCACTGGGTGGTTCAATGGGCAGGCACACAAGTCACCGCCACTAAAGTTTGGTTAAACTTCAAATCGCCAGTTGGAAGGAACCATTGGCCGAGTTGCTGACACAGCTCATACGGGATCATTGATAACCCGCCGCAGTTACCTCAATTTTCTATGGATTCATATCGCCCTGTCAACAACAATGATGGACACCTTATGCTATGATCAAATATGGAGAGTCTCAAGCCAACTCCTCGAGTAGTCTCAGGACTCGGGGGCTATGATGACATGACTCAAATATCTGGTTTAAAATCCGGCTCAAAGAACACCAGTATTACTGAAGCTCTCAAATATCCGGTTCACAATCCGGTTCAAGGGAAATATGTCTTCTACAAGGCTCTGAAGCTCTCAGATCCGGTTTAAGAATTTCCGGTTCTGACTGGATTAATCTCTCGCAAGTTCGAGTTTCAAGGCCGTCAGAAAAATCCCGGCTAAAAAGGAAGATTCCGGTTTAGAATCCGATTCAAGGGAAAGATGTCTCCCACAAAGCTTTGAAGCTCTCAATATCCGGTTTAAGAATTTCCGGTTCAAGAAGAATAATCTCTCACAAGTTCGAGTTCTCAGGAAAAATTAAAGGGACCAAAGAGAGTCTGTTGCAAGAGCACAACTCAAACATAGGTACCCGGCGAGCACAACTCAGAAATATGTCACATGGGGGCTTCTGTTTATAAAGTGCAGTTCTGACTACCCTCCTGATCCGGCGACCAAACCAAGACCATCATAAGAGTTTGTGACATGGGGGCTTTTGTGGGCAAGGGAGTTCCTATGGCCTCTTAAACCGGCGACCGCATCAAGGCCATCATAAGGGCACAGCTCTGGTTGCTTCGGCAATTTCCACATGATGATGAGGAGCAAAAGAGAGTTTGATGCTTAGCACAACTCAAACATTGGCCCCGACGAGCAATGCTCAAATGCTACCTGGGGGCTCCTGATGGAAGACATCAGCGAGTTGAAAACTCTTGTAGTAAACACGGCTTGGAAGCTTGGTGTATACACCTAAAACCCTGGATTAACCTGCCTGCATCAAGTAAGTCACGCCTCCCAGGTAAACCTGGTATGACCAGTCGAACGTACACACAAGTCACTCCTTATGGACCCTGAACTTGGTAACGTTAAATTGACGATCATCAAGTGATTACACAAGTCAAATCTTTACGAGATTTTTTGAACTTGGTAGCATTTGACATTGATGATTTGGTTAAGGATTGCGGACCATCTTAACAGGCTTTGCAAAAATGGTTAATGACAGTAGCCTAGCAGCTCATAAAAATCCTCGAATTTGGAGCCTGGCAGCTCGTAAAAAGCCTCGACTACATGGTCTTATTTGCCGAAAAATTTATTTTTTATTTTTTATGTTTTCTCAAATCTTCATCTTCAAGGTCATTGGTGTTCATCCAAGTCCATTGATTCAGGAAGTGGATGACTATAAAGTTGCCACTACACCTACGTTTACAGAGCCTTAGTCTGGGTTACAAACACCAGTACTAACTACAGTTAAACCGGAGTTCATCATACCCTGGTTCGGTTTCATAATGAACCGGAAAATAATCAACGGAGTCATCAACACTTGCGCCTTGGATCATTATCTTTGACTACCGGATTAAGGTTAATCGTGACACACTTAATCACAGGTATGATACATACTTTATATTTTATACACAGTTCAAGTTGTAAACTTAGACCATGTGTTTGGGCATTAATTATAAGTCACCGGTATGAGATAAGATAATGACCGGTGTTCATTAAACCGGTTTGGCTTTCACCTACAAGTTGTCAGTACATGATTAGTTATAATGACCGATGTTTATTAACCCGGCCTGGCTTTTGACTATAAGTCGCCAGATAAGATAATGACCAGTGTTTATTAACCCGGCCTGGTTTTGTTTATAAACCGGCAGTCTATGATAATTACCGGTGTTCAAAATTTGGGTTATCACCTTTACTACACTAGCTTGGTAAAACCAGTAGTGTGATCAAATATTACTGGAACCCGTTTTCAAACCGGGTTATGTTATTCAAATCTTTAAATAGCCAACATGGCTGGATTTTCATTATGGTTATCAATAACCAGTATTATGATTAAGGTTTTCAAAGTAGCTTTAGAGCAATGGCTATCATATTATCAATGGAAATGATTTATTCTACAATTGAAGGAATAGTCCCAGGTCGTTGCAGGCTTACGTCCCGGCACTTGGGGGCTACATTATTCAAAGTTGAGATTACATCAAATATGCAAGTCTCATGTCGATGCAAGCATGCACCATGACACTTGGGGGCTAATGCAAAGTCATTTTTGCTCACTTTATTGAAGACCCGACTCATCACATCATAATGAGCCGGCCCTTGGGGGCTACCAATTGCTCCTGTCAACAATTCAAGCCCCATGATGGGAGTTACATTATGTGAAGTTCTTTTCAAAGAGGAATACATAAAGTCCCAGCTCAATATTATCTTACTGAGCCGGCCCTTGGGGGCTACACATTGCTGTTCAAGTTTACATGATCATATCTACAAAGTCCCTGCTCATTATTGCATAATGACCCGGCCCTAGAGGGCTACACTGGTTGAAGTTTTTATGAGCATAAGGCAAATTCAAGTCCCAGGTTGCTGCAAGCATGACAACCCGGCACTTGGGGGCTACATATGTGGAATATTCAGTTTTGACTAGTGACTGAGATGAACAATCTGGATTTCTTCAAGATTGCAACTTTTATATGCAAACAAGTCTTAAGATATCACTATATTCTCCTCTTAATACTTGGGGGCTACAGGTCATATGCATATAGAGGAACATCTTCAAATTCTTAGTTTCTGGCAGATCAGGAAGATTAATTGTGTGACCCGGCGTTGGCAACAATCATAACCCGGCGTCTATAACAGTCATGACCCGGAATTATCAGTTTTTTTATAACCCGACAATGGTGGTAATCATAAACCGGCATCTTCAAGCCGGCTGGATATCAGAATATTTCAAAAGACCAATATTTTTGTCAAGTCGGAGCATGGAAGGCCGATTCAAATGGATTATTTATTTACAAAATATCTTTTGCAAGCAAATTGATTATGAAGCTCGTCTATTGACCCGAAGTTTTCAGAAGAAGTGCCTAGATTTTTGCATTGGTAATGTTTGAACATATCTGCTAAGGAGATTTGCTATGAGATCATGGATACATATCAAGAAGGAAATGACAAGGATTTAAGGATGATCAAGTGCCGGTTCAGGAAAATACTTTAACCCGGAGCACAACCTATCAAATTTGTTCTCGTGTTTTTGTATGCAGGAAGGATCAAGTTTAACATGGATAAATCCAAATTAAACTGGGGGCTAATGTCGGGGATATACCCCGCGGTGTAACCCGGCCGGAAGTATAACCCGGCTGGACTTGGCGTTTCATTAGTAAACCGCCAGAGGATAGGCGACTTATGAGTCTGGCGGTTCACTGGTTTGGCGATTCACGAGCATGGCGACTCATTGGTGATCCGGTGGGTGTTTTAAATGGATGATAATGCCCAAGGCACAGAAGGCCGGTTCATGTTATGGTGGGCCGGTTTATGAAGAAAGCATAAGGAACATTCACCTACAAAGGAAGTAAGACTAGGACTCCATGTAATAGAGTAATCCTAATCCTACTAGGACTAGTCATGTAACCAGCCCCTTCAACATATATAAGGAAGGGCAGGGCTCCCAAAGAGGGACAAGTTCTCACAAGTTAGAGGCGCCATATTCTCTAGGGCTAGACACAAAGAGCCGGTTTACCGGCGACACCATGAGGGTCATAATGAGATCTAGCCTCAAATAGCATGTAGGGTTATTACCGGATGATGTTTCTCGGGACCCGAAGTTGTCTAAATCCTTGTCTTGTGTGTTGCGTCTCTCGATTCCGCTAAACCCCTCTCAAGCTACCACATAGATGCGTTGGCCTCACGACTAAGTCCTAACCCTAGGACATCTGCCGTGACAATTCCACGACATAAGGTATGTTATTCCGTCTTAGAGAAGCTATACTCCAAGTCATGAGTTAAAGCAACTCAACAAGATGAGAATACATCAAAGTACTTAAACTAAAAATGTAACCCCATTTTGAGCTTAAATGATGAGTATGACATATGATCAAGTGATCTCACTTGACTCCTAAGTCAATATACTCTAACATAGGTGAATTTGTTGCCGACCCCTTCTAGATGAAGTTCTCTAGTGTTTTTTTCTATTTTGTCTCTCACTAAATCAAAAAAAACTTCATCTGGATCTTTCTTTATTTTGTATATTTTTCTATATTTTCTGCATTTAATTCATTGCAAATCCTTGTGAAATTTCATTTGCCAAGTGAGCAGAGTTGACAAAACATTTTCTCAGCATTGAACTCGGACATGCCGATTCCAGCCTATCGGCTAGACTGAAGCATAAGGACTCCTTGTATATAGTTCATCGGTTCAACCGAAAAGGATTAGCTCGGTCTGACCGGTGCGCACTCTCAGTTGCTCTGATCACTCAGAGCTACTGATACAAACCACTCGGTGTCACCGATTTCACTGCTGAATTTTTTTGCCATTACTTTTTGCTTAATTCTTCTCCAGCTCCACTCAATGATTCTTATCCTCTACTCGCATCTCGAGCTACATGCTGCTTTGTAGTATCTCTCAAGGACCAAACCTACTTGACTCAAGTTCCTGAAGAAACCCTTCTTGGAAATTGATGTCAAAGGGGGAGAGAGAGAACATCAAAGCTCAATCAAATCTTATCAAAGAGAGAGCATCAAAGTCTCTTCTAAAAAGATGCACACTTACCAAGAGGAGAGAAGTCACATGTCTTTAAGAGGGGAAGACATGTCAATATTTGATTGTTTGCACGATTTCCTACTCTGAGTTTTCTCTCTTTGATTTTCTCTTACCCCACCTTCTCCCATTATCAAATATCAGATTCAGGGGGAGAAAGAGTCCATATCAAGGGAAGAAAATCTCTGAAAATTCATTGCATATCTTTAAATATTTGGGGACATGTCTATATCCAAATGAGGTATTGCATATCTTTAAATATTTGGGGACATGTCTATATCCAAATGAGGTACTAAGTACTCACTCATCACATGTCATCCCATTCATGGTACTCTTGTGATTTTCTAAACTTGCTTTACTTAGAGTGTTCTTGTGTTATCTAACCTTGTTTTCTCAAGTTCACCTCTTCCAAAGCCAGCTCAAGACCACACGGCAAGTATATGCATCACACTCCTGTGCATGATGATCTCTTGCTGATGTACAAATTGTTTGCAAGAAGGATTCATGAACATGAAGGTATACTTCCTTTTATCTACATCATTTGCTTTGATGCATATAGCCAAGATACATGTAACTCATTGCTTGCTCTGACATGCGTATGCATTCACATGTTCTTATAGTCCATCTTTACATGATTGCATACATGTAGGGGGGGCCTATTCATGTTACATGTCTTTCCAAATATTTACTTGTTATTCTTTATATCTTTATCTAGAGCTTTGATATATGTTGTCATCAGTTACCAAAAAGCGGGAGAATGAAAGCACAAGTGCTCCCTGGGTGATTATGGTAATCAATGTCAACATATCTCTTGTTGGACTAATATCTTTACCAACTGTGTTTCAGATGAGTTCAAGAAAGGCGTGGCAAGGACAAGAGGATGTGGAAACCCTTCAAATTTCTAAGGACAAAGATTGGCAAAAGCTCCAAGACTCTTCATTTTCATTTTAGTGATCCAAGATCACATTGAGCCCATAGGAAAGGCAGTACTATTAAAAGGGTATGAGGTGTTGCTTAATACTCTACTTGCTCAAAGTGCTTAGTGATACTGCTCCAAAACCCTCAACCACTTTCTCATTTCCAAATATGTCCAAAACCTAAATTCAAACTCGGCCCCACCGATTTGATCTATTCAACGCCACCGAGTTCACTTGACATATCCATTGCCAGAAACCCAAGAAAATTCGGTCACAACGATACGGATCTCGGTCTCACTGAGATGGCCTTGCTAACTCTCTGTTGCATGTTGTAATTATTTCGGCCTCACCAAAATGTGCAATCGGTCCCATCAAGTTTGCTTGACCAACTCTCTATTTGGTCATTGCTTAAATCGGTCTCATCGAGCTTGTGCAATCGGTCTCACCGAGATGAGGATTTGCCCTATCCCTAGCACATTGGTCCCACCGAGCTGATCATGTCGGTCCCATTGAGATTCATAATGTTCACATTTTGAACTGAATCGGTCTCACCGAGTTCTTCTATTCGGTCTGACCGAGTTGGGTCTAATGTGTGTAACGGTTGGATTTTGTGTGGAGGCTATATATACCCCTCCACCCCCTTCTCCATCTGTGAGAAAGCCATCAGAATGTGCCTACACTTCCACTACTCATTTCCTGAGCGAGAACCACCTACTCATGTGTTGAGACCAAGACATTCCAATCCAACCACAAGAATCTTGATCTCTAGCCTTCCCCAAGTTATTTCCCACTCAAATCATCTTACCACCATAGCCAAATTTGTGAGAGAGAGTTGAGTGTTGGGGAGACTATCATTTGAAGCACAAGAGCAAGGAGTTCATCATCATCACACTGAAAGTGCAGTATATCGACTAGAGGGGGGGGGTGAATAGGCGATTTTAATGAAATGCTTCAAAACATGGTAGTTTTGAAGACAAACGATAAACTCAATCCTATTAGTATGCTGCGGAAAGTGGACTACACTAGATAAGCCTTAGTCATGTATTCAATGAAGTGAAAGCACGAAGACTAACATCAGCTAGGCAGTAGGGATCATGATGGAAGAAGGATTGACGCCAACCACAACTAGTAGATACTCAGTGAAGTCAATCAAATAAGGCAAGCATGCAATGCCTTCACACCGTATGGAAGTAAGTAAAAGGAAGGGAAGGATAGAACCAGTAGCTCGGGGAAGACAATGATTTGTTAGACCAGTTCCAGTTGCTGTGACAACTGTACGTCTGGTTAGGGAGGCTGAGATTTAATTCAGAAGACCGCATCTTCACCTTGTTCCCCTTGAGCTAAGGACGCCTAGTCCTCGCCCAATCACTCTGGTAAGTCTTCAAGGTAGACTTCCAAACCTTCACAGACTTCATTCACCGGCGATCCACAATTGTCGGGGAAACTGATCGCCCACGAACACCTATGGGACCGGAGCCCCTTTTCGGTACGGCAAGGGAGCGGAGGAAGCATGAAGAGCGGATCGAGGCGCACACTCGGGCAGTTTACCCAGGTTCGGGCCGCACAGATGCGTAAAACCCTACTCCTGCCTTGGTTTGTATTGTGTTCTTGGCTCGGGAGCGAGAAGATCTACAGTACTTGCCGCTTACAACACCGAGCGTGGGAGTGATCGAGAGTCGGAACCTCCTCTATATTGTGCATGGGCTTCCTTTTATAGGTCAAGGGGTCACCGACAGGTGGCAACGTAGGTGAGGGTAGAATCGTAAAAATGGTGGTAGTTGTAACAGTGTATGTATAGTGTTTTGTACCTAACCCTGACGGTGGGGGACAAGGGCATTGAATGCCCGTCGCCGTCGCCCCCAAATAGTGCAAAAAAAGCGTCCGTCCGGGCGTCTCCGTTCGCCACGACGGTAGCCTCGTCATCGTGGCTTGCCACCATGTCCCCTAGGCTACACAGCCTTCCGCCACGTGCCCCTGGAAGGGCCCCAGGGCAACGCGTGGCCAGATGAGCTGGAGCGCGGGCACACAGTGGAAGCTTGCTGCGGCAAGTGCCTTGCCGCGCCTGGAAGCTTGTCGCTCTCCGGGCCTTGCCGGGGCGCGCGATGCGCCACGGCGAGTCTTCTGAAATGCCATGCTTTGGCCTTCCTGGCAAGCTTCTCTTGCCAGGGTCTTGTGGTAAAGGTATGGTTTTGAGCCTGGAGCGGCCTTCCCGGCAAGCTCCTCTTGCCGGGGCCTTGTTTCATTGACTTGAATACTTTGTTCTTGAACGGCTCCAAAGGAACCAAAGCGGGCTTTGGCGGGCGCGTGGCAAGCCCTGCCACGGGATGCTGCTACTTCCCGTGCACAAGTCGGGATACTAAGGTACCCCTACTTTAGTACACCGACAGGAGCCCCCGGGCCTGGGCCACACACGGTGCCGAGCGCTGTTGGGCCAGGCCCAAAACAGTGCACGGGCACACGCGGCCCGCGGCGCGCCGCAGCCTACTCCGTATCCGCCGCATCCCTCCCTAACGGCACGCGTCGATTGCGGCGTCGTGGGAGAGATCGTGGCCTGTTTCTTTAATGGGAAAATGCGGAACGTCCCCCTCTCCCCCTTAAAAGCAGAGGAAACAGGGGCAGTTTCCCCCATTGCTTCATTGCGTCTTCAACCTCCAGAAACCCCCGCCGCTCCCCTCCTCCCCGAAGGTTGAAAGAGAGCAGCGCTCCACCCTTCTTCCGCCGCCGCCAGCCTCCCCAGCGCCGCCGGCCCTCCTCGCCGTCCCCGCCATGGCCCCGAAGGGCGACAAGGTGAAAGCCGCGAAGACCGAACGGGCGGCGAAGCTTGCAGCAATGCAGAAGAGGATGGTGGTCTTCCCGCCGAGGCTCGGCGCGAGGGAGCTGAAGGACAAGTTCTACCTCTTCTGGTCGAGGGAAACGAAAGCTCACCCGCGCACCAGGGTTCTCCCCACCGAAGCCTGCGACATGTTTCCGGGAGGTTATCCCTACTTTGCCCTTTTCTTCCATTGCAGACTCTGCCCTCCATACTCCGAATTCTTTTGCGATGTTATGAACACGTATGGATTCCATCTTCTGGATTTCACCCCGAACGCAGTCTTGACCATGGCTGTTTTCGCACATCTGTGCGAAAACTTTGTCGGAGTCCACCCCAATGTAGCCCTCTTCCGCCATTTTTTTATGCCTCGGGTAGAGTCTGGGTCCCCTCTGTCTGGTGGGATTTCTTGGATCTTTAGGCTCAATAAGAAAGAGGCATACTCGATTGGAGAGCTCCGCGGCAAGTGGGAGGAGTGGAGGGCCGACTGGTGCTGGATCATGGAGGATGGACCCCAGCAGTTTACCTCCCCGCGCCGAGCTGCAATAGTGCGCGGCAAGGACTGGAGTGATCTGGCCCCGGAGGACGAGAAGCTGAAGATAGCCCTCACTAGGATTCTTCGCCTCCGGCAAGCCAATCTCACTATAGGTGAGGTCGGGGCAGATTTCCTTCGCCAGCGCATCGCTCCCTTGCAGGAGAGGAAGAGGCCTGCTTGGGATTTCGGCAACGCGGCAGACTGTATGAGGCTGCGCCCCGGCCTTAACTATAACTTCACTGTCCTGGAGCTCAAAGGGATGCTCCGTGAGCTGTTCATGCATGACGCCAAGCACCCGGAGTGGTTCGCCTCGCCGCGGGGGGG
>LR738710.1:512198090-512242628 GCA_902687465.1 Secale cereale
GGGGGGGGGGGGGGTAGTTCCACTATGCAACAATTCATCGCTTAGTGTTATCCACGCGGCGATGCCGTTGTGCGACTCTCACGGGGTTGACCCCACTTGGCTGGCGCCTTCTGACGAAGCCGCGCAAACCTTCTTCGACAACTTGGTGGAGCTGCCGATCAATCTCGATGAGAAGAAAGGCCTCACCTGCGACAAAACCGACCGGGAGGTGGCGTATATCGCCACCAGGATGGAGGAGGCAGCCGTAGCCGAGGCCGCGGGCGAGTTTGGGTACTCCTTGGACGAGGCGGATGCAGCGGACGCGGTGAGTCGGGCCGAGGAGGAAGAGATCCTCAAACTGATAAGGCCTGTCGCGCAGCCCGCCGAGACGAGCGAGGCTGCCGGGCAAGGCACAGAGTCGAGCGAGCCCGCCGAGCAAGGTGCCGAATCGGGCGACTCTTTAGAACACTCAGGCGGGTCTCTGGGCCTTGACGACTCCTCTTCATCCTCGGGGAGTTCTCCGCCACCACCAAGTCCTCCGCCTCAACCGAAGAAGCGTCTCCGCAAGGCTGCGGACATGGCGAAGCAGCCGGCGGGCCAGCAGCCGTAGCGTCGCTCGACGCGCGCCACCACGACGAGCAAGGCCGTCAAGGGGGCGCCTCGCGCGTCCGCAGCGGCTGGGGGAGGATCTTCCCGCACGGGCTCCACCGCTCCTCGAGCCTCGGCGACGACAGGGTCGGGGTCTTCGCAGACCACCGACCCCGCTCCTGGCAAGCGGCCGAGGGCGCCTACTCCTCCAGCTCCTCGCGCCGGACCGCGCGAGGCAGACTTCGACTTCTCCGTTCTCAGTTCCGATGAGGAGGAGGAAGAGTAAGTACTTGCAATTCTTGTTTCCTTCGTTTGTTGCTCTTTGTTTTGAATCTTCTTTGTCTGATTCTGTTCGATGTCTGTCTTCCAGGACCCTGGCCCAAAGGGTGGCGAAGAGGGCCAAGATCCCGGTGGTGGACCTCGAGGACGAGCCCGTCGCAACAGCGGGGGATGCGCCAGCGACGAACTTGCCGGACCAGCCGGCTGCCCCGCGGAGCAGCCCCCAGCGCAGCCCCCAGCGTGAGTCTTCTTGTTTTACTTCTTCGCTTGTCGGGCGCGCGCGGGCTTATCATCCTTGTTAATCGTCTTGTTTGTTTGCTGATTTGTGCAGAAGTGGAGCCGCAGCCTCAGGAGCGCCAAGAAACCGCTCCCGACGAGCCGCACGCCCCGACCTCTCCGCCAAGGAGGAGCTCCCCGGCGAGGGAGAGTACTCCGCCAAGGGCGGGTACTCCACCAAGGGCGAGTACCCCGCCAAGGGCGAGTACCCCGCCAAGGGTGAGCACCCCGCCAAGGGAAGGCGCCAGCGGCCCTCCGCTGGCGGGGGCTACTACCACGCCGCCGAGGGAGGACCCCCCGGCGAGCGACCTCATCGAAGAAGAGGCCCGTGCAGGTAACCCTTGTAGCTTTCTTCTTTTGATTTTTTCTTTTTGGATATTTGCTTGATCATTCTTCTTTCTTCTTCTTGTCTTCAGACTCGTCCGCTCCAGAGCCTATGGAGACAGAGGCCACCACCGAGGAGCCCGCACGCGACAACACTGGTGGCGCCGCGACCACCGAGGAGGCGATTGGCACCGAGGAGCCCGCCGTCGAAGAGGCACCCAGGGACGCCGACGTAGCAGCTGAGGAGGGAACCGGCGGTCGCACTGACGGCCCCGAGGCCGCAGGAGCGTTTGACGCTGCGCCGACCGCCGACCCTGCCGCTGTCGCGGCCGGAACTGGCGCATACTTGGAGGCCGGAAACGGGGTCTTCATCCAACTTCCGTGGGCTTCTTCATCAAGGGCGCCCGCGGAGGGGGAGGTCTTCGATGGAGAAGTCCTCGCCTCCGTGGGGCTGAAGTTTGTCGACACGCCCGGCAGCAGCAACGAGCCCGAGGAGGAGCAGCTTCTGCGCCGGCTTCTGGCCCTGTATCGTGCCAGGCAGGCCAAGCTGGAGTCCCGAGAGGCTCTGGCTGCCAAGGCAGGCGTCGATTTGGAGAAGCGCGCCGATGAGCTCCGCGCCGCCAACAAGGCGGCCCTCCGGTCCTTGGCGGAGGAGCGGGAGGAGCTCGCCGAGGCGCACCAGGCGTTCGTCCTCGAAAAGGCCAAGGCAGAGGAGCAGCAACGGCTTGCCGCCGAAGATCTGTCTCGGCGGGAAGGAGAGCTGAGGCAGCGGAAGGTCGACCTCGATAGCCATGAGGATGACCTTACCGCGCGCGAGCAGTCCCTTGGCGGGGCTCTGCAGGAAGCGAGGGACGCCGCTGTAGCTGCAGAGATCGCCAAGAGAGACTTGGAGGCGAGGGTGGCACGGTTGGAGCTCAACTTGAAGACGAGCGAGGAGAAGGTTGCCGCGCTCAAGTTGGAGAGGGAGAAAGACGCCCATAGCCACTCGGAGCTGCAGGTCCGTCTCTCCGACAAGGGCAAAGAGCTCGCCAGCGGCAAGGATTCCATCGCGGACTTGGAATTGAAGCTGTCCACCCTCACTGAATCACTTGACAGCGCCAGAAACCGGGAGACGAAGCTGAAGGAGGACCTCCGGGCTGAGAGGGCACTGCTGGACAGCACCACCCTCACGCAAAACAACTTCAGGAAGACGGTGGAGCAGTGGACTGAGGAGCTCGTCGCCGCCGCCGCTGACATCGACAGGGAGATGGCGGCGCTAGGGACGGAGCACCTCGGGTACTCCCCCGACGCGATCCTCCCTCACAGCGCCAAGCTGAGCTTATTCTTCAGGGGAGTGGCGCCGGCCCTCGAGCAGCTCCGGGAGAGGATCCCCACGCAGCTGGCGAATGAGGCGCGCCGGCTTTGCACGGGAGTTGTGGAGAGAGTGTTGACGAAGATAGTCTACCGCAACCCCGGGATCAACCTCGACAACGTCCTCCGGACCTTGCCGCCCGACGCCGACTAGGAAGCGCTGAAGGCTCTTGTCGCCCCCATCGTGGCCAAGGTGGGCAAGATCAGGAGAGTTGACGGCGACCGTGTAGACTAGGCTGTTTTCTTTCCTTTTCCCTTGTCGCTGCCAATTAAGTCATGGACAATAGTTTATTAGAACAGCGACAAGTCATCTTGTAATATAACTTTATTTTGGGTAGTTAATGCAGTGTTACTCCCTTTGTTCGACTCCTTTACTTTGTATGCTTTTACCCTACGCTTTTAGGGAACTTGCCGGCAAAGGGGCCCTTGCTGCGAGCGCTGAGTGCGGAACTTCAGCAGCCTGCTGGCAATGCCTCTACCGGCAAGATACCTTGCCGCAGCTAGTCGCAGCACACTTAAGTTGTTGAGCGAACTCGAAAACGAAGTAAGGGCGCGACACTTGTCGCAACACACTTAAGCCGTTGAGCGTGCTCGAAACAAAGTAAGGGCGTGGCTAGCCACGGGTATGTTCCTCCGCGCATAGGTTTTCCATACAAAACGTGGTCGTTCAAGGAAGATAACTTTTAAAATTTAAAAATTCGAATGCTCAAACTTTGGTAACTTAGCTTTTGTGTATGGTCTGCTTCCCAGCAAGGCGAGGCTTTCTCGAACGGCACTTGGTCCATACCACTGTCTCCTTCCCCCCGGCAAACTTGTGCACGAGGAATCCTTCTTCTGTTTGAAATAAAAGAGAAAAGGAGGAAACATAGATATGGAGCCTTGCGGCTCGTTATTGCTTACCGGAGGTGTGTGCTGCACGAGGTGTCATATAATACATGCAAGTAAAAGGGAAAAATGCATGAAACGACAAGTTGTGCAAGGCACAAAAGCTTTACTGATGCACGGGATCTGCGCCCGGCTTTATACAAAGGTTTACATGCATCTGCGGCAAGACTTGTACAAAAGGAGGTTGCCGGAGCGGGTCACGGCAACCGCGCCTTATGGGTGAAACTTGCGAAGGTGCTCAATGTTCCAGGAGTTGCTCACCGGTAAGCCCTCTTTGGTCTCAACGCGGACAGCGCCGGGCCTTGTGACTTGTCTCACCCGATAAGGGCCTTCCCACTTCGGCGTCAACTTGTTGGAATTCTTGGCGGACTGAACACGCCGAAGAACAAGGTCGCCTTTCTCGAGACTTCTGGCCTTAACTTTGCGGCTATGGTAGAGGCGCAAAGCTTGCTGGTATCGAGCAGCTCGTACAGCAGCCTGAAGACGGTCCTCCTCGAGGAGGAGTGCATCATCTTGCCGCAGCTGCTCTTGCTCGAGCTCGTCATAAGCGAGCACTCGAGGCGACCCGTATAGGAGTTCCGTGGGGAGAACTGCCTCTGCTCCATAGACAAGAGCAAAGGGTGTCTGTCCGGTGGCTCGATTTGGTGTCGTTCTGATTGACCAAAGAGTCGCCGGCAACTCCTCAATCCAGTTTCTTCCGCACTTGTGCAGCCTGTTGAAAGTTCTTGTCTTGGGCCCGCGCAGCACTTCAGCGTTTGCCTTCTTCGCTTGACCATTGCTCCTCGGGTGAGCAACAGAAGCGAAGCAGACCTTGGCGCCAAGGTCTTGGACGTATTGCATGAAGGTGCGACTTGTGAATTGTGTGCCGTTGTCGGTGATGATCCTGTTAGGGATTCCAAAACGGCAAACAATTGACCTGAAGAACTTGACTGCTGACTGTGCGGTCACCTTTCTCACCGGTTCCACTTCCAGCCACTTTGTGAACTTGTCGATGGCGACGTACAAGTATTCAAAGCCCCCGACTGCGCGGGGAAAGGGGCCGAGGATATCGAGCCCCCAGACCGAAAAGGCCAGGACAAAGGGATCGTCTGGAGAGCTTGAGCTGGCTGATGTATTTGCTTGGCATGGAACTGGCACGCTTCACACTTGGTTACTTGTGCAGTTACATCTTGGAGGGCTTCTGGCCAAAAGAAACCTTGCCGGAACGCCTTGCCGGCAAGTGCTCTTGCTCCAATGTGGTGGCCACATATGCCTCCATGTATCTCTGCCAACAGCTTTTGCCCATCTTCCCGGGGAATGCACTTCAATCTAACACCGTTGAGTCTTCTTCTGTATAGTTCATTGCCGACGAACTGATACATACTTGACTGCCGGGTTATCCTCTCTGCCTCTTCTGGCTCTTCGGGAAGTTCTCCAGTTTGAAGAAAACAGACAATTTGCTGTGCCCATGCTGGAGCCTGAGGCTCAACGACAAGGACTAAAGGCATCATTGCTGCTGCGGGAACGTCAACTTCTACGGCAAGAACATGTGGCTCGGCCGGAGCTGGACGTTCCCCGGCAAGCTTGCCGTGACAAGACTTGTCGAGAACGCATGCTTCAACTGTACGGACCCTTGGGTCCGCAGGAGAAGACTGTTCCTCAGCAACTTGGGCGTTGATCTTGGGGACCTTGGCGGCGACTTCAGAGAGATTCGCCGGCAAGTAATCACCGGAGACCAACTTTCTCTTTTTGCTTTGCCCAACTAATGGTGTAACGGATGGTTGAGTTAGCTTGAGCACGAAGATCCCTGGTTCCACAGGTAGCTTTAGTGCAGCACACTTTGATAGGCCGTCTGCGACGTCATTTTGAGCTTTTGGAACGTGCTCCATTTGTATGCCTTCAAAGTGCTCTTCAAGCTTTCTCACTTCGTCGACGTAAGCTTCCATCAATGGGCTCTGGTAGCTCTTGTTCACTTGTCGGACAACCAACTGCGAATCTCCCCGCATAATCAGCTTCTTGATCCCAAGTTCTGCTGCTATTCTAAGGCCGGCAAGCAAACCTTCATACTCTGCAGTATTGTTTGTCGCTTGCTCCTTGGGAAAGTGCATCTGGACGACGTACTTGAGGTGCTCGCCGGTGGGCGCGACAAGCAGCACGCCGGCGCCAGCGCCTTGCAGCGAGAAGGCACCATCAAAGTACATTATCCATTCTTTGCTTGCTTCTTTGACGGGGATGTTTGTCTCTGGAATCTCTTCATCTGGCATTGGTGTCCACTCTGCTATGAACTCTGCCAAGGCTCTGCTCTGGATAGTTGAAGTACTTTCAAACTTGAGACCAAAGCTTGATAGTTCCAGTGCCCACTCGACAATCCTGCCTGTTGCTTCTGGATTTTGCAATATCCTCTTCAGCGGAAAGCGAGTGACCACTATTATCTCATGTGCTTGGAAGTAGTGGTGCAGCTTTCTGGAGGCCATAAGGAGGCCGAAAAGCAACTTCTGCACCCCAGAGTATCTTGACCTAGGCCCCTGCAAGAGGGAACTGACAAAATAGACTGGCCGCTGCACCATCTTCTTCCGCACTTCTTCTTGCATTTGCGCAGACTCATCCTTGTCGGGGCCAGAGCTTGTCGGGGAAGCCCCCTGCTTGTCGCTGGATGTGCTTGCCGGGGCTGTGGGCTCCTCATCTGCCTCCCTTTCCGCTACTAACGCAGCACTAACCACTTGATTGGTTGCTGCTAAGTACAGTAGCAACTTCTCTTGTGGCCTAGGTGCGACAAGTATTGGAGTGGAGGACAGGTACCCTTTCAAGTCCTGCAGCGCTGCCTCCGCTTCCGGAGTCCATCTCATAGGACCCGCCTTTTTCAAGATTTTGAAAAAGGCAGGGCGCGTTCTGCGGACTTAGAAATGAACCTGCTGAGGGCAGCCACACAGCCGGCAAGCCTCCGTACATCCTTGACGCGCTTCGGAGCTTCGATCTGCTCTATGGCTTTGATCTTGTCGGGATTGGCTTCAATCCCCCTCTGGGACACAAAGAACCCGAGAAGCTTGCCGGAAGGGACTCCGAACACATACTTCTCGGGGTTAAGCTTGAGTTGTATCTTGCGCAGATTCGCAAAAGTTTCATCTAGGTCTTGAATCAGGGTATCCTTGTCCTTGCTCTTGACCACTATATCATCCATGTATGCTTCTACATTCCTGTGTATATGTGGCTCAAAAGCAGTGTGGACTACCCTCGCAAATGTTGAACCCGCATTCTTCAATCCAAAGGCATGCGTATAAAGCAGTAGGTGGCACATGGAGTAATGAACGCGGTCTTCTCCTCATCCTCTTCAGCCATGAATATCTGGTGGTACCCGGAGTATGCATCAAGGAACGAAAGCAACTCACATCCAGCCATGGAGTCAACGATCTAGTCAATGCGCGGCAAGGGAAATGGATCCTTGGGACAAGCTTTATTCACATCAGTGAAGTCTATACAAAGCCTCCACTTCCCATTAGCTTTGCGTACGACAACAGGGTTGGCCAGCCACGTGGGATGAAGTACACCTCTAACAAGGCCTGCTGCTTCCAACTTCTTGATTTCCTCCGCAATAAACTCTTGATGCTCCACCGCTTCCTTTCTGACCTTCTGCTTGACGGGCCGCGCGTGAGGACAAATGGCAAGCTTGTGCTTATTTACTTTCCTGGGAACGCCGGGGATGTCAGACGGTTGCCATGCGAACACATCGACATTCGCCCGCAGGAAAGCAACGAGCGCGCTTTCCTATTTAGGATCGAGCGTGGCACTGATGGTGAAAGTACCACCAGTGTCGTCCTCCTTGGCGGACACCTTCTTGGTTGCAGGTGGAGCTGCAATTTCCTTCTTGCACTTGCCGGTGGAGCTCGATGGTGCGTCCTCGACGGCAGCGCAGCACTCCGAAGAGGTGCGTTTGCCGGAGTGGGCCCCAGAGCTCTTGTCGGACTTGGTCTTGTTCTTCCCCTCGGGAGCTTCAGCGGCAAGTGTTTTGCTATCTGTTGCAGCTGCTGCGTCCCGGTAGATCTTGTCGGCGCAGATAAGCGCGTCCTTTTTGTCGCTGGGGACAGAGATGACGCTTATCGGGCCTGGCATTTTGAGCATGTTATAGGCGTAATGAGAGGCCGCCATGAACTTGGCGAGCGCCGGACGGCCAAGTATCCCATTGTATGGCAATGGGATATCGGCAACGTCGAAGGTGATCCTCTCAGTTCTGAAATTCAGCTCTCCGCGAAAGGTCACTGGTAGTGTGATCTTCCCCTTCGGCTTGCTCCTTCCCGGGTTGATCCCTTGGAAAGTTCCGGTTTCCTCGAGCTCGCTGTCAGGGATCTGTAGCTTTCGGACTACAGCAGAGGAGATCAGGTTCAGGCCGGCCCCGCCGTCAACCAGCATCTTGGTGACCTTGAGGTTGCGGTTGGTTAGCGAAACCAACATCGGCAAGCACCCGACCGCAGTTGTGCGGTCAGGGTGATCCTCAATGTCGAAGATGATGGGCGTGCTGGACCACTTCAGGAGTTTGCGCGACTCGACGGGTGGCTCTGCTGCATTAACTTCCCGCACCCATTGCTTGAGTTGGCGGTGGGAAGTATGCAGAGAGGCACCTCCATCGACGCACAGAACTTCTGTGGCCTACTGGAACTCCTGCTCGCTGTTGTCTCCGTCGTCCATGTCCTCGTCGTCGTCTTCGTCCTTGTCGCGGCCGCGGGGAGGTCTATCTCCTTGCCGCTGCTTGGCCTTGCCGTGGCGTCCTCCCCGGCCATTGAATGGCCGCTTCTTGCTGGACTCTCCTCCGCCACCCTGGGCCTTCTCTTTGTCGCGTCGCTCGTACTCAGCTTTCTGCTGTTCGACGAGGTATTCGACCCTCTTGCAGTTCTGGAGATCGTGGCCCTTGGTGCGGTGGATCTTGCAGTACTGCTTGTCAGAGCCGTCCTGCTTGTCGGCGGCCGCTACAGTGGTGGCTTCCTTGCCGGAGCCACCAGCCTGAGCTTTCTTGGCGCCAGCCTCCTTGTCGGACTACTCGACAACCAGTACTTCCTTGTTCTTCTTCTTCTTCTTATTGTTCCGCCGCCGGTTTTTCCTTGCTGGGGCGGCATCCTCACTGTCCGTTCCTCCTGCTCCAACATCCTCTCCGGGGAGTCTCCTCCCTTCTTCAGCGCGTGCGCACTTGTCGGCCAGGGCATAAAGCTCACTGACGTCTCGTATCTTGCACATCGCCATTACCTCCCTCATCCGGCGGTTACGCACATTCTGATGGAAAGCTCTAATAACCGCGGCAGGGTGGACGTCCGGGATGTTGTGCTGGACGCGGCTGAATCTCTGGATGTACTTTCACAGGGACTCTCCTTCCTTCTGGGCAAGTATATGCAAATCACTTTCCTGGCCATGGGGCTTGTGGCCGCCCGTGAAGGCGCCGACAAACTGGTGGCATAGGTCGGCCCAAGAAGAGATGGAGTTCTCCGGCAAGTGCATGAGCCAAGATCTGACATTTGGCTTGAGCACGAGCGGGAAGTAGTTTGCCAGAATCTTCTCGTCCCGTCCCCCGGCAGCCTGCACCGCAATGGTGTAGATACTGAGGAACTCCGAGGGATGGGTCTTGCCGTCGTACTTCTCGGGTACGTCGGGCTTGAAGTTCTTCATGCTGGGCCACTGGACCTGCCGCAGCTCGCGGGTGAACGCAGGGCAACCTGCCGCGTACGGCAAGTCGCCCGGTTCTCCGGGCGCGTGCATATCGACAGCGGTCCCAGCGCGCTGGTCGGACTGTCGTCGCGCTTCTCTTCGACGCTCGATGCGGGTTCGAGCGTCTTCTTGTCATCTGTCGTCGAGGACTTGACGCTGATCGCGGCGAGCTCGTGGATCCGACGACGCCGTGGAGTCGTCGTCGACGTTGATCCGGCGAGTCGGCGACTTTGTCCTTCGGGGCGGGGAGTGCACGGTTGTTGCACCCCCGGCGGTCTTGTCTCCATCAGCCCGCGCCTGGCCGACTTGCCGCGGCCGTGACGTCGCCGGCTGATGCGGCGTGTCGTTGTTGGCGAACGCGATGAGGCTTTGGATGGTGGCCCTCCAGTCTTCGGCCTTGTCTGCCGCTGGAGGGAAATCGAGGAGTAGCTGAGCTCGAGCTGGAGCTTCTGCCGGAGTGGAGGGGAGCGGTGGCGAGCGGTGCGAGGAGCGAGATATGCTCGGACTTCTAACAGCGTTAGAAGGAGCAGGTTCTCGCCCCGGCAACCGCGCCTTGCTCGTGCCAGCGCGTTGGCCTTGAGCGTCCCGCGACCTGCCAACTTGTCCTTGACCTAGCAAGCGGATGGTACCCTGTGTACCACGCCGCTACCGTTCCGGCACCTCCTGAGAGGGGGGCGGTGCGTGCACGGACGCCGAGGTCTTGGAGTGCGCTCGGTCGTCCGTCTTGTCCTTGGATTTGGCGGCGCCGTGAGTTTCCTCGCCGGCGTCCATCCTTCCGCCAGCGTCTACCCCACCAACCGTTGGTTCTGGTGGTGCCGTGATTGACGCGGACGGGCCTCCCACCTCCGAAGCTTTCTTCTTCGGTGGCATGTCGATGAAGTCAACGAAGTTGATGAAGTTGCTGAAGGTTTCGCCCGCGTGAACGCCGGATCAGGTTCGCACAACCTCGACGCCCCCTACCTGGCGCGCCAATGATGTCGGGGAAACTGATCGCCCACGAACACCTATGGGACCAGATCCCCTTTTCGGTACGGCAAGGGAGCGAAGGAAGCACGAAGAGCGGATCGAGGCGCACACGCGGGCAGTTTACCCAGGTTCGGGCCGCACGGATGCGTAAAACCCTACTCCTGCCTTGGTTTGTATTGTGTTCTTGGCTCGGGAGCGAGAAGATCTACAGTACTTGCCGCTTACAACACCGAGCGTGGGAGTGGTCGAGAGTCGGAACCTCCTCTACGTTGTGCATGGGCCTCCTTTTATAGGTCAAGGGGCCACCGACAGGTGGCAACGTAAGTGAGGGTAGAATCGTAAAAATGGTGGTAGTTGTAACAGTGTATGTACAGTGTTTTGTACCTAACCCTGACGGTGGGGGACAAGGGCATTGAATGCCCGTCGCCGTCGCCCCCAAATAGTGCAAAAAAACCGTCCGTCCGGGCGTCTCCGTTCGCCACGACGGTAGCCTCGTCATCGTGGCTTGCCACCGTGTCCCCTAGGCTGCACAGCCTTCCGCCACATGCCCCTGGAAGGGCCCCAGGGCGACGCGTGGCCAGATGAGCTGGAGCGCGGGCACACAGTGGAAGCTTGCCGCGGCAAGTGCCTTGCCGCGCCCGGAAGCTTGTCGCTCTCCGGGCCTTGCCGGGGCGCGCGATGCGCCACGGCGAGTCTTCTGAAATGCCATGCTTTGGCCTTCCTGGCAAGCTTCTCTTGCCAGGGTCTTGTGCTAAAGGTATGGTTTTGAGCCTCGAGCGGCCTTCCCGGCAAGCTCCTCTTGTCGGGGCCTTGTTTCATTGACTTGAATACTTTATTCTTGAACGGCTCCAAAGGAACCAAAGCGGGCTTTGGCGGGCGCGTGGCAAGCCCTGCCACGGGACGCTGCTACTGCCCGTGCACAAGTCGGGATACTAAGGTACCCCTACTTTAGTACACCGACAACAATGACTCTTGGATGCTCAGAACGCGACGCCTAACCGGCTGGAGGACACACAGTCCTCAAGTGTAATAAGTCTTCAGGTCACACAGACAGAAAGACTTCAATGATGCCTAACACTCTTTGGCTCTGGGTGTTTGGGCTTTGTCCTCACAAGGATTTCTCTCTCAAATGCATCGGAGGTGGGTTGCCCTCAAACGACAAAAGACGTGCAATAACTCTGAGTAGCCACTGTAGGGAACGTAGCATAATTCAAAAAATTTCTACGTCTTCACCAAGATCCAACTATGGATACATCTAGCAACGAGCAAGTAAGAGTGCATCTACATACCGTTATGAAGATTGCGTGCGGAAGCTTTCAACGAAGAAAGGATGAAGTAGTCGTACTCTTCACGTTCTTCGTCACCGATGATCTAGCGCCGAACGGACGGCACCTCCGCGTTCAACACACGTACGGTGCAGCAATGTCACCTCCTTCTTGATCCAGCAAGTGGGGAGGAGAAGTCGTCAGAGATCCGGCAGCACGACGGCGTGATGACGGATGCAGTGGAGATCGCAGCAGGGCTTCGCCGGGTGCCCTGCGTGGGAGTTGGGAGGTGTGACGGGAGGGGGAGAGGCGCCAGGGATGAGGTGCGGCTGCCCTCTCCCCCCCACATATATATAGGGGGCCAGGGGGGCGCCAGCCCCCTACAGATCCAATCTGCAAGGGGGGGGCGGCGGCCAGGGAGGAGTCCTCCTCCCCCAAGGCAAGTGGTGGCCCCCCTCCCCTTAGGGTTTTAACCCTAGGCGCAGGGGAGGTGGGCCTCCCTCAGTGGTGCGCCAGCCCAGAGGGCTGGACACATCCCCTTGCGGCCTAGGGGCCCCACCGGGATGGGTGGCCCCACCCGGTGGACCCCCGGGGCCCCTCCGGTGGTCCCGGGACGCTCCCGGTGACCCCCGGAGATCACCCGTTGGCCGAAACTGGACTTCCCATATATCAATCTTTACCTCCGGACCATTCCGGAACTCCTCGTGACGTCCGGGATCTCATCCGGGACTCCAAACAACATTCGGGTTTCCACGTGCATTAATCTCTACGACCCTAGCGTTACTGAACCTTAAGTGTGTAGACCCTACGGGTTCGGGAGACACGTAGACATGACCGAGACCACTCTCCGGTCAATAACCAACAGCGGGATCTAGATACCCATGTTGGTTCCCACGTGTTCCTCGATGATCTTCATCGGATGAACCACTGTGTCAAGGATTCACTCAATCCCGTATGTTATTCCCTTTGTCCATCGGTACGTTACTTGCCCGAGATTCGATCGTCGGTATTCCCGATACATTGTTCAATCTCGTTATGGCAAGTCTCTTTACTCGATCCATAATCCATCATCCCGTGACTAACTACTTAGTCACATTGAGCTCATTATGATGATGTCTTACCGAGTGGGCCCAGAGGTACCTCTCCGTCATACAGAGTGACAACATCCCAGTCTCGGTTCGTACCAACTCAACAGACACTTTCGGAGATACCCGATGCGTACCTTTATAGCCACCCAGTTACGTTGTGACGGTTGGCACACCCAAAGCATTCCTACGGTATCCGGGAGTTGTACAACCTCATGGTCTAAGGAATAAATACTTGACACCGAAAAGCTTATGCATTGCGAACTATACGATCTCGTGTTATGCTCAAGTTTGGGTCTTGTCCATCACATCATTCTCCTAATGATGTGATCCTGTTATCACCGACATCTCATGTCCATGGTCAGGAAACCGTGACCATCTGTTGATCAACGAGCTGGTAACTAGAGGCCTACCAGGGACTCATTGTGGTCTGTGTATTCACACATGTATCGCTGTTTCCGTACAATACAATTCAAGCATGAATAACAGACAATTATCATGAACAAGGAGATATAATAATAATGCTTTTATTATTGCCTCTAGGGCATATCTCCAACAGTCTCCCACTTGCACTAGAGTCAATAATCTAGTTACATTGTGATGAATCGAACACCCATAGAGTTCTGGTGTTGATCATGTTTTGCCCGTGAAAGAGGTTTAGTCAACGGGTCTGCTACATTCAGATCCGTATGCACTTTACAAATATCTATGTCTCCATCCTGAACATAATTCCGGATGGAGTTGAAACGGCGCTTGATGTGCTTGGTCTTCTTGTGAAACCTGGGCTCCTTGGTAATAGCAATAGCACCAGTGTTGTCACAGAAGAGAGTCATCGGGCTTGACGCGCTTGGAATGACTCCTATGTCGGTGATGAACTCCTTCATCAAGACTCCTTCCTGCGCTGCTTCAGAAGCAGCTATGTACTCCGCTTCACATGTAGATGCTGCCACCACGCTTTGCTTGCAACTGCACCAGCTGACTGCCCCTCCATTCAAAATATACACGTATTCGGTTTGTGACTTAGAGTCATCCAGATCTGTGTCGAAGCTAGCATCGACGTAACCCTTTACGACGAGCTCTTCGTCACCTCCATAAACGAGAAACATATCCTTAGTCCTTTTCAAGGCCTTCAGGATGTTCTTGACCGCTGTCCAGTGTTCCGTACCGGGATCACTTTGGTACCTCCCTACCAAACTTATGGCAAGGTTCACATCAGGTCTGGTACACAGCATGGCATACATGATAGAACCTATTGCCGAGGCATAGGGAATGACACTCATCTTTTCTCTATCTTCTGCTGTGGTCGGTGACTGAGCTTTGCTCAATCTCATACCTTGCAAAACAGGCAAGAATCCTTTCTTTGACTGATCCATATTGAACTTCTTCAATATTTTGTCAAGGTATGTACTTTGTGAAAGACCAATGAGGCGTCTCGATCTATCTCTATAAACTTTGATGCCTAATATTTAAGCAGCTTCTCCAAGGTCCTTCATTGAAAAACTTTTATTCAAGTAGGCCTTTACATTTTCCAAGAATTCTATATCATTTCCCATCAGCAATATGTCATCCACATATAATATGAGAAATGCCACAGAGCTCCCACTCACTTTCTTGTAAATACAGGCTTCTCCATAAGTCTGTATAAATCCAAACGCTTTGATCACCTCATCAAAGCGAATATTCCAACTCCGAGATGCTTGCACCAGCCCGTAAATCGAGCGCTGGAGCTTGCATACCTTGTTAGCGTTCTCTGGATTGACAAAACCTTCTGGTTGCATCATATACAACTCTTCCTTGAGGAAGCCATTAAGGAATGCTGTTTTGACGTCCATTTGCCATATCTCATAATCATAGAATGCGGCAATAGCTAACATGATTCTGACTGACTTCAGCATCGCTACGGGAGAGAAAGTCTCGTCGTAGTCAATCCCTTGAACTTGTCGATAACCCTTAGCGACAAGCCGAGCCTTATAGATGGTCACATTACCATCCGCGTCTGTCTTCTTCTTAAATATCCATTTGTTTTCTATGGCGTGCCTGTCATCAGGCAAGTCCACCAAAGTCCATACTTTGTTTTCATACATGGATTCTATCTCGGATTTCATGGCTCCAAGCCATTTATTGGAATCTGGGCCCGCCATCGCTTCTTCATAGTTCGAAGGTTCACCGTTGTCTAACAACATGATTTCCAGTATAGGGTTGACGTACCACTCTGGTGCGGAACGTACCCTTGTGGACCTTCGAAGTTCAGTAGTAACTTGATTAGTTTCTTCATGATCATTATCATTATCTTCCTCCCTTGTCGGTGCAGGCACCTCAGGAACAGTTTCCTGCGCTGCGCTACTTTCCGGTACAGGAGGGGTGACTGTCACCTCATCAAGTTCTACTTTCCTCCCACTCACTTCTTTCGAGAGAAACTCTTTCTCCAGAAAGCATCCATTCTTGGCAACAAAGACTTTGCCTTCGGATCTGTGGTAGAAGGTGTACCCAATTGTTTCCTTTGGGTATCCTATGAAGACGCATTTTTCCGATTTGGGTTCGAGCTTTTCAGGTTGAAGTTTCTTGACATAAGCATCGCAACCCCAAACTTTCAGAAACGACAGCTTCGGTTTCTTGCCAAACCAAAGTTCATATGGAGTCGTCTCAACGGATTTCGACGGAGCCCTATTTAAAGTGAATGCGGCAGTCTCTAAAGCATAACCCCAAAAAGATAGCGGTAAATCGGTGAGGGACATCATAGATCGCACCATGTCCAACAGAGTACGATTTCGACGTTCGGACACACCGTTGCGTTGAGGTGTTCCGGGCGGTGTCAATTGTGAAACAATTCCACAGCTTCTAAGGTGTGTGCCAAATTCATGACTAAAATATTCACCCCCACGATCCGATCGTAAGAACTTTATTTTTCTGTCACATTGATTCTCAACCTCATTCTGAAATTCCTTGAACTTTTCAAAGGTCTCAGACTTGTGTTTCATCAAATAGATATACCCGTATCTACTCAAGTCATCTGTGAGGGTGAGAACATAACGATAGCCTCCGCGAGCCTCAACACTCATTGGACCGCACACATCGGTATGTATGATCTCCAACAAGTTGGTTGCTCGCTCCATTGTTCCGGAGAACGGAGTCTTGGTCATCTTGCCCAAGAGGCATGGTTCGCACGTGTCAAATGATTCATAATCAAGAGACTCTAGAAGTCCATCCGAATGGAGCTTCTTCATACGTTTGACACCAATATGACCAAGGCGGCAATGCCACAAGTATGTGGGACTATCGTTATCAACTTTACATCTTTTGGCATCTACACTATTAATATGTGTATCACTACGTTCGAGATTCATCAAAAATAAACCATTGACCAGCGGGTCATGACCATAAAACATATCTCTCAAATAAATAGAACAACCATTATTCTCCGATTTGAAAGAATATCCATCTCGCATAAGACGAGATCCAGAAACAATGTTCATGCTCAAAGCTGGTACTAAATAACAATTATTCAGGTTCAAAACTAATCCCGAGGGTAGATGTAGAGGCAGCGTGCCGACGGCGATCACATCGACCTTGGAACCATTCCCGACGCGCATCGTCACCTCATCCTTCGCCAGTCTCCGTTTATTCCGCAGCTCCTGTTTTGAGTTACAAATGTGAGCAACTGCACCGGTATCGAATACCCAGGAGCTACTACGAGTGCTGGTAAGGTACACATCAATAACATGTATATCATATATACCTTTGACGTTGCCGGCCTTCTTGTCTGCTAAATATTTGGGGCAGTTCCGCTTCCAGTGACCCGTTCCCTTGCAATAAAAGCACTCTGTCTCAGGCTTGGGTCCATACTTTGGCTTCTTCCCGGCAACAGGCTTGCCAGGCGCGGCAACTCCCTTGCCGTCCTTCTTGAAGTTCTTCTTACCCTTGCCTTTCTTGAACTTAGTGGTTTTATTGACCATCAACACTTGATGTTCTTTCTTGATGTCTACTTCCGCTGATTTCAGCATTGAATACACCTCGGGAATGGACTTCTCCATCCCCTGCATATTGAAGTTCAACACGAAGCTCTTGAAGCTTGGTGGGAACGACTGGAGGATTCTGTCAACGACCGCTTCATCTGGGAGATTCATTCCCAGCTGTGACAAGCGATTGTGCAATCCTGAAATCTTGAGGATGTGCTCACTGACAGAACTGTTCTCCTCCATCTTACAGCTGTAGAATGCGTCGGAGACATCATATCTCTCGACACGGGCATGAGCTTGGAAAACCATTTTCAGCTCTTCGAACATCTCATATGCTCCATGGTGCTCAAAACGCTTTTGGAGCCCCGATTCTAAACTGTAAAGCATGTCGCACTGAACCAGGGAGTAATCATCACTACGCGACTGCCAGACGTTCAAAACGTCTTGGTCCGCATCGGGAGCAGGTGCATCACCTAGCGGTGCTTCTAGGACATATGATCTCTTGGCAGCTATGAGGATAATCCTCAGGTTACGGACCCAATCCGTATAGTTGCTACCATCGTCTTTCAGCTTGGTTTTCTCTAGGAACGCGTTGAAGTTGAGGGAAACCTGAGCGTGGGCCATTTGATCTACAAGAGATATTGTAAAGAATTTAGACTAAGTTCATGATAATTAAGTTCATCTTAATCAAATTATAATGAACTCCCACTCAGAATGACATCTCTCTAGTCATCTAAGCGATACACGATCCGAATCGAGTAGTCCGTGTCCGATCATCACGTGAGACGGACTAGTCAAAAACAGTGAACATCTTCATGTTGATCGTATCTTCTATACGACTCGTGTTCGACCTTTCGGTCTTCCGTGTTCCGAGGCCATGTCTGTACATGCTAGGCTCGTCAAGTGAACCCTAAGTGTATTGCGTGTGTAAATCTGTCTTACACCCGTTGTATGCGAACGTTAGAACCTATCACACCCGATCATCACGTGGTGCTTCGGAGCAACGAGCTTTAGCAACGGTGCACAGTTAGGGGAAACACATTACTTGAAATTTTAGTGAGAGATCATCTTATTTACTACCGTCGTTATAAGTAAACAAGATGCAAAAACATGATAAACATCACATGCAATCAATTAAAGTGACATGATATGGCCAATATCATCTTGCTCCTTGGATCTCCATCTTCGGGGCACCATGATCATCTTGTCACCGGCTCGACACCATGATCTTCATCATCATGATCTCCATCATCGTGTCTTGAAGAAGTCGTCACGCCAACTATTACTTCTACTACTATAGCTAACGTTTAGCAATGAAGTAAAGTAATTACATGGCGTTATTCAGTGACACGCAGGTCATACAATAATAAAGACAACTCCTACGGCTCCTGCCGGTTGTCAAGTTCATCGACATGCAAGTCGTGATTTCCTATTACAAAAACATGATCAATCTCATACATCACATATATCATTCATCACATCTTCGTTCTTGGCCATACCACGTCACAAAACACATGCTGCAAAAACAAGTTAGACGTCCTCTAATTGTTGTTGCAAGTTTTACGTGGATTCTATAGGATTTCTAGCAAGAACGTTTCTTACCTACGCCAAAACCACAACGTGATTTGTCAACTTCTATTTACCCTTCATAAGGACCCTTTTCATCGAATCCGATCCTACTAAAGTAGGAGAGACAGACACCCGCCAGCCACCTTAGGCATCTAGTGCATGTCTGTCGGTGGAACCAGTCTCACGTAAGCGTACGTGTAAGGTCGGTCCGGGCCGCTTCATCCCACAATACCGCCGAATCAAGATTGACTAGTAACGGTAAGAAAGTTGAACAAGATCATACGCCCACAACTGCTTTGCGTTCTACTCGTGCAAGATGCTACGCATAAAACCTAGGCTCAGATGCCACTGTAGGGAACGTAGCATAATTCAAAAAAATTCTACGTCTTCACCAAGATCCAACTATGGATACATCTAGCAACGAGCAAGTAAGAGTGCATCTACATACCGTTATGAAGATTGCGTGCGGAAGCTTTCAACGAAGCAAGGATGAAGTAGTCGTACTCTTCACGTTCTTCGTCACCGATGATCTAGCGCTGAACGGACGGCACCTCCGCGTTCAACACACGTACGGTGCAGCAACGTCACCTCCTTCTTGATCCAGCAAGGGGGGAGGAGAAGTCGTCAGAGATCCGGCAGCACGACGGCGTGATGACGGATGCAGTGGAGATCGCAGCAGGGCTTCGCCGGGTGCCCTGCGTGGAAGTTGGGAGGTGTGACGGGAGGGGGAGAGGCGCCAGGGATGAGGTGCGGCTGCCCTCTCCCCCCCCCCCACATATATATAGGGGGCCAGGGGGGCGCCAGCCCCCTGCAGATCCAATCTGCAAGGGGGGGCGGTGGCCAGGGAGGAGTCCTCCTCCCCCAAGGCAAGTGGTGGCCCCCCTCCCCTTAGGGTTTTAACCCTAGGCGCAGGGGAGGTGGGCCTCCCTCAGTGGTGCGCCAGCCCAGAGGGCTGGACACATCCCCTTGCGGCCTAGGGGCCCCACCGAGATGGGTGGCCCCACCCGGTGGACCCCCGGGGCCCCTCCGGTGGTCCCGGGACGCTCCCGGTGACCCCCGGAGATCACCCGTTGGCCGAAACTGGACTTCCCATATATCAATCTTTACCTCCGGACCATTCCGGAACTCCTCGTGACGTCCGGGATCTCATCCGGGACTCCGAACAACATTCGGGTTTCCACGTGCATTAATCTCTACGACCCTAGCGTTATCGAACCTTAAGTGTGTAAACCCTACGGGTTCGGGAGACACGTAGACATGACCGAGACCACTCTCCGGTCAATAACCAACAGCGGGATCTGGATACCCATGTTGGTTCCCACGTGTTCCTCGATGATCTTCATCGGATGAACCACTGTGTCAAGGATTCACTCAATCCCGTATGTTATTCCCTTTGTCCATCGGTACGGTACTTGCCCGAGATTCGATCGTCGGTATTCCCGATACCTTGTTCAATCTCGTTATGGCAAGTCTCTTTACTCGATCCGTAATCCATCATCCCATGACTAACTACTTAGTCACATTGAGCTCATTATGATGATGTATTACCGAGTGGGCCCAGAGGTACCTCTCCGTCATACAGAGTGACAACATCCCAGTCTCGGTTCGTACCAACTCAACAGACACTTTCGGAGATACCCGATGCGTACCTTTATAGCCACCCAGTTACGTTGTGACGGTTGGCACACCCAAAGCATTCCTACGGTATTCGGGAGTTGTACAACCTCATGGTCTAAGGAATAAATACTTGACACCGAAAAGCTTATGCATTACGAACTATACGATCTCGTGTTATGCTCAAGTTTGGGTCTTGTCCATCACATCATTCTCCTAATGATGTGATCCTGTTATCACCGACATCTCATGTCCATGGTCAGGAAACCGTGACCATCTGTTGATCAACGAGCTGGTAACTAGAGGCCTACCAGGGACTCATTGTGGTCCGTGTATTCACACATGTATCGCTGTTTCCGTACAATACAATTCAAGCATGAATAACAGACAATTATCATGAACAAGGAGATATAATAATAATGCTTTTATTATTGCCTCTAGGGCATATCTCCAACAGCCTCCAATTTATGGTGTAGGGGGTGGGCTATTTATAGCCACTGGGCAACCCGACCTGATTTGTCCGAAGTGACCCTGGGTCACTTAGGAACTGACACGTGTTCCAACGGTCAGATTTCGAACACACACGGCAACTTTACTTGAGCTACAAGTAAAGCTGACTCATCCGACTCTGGATAAGATTTGCTCTCATAGTCTTCGCTCGAAGACATAGGATTTGGTTGAGCATCACTGCAGTCACTCTGACTGAGTTCACTTGGACCCCACTTAACAGTACGGTGATTCCTATGACTCAACAAAGAAGAAAAGGAAACAACGAAACTTCCACGTCTTCGCTTTCCATAGTCTTCACACAATGTCTTCTCATGTCATAGTCTTCAATATGATTATCTTCATATACCACCACTGATGTCAATGTCTTCATACATTTTTAGGGGTCATCTCCGGTAGGTAAACTAAATCAATGAGGGACTACTACCTGTGTTATCCTGCAATTCTCACAAACACATTAGTCCCTCAACCAGGTTTTGTCGTCAATACTCCAAAACCAACTAGGGGTGGCACTAGATGCACTTACAATCTCCCCCTTTTTGGTGATTGATGACAAACTGGTTGAAGTTTTCAACGGGGATAAAGATATGTGAAATTGTAAAGGATAAAGGTATTGTCTTCGTAAGTAGCAAAAGGCTCCCTCTTAAGATGTGCATATAGTTGATTTGCCTTTGAATGCAAATGCACATGGCAGGTTGTACTTGTGGAGATCCTCTTCAACTTATGAAGACAATTCATCATGCACAATTGATATGTCGAAGATAATGACATGCATAATGAAAAATGGACGTCTGCAAAAATGACTAAGTGCTAAATATAAGATAGCAGATGCGGAATTTATCATGGCATTACAGAGTAGCATAAAAACGTAGCAGACGACCATCAGTTTAAGTGTTACAACTCAAAGAACCAAATGTAGAAAAACGAGAGTTGTAAACACTAGGCAAATTATAAAGCACCCGCCCATATGGACCCGCTTGAAGACTATCAACTCATATGCTTCTCCCCCTTTTGTCAGTAAGGACCAAAAAGGTTTGAAGACATAGAGCCTCTACTTGTTCCCAGTTGGAGCAGGAGAGGATGCAGGGTTGGTGTTGGTGTTTGGCGGTGCAGAAGTAGTTGGTGCAGTGTCGATGCGCGCTGAAGTGGGAGGCGGTGAAGTAGCATCATCTTGATCATCGATCACACTGGCGTCAATTGTTGTAGTGGAGGAGGAGTATTCAGAATCTTCAAGAGATGGAGTTCGACGCATAACAGCAGTCCTTGGAGGAGTGTGGTCAAACTTGAATCTCTCTATGAAGCCATCTTCTTGAAGATCCGCTTCAGCACTCAGCAGGGTCAAACTCTTCCAAGACCTCCGACATGTTTCATGAGCAACAAAGGCATTCTTGGTGGCAAGATTGCGAATGCGATTAACATCCACCAAGAGGCTTTGCATCTGACGCTTTAGCCAGAGGTGATGACTGTCCTGTTTCTGATGAAGGGCAACCAGAAGCTCTCGGTTATTCAGGACAAGAGATCGCTTCTGAGGCCTTTGGGCGATGTTGCTTTCAGTGGCTTCGGTTTCAGCGTGTCGAGGTAGACGAGTACGGCCAGCCAGTGGATAAATGCGTCAGACTGCTGGAACTCCTTCAATCTTGCTGAGTGAAGCTCTGGTGATCAGCGTTGTGAAGACTAACTGGCTCTTTGGCAGGCTCTTGGTAGATGGCTTCAGCTGACATGTCAACCTCAGGCAAGAAGATGTGATGGTTGCGAGCAGAGGGCTGATATGTGACAGCTGAATGCAACTTGATGAGGCGCATAATCCAAGGGGCATAGAATTTCAGACCAAATAGATCAGCTCCAGACATAGACATTTGCCTAATGAAGAAATCTTGAGCATTGAAGCTGATGCCATTTGTCGGTGTACAAAAAGAGGGGTACACTTTTTGTACCCCCATGACTGTGCACGGGCAGTCTGAGCCACGGCGCCACCACACCAAGCATGGCAAGGGAGGCAAGCCGGGGCAAGACTGAAGCTCGATGGAGACTGGAGCAACACCAAGAACAAGAACACAAAGAGCCAAGGGATGAAGCGGCTTCCCCCAGCAAGATCCTTGCCGGGGCCGGCCCTGGCAGCCCCGGCAAGACCCTTGCCACGGCAGCTCGCCCCGCGCCTACGGAGCGAATCACCCTTGAGTCCATCGCCCCCATGGGGCAAGGATTCGGGAGATATCCCCGTGGTGGCATGCAGATCTTTGTGAAGACATTCAAGATCAGAAGCAAGTTAAGAAGACAACGACCCTTGGCGGGATTCCAGCCAAGGAGAACCACAAGGCCCCCGGCAAGCACCTTGCCGGGGATGACTGCAGGCGCCACGGCAGGACCCTTGCCGGAGCCCCAGCAAGGCCCTTGCCAAGGACACCTGCGGGACCACCGTCAGGCCCGCATCAACTGGGTTTCCACCGACCCATGCAGCTGCCGAACCAACCAGCTGGACAGGCTCCTGCGTGGCAACCCGCAGATCCTCGTGGAGACCCGCCATTGCGCCACCTCAGCTGCCTGTCTGCCTACATGGCACCTCAGGCGCCGCTGGCCAGGGCGCGTGTCAACACGAGGAGGAGCGGCGGCGGACAAGACAGACGTCTCCCCCCCTGTCCCCGACAAAGCAAGGACACCTAAGCTGGGCGCATTAAATGCACCTTGTCCTGTAATGCGAGGGATAACCTCGCATCACTGTACCCTTTCCACCTCCTGTGTGCCACTGTGGCGGCCCCTTTTTCCTATAAAAGAAGGCCCGAGGCGACCAGGAGATGGATTCGGCTTTTTAAAACTCCTCACGACTCTCTTGGAGCTCCTCGTTAGCTGAAGAACACCAACGTATAATGCACCAAAGCAGGAGTAGGGTTTTACGCATCTTTGCGGCCCGAACCTGGGTAAAAGAACCGTGTCCTGACCGTTAGATCCGCTCTTCTCTCAACCCCGCGCCCCGCAACCGTAGTAGGGATTCTTGTGATCCCATAGGTGTCGATCCAAATACCACGACATCTTTGGCGCGCCAGGTAGGGGGCACAGTTGTGAGAATCGACTCTAGTGGTCGGCCCGACGCTCTCTCGTCTCTATGGCCCTCTGAGGAGGCCAGAATACCTACGCTTGAGCGAGTGCAAATAAAATCTAAGTTACATCGAACTTTGGATATTTCTACCCTATGAAGACCGGCGAGACCTCGGGCGCCCACTCCGGCAAGCGCACCTCTTCGGAGTGCTATTCTCCCGTCCAGGACGTGCCTGAGAGCTCCACCGGAAAGAAGAAGACCGGCGAGATCTCAGACACCCACTCCGGTAAGCGCACCTCTTCGGAGTGTCGCGCTCCCGTCGAGGACGTGCCAGAGAGCTCCACCGGCAGAAACAAGAGATCAAGGGCTACGCCGCCAGGAACCAAGAAGGTTTCTATCAAGGAGGACGGCACAGGAGGAGCTTTTACCATAAGCTCCGCCCTTGGCAAAAAATAGGAAGACGCGCTCGTCACCTTCCTGCGGGCGAATGTCGACGTGTTTGCCTGGCAAGCATCCGACATCCCTGGCGTTCCCAGGGAGGTGATTGAGCACCACCTTGCTGACTGCCCTCATGCGCGGCCCGTCAAGCAGAAGGTCGGGAAGCAAGCTTTGGAACGGCAAGAGTTCATCACCGAGGAGATCCGGAAACTAGAAGCTGCGGGTTTGGTGAGAGGAGTGCTCCACCCAACATGGTTGGCCAATCCAGTGGTAGTGCGCAAGGCAAATGGGAAGTGGAGGCTGTGTATTGATTACACAGATATCAATAAAGCTTGTCCCATGGACCCCTTCCCGTTGCCGCGCATAGACCAGATTGTCGACTCCACGGCAGGGTGTGACTTGTTGTCATTCCTCGATGCCTACTCCGGCTACCACCAGATCTTCATGGCAAGAGAAGACGAAGAGAAGACAGCGTTCATCACCCCATGTGGCACGTACTGTTTCGTACGAATGCCTTTCGGGTTGAAGAGTGCTGGCTCAACGTTTGCAAGGGCAGTCCAGATTGGTTTTGAACCTCAGCTCCATAGAAATACGGAGGCTTATATGGATGATATAGTGGTCAAAACCAAGAACAAGGCAACCCTTGTACCGGATTTACAAGAAACATTTGTGAACCTGCGCAAGATCAATCTCAAGCTGAACCGTGAGAAGTGCGTCTTCGGCGTTCCGTCTGGCAAGCTTCTCGGGTTCTTTGTGTAACAGCGTGGGATAGAAGTCAATCCGGACAAGATCAAAGCTATAGAGAAGATTGAAGCACCCAAACGGGCCAAGAATGTGCGTCGGCTTGCTGGCTGTGTTGCCGCCATGAGCAGATTCATTTCCAAGTCTGCCGAGCGCGCCCTCCCCTTTTTCAAGATCTTGAAAAAGGCGGGCCCAATGGAATGGACGCCAGAAGCCGAAGTGGCATTACAAGATCTGAAGAGGTATCTTTCCTCTACACCAATACTGGTTGCGCCTAGACCACAAGAACCGTTGCTGCTATACTTAGCGGCAACAAACCAGGTGGTCAGCGCCGCGCTAGTGGCGCTGAGAGAAATTGATGATGAGGTGATAGCAGCAACAGAGCCTGGTGCCACTGGTGCAGAAGCGACACAGTCGGTTGGAGTGCTGCCGAAGAAGAAAATGACGCAGCACCCGGTCTACTTTGTTAGCTCCCTCTTGCAGGGGGCTAGATCAAGGTACTCCGGTGTGCAGAAATTGCTCTTCGGCCTTCTTATGGCCTCGAGGAAGCTGCGTCATTACTTCCAGGCGCACAAGATCACCGTCGTCACTCGCCTCCCTCTACAACGGATATTGCACAATCCAGACGCGACGGGAAGGATTGTAGAGTGGGCACTGGAGCTGTCCAGCTTTGGCCTCAAGTTTGAAAGCACCTTGACAATTCAGAGCCGAGTCCTAGCAGAGTTCGTTGTAGAATGGACCACAACGCCTGATGAAGAGGTCCAGGAAACTACTCTCCCCGGTAAAGAGGCGAGTTGCAACTGGATCATGTACTTTGATGGGGCTTTCTCCTTACAGGGCGCCGGGGCTGGCGTACTGCTGGTCGCGCCCACCGGAGAGCACCTCAAGTACGTGGTCCAGATGCACTTCCCTAGGGAGGTATCAACGAACAACACTGTCGAGTACGAGGGGCTGCTTACTGGTCTTAGGATCGCGGCGGACCTCAGAATCAGGAAGCTCATTGTCAGGGGCGACTCACAGTTTGTCATCAAACAAGTCAACAAAGATTACCAGAGCCCATTGATGAAGGCCTACGTCTATGAAGTGAGAAAGTTGGAAGAACGCTTTGACGGTATACAGGCGGAGCACGTTCCCCGAGCGGAGAATGACATTGCCGATTACCTGTCAAAGCGCGCTGCCCTCAAGCTACCTGTGGAACCAGGTACCTTTGTGCTTCAGCTTTCTCAGCCATCCGTTGATCCATCAACAGAGCAGAACAAGAGGAGGAAGTCAGGGCCCGGCAAGTACTTTCCCGCCGAGCTCCCCGAAGCCGCCGGCAAGGATGTTGTCAGGGACGCTGAGCCCGCCACCGGAGGGCTAACTCCGGCGGAGCGTCAAGCTTTTGCCGGCGAGATAGCCACTCCCTTGGCGGAGGAAATGCTTTTAGTCCTCGCTGTCGAGCCCCAGGCTCCATCGTGGGCGCAACATATCGTCCGATTCCTTCAGACTGGGGAACTTCCTGAGGAGCAGGAAGAAGCGGAGAAAGTAGCCCGTCGGTCTGCCATGTACCAGTTCCTCGATGACGTCCTGTACAGAAGGAGACCGAATGGTGTGAAATTGAAGTGCATCCCTCGAGAGGAAGGACTGGAGCTTCTGGCAGAGATACATGGAGGCATATGTGGATCCCACATAGGGTCGAGAGCCCTTGCCGACAAGGCATTCCGGCAAGGCTTCTTCTGGCCCACTGCCCTCCAGGATGCGGCGGCGCTAGTCACCAGGTGTGAAGCGTGCCAATTACATTCGAAGAAGCTTCATCAACCAGCTCAAACCCTTCAAACCATTCCCCTCTCCTGGTCCTTCTCGGTCTGGGGGCTCGACATACTGGGCCCTTTCCCCCGCGCCGTCGGGGGCTTTGAGTACTTGTACGTCGCAATCTACAAGTTCACAAAGTGGCCAGAGGTGGAGGCAGTAAGGAAGGTCACAGCTCAGTCAGCCGTCAAGTTCTTCAAGGGACTAGTGTGCCGTTTTGGTGTACCCAACAGGATCATCACGGACAACGGCACGCAGTTTATGAGCCGCACCTTCATGCAATATACCCAAGACCTCGACAGCAAGGTCTGTTTTGCTTCCGTTGCTCACCCCCGAAGCAATGGTCAAGCAGAGAGGGCAAATGTTGAAGTGCTACGAGGATTAAGGACAAATACCTTTGACAGGCTGTACAAGAGCGGGAGGCGCTGGATTGATGAATTGTCGGCGGTTCTTTGGTCGATCAGGACGACGCCAAATCGAGCCACCGGCCAGATGCCCTTTGCCCTGATATACGGGGTAGAAGCAGTTCTCCCCACGGAACTCACATACGGGTCGCCTCGAGTGCTCGCTTACGATGAGCTTGAGCAAGAGCAATTGCGACAAGACGACGCAATGCTCCTTGAGGAAGATCGTCTTCGGGCGGCTGTGAGAGCAGCGCGCTACCAGCAAGCCTTGTGTCGCTACCATAGCCGCAAGGTTCATGCCCGAAGCTTTAAGGAAGGCGACCTTGTTCTCCGGCGCGTTCAATCGGCCAGGAATACGAACAAGTTGACGCCGAAGTGGGAGGGCCCTTATCGGGTAATACGAGTCACCAGGCCTGGCGCTGTCCGCCTGGAGACCGAGGATGTCGTTCCGGTGAGTAATTCCTAGAACATCGAGCATCTTCGCAAGTTTTACCCATAAGGCGCGGCTTGCCGGGCCCCCCCAGCAAGCCACCCTTTTGTACGAGCCATGCCGGCAAGGCATGTAACCCTTTGTACAAAGCCAGGCGCAGACCCTGAGCACAAATAAATGAAGCGCTGGCGCCCTAAGTTATAGCATGCATGCTGAGTCGAGTCGAGTCCTTGGTTAGGGTTGATAGTGCTTAGCAGCGGCTAACCCCTAGCTTAGAGGTCGAGTCTTTGTCTTTCCTCTGTCTTCCTTGGTTCACAGGACGTGCAGGCATCCTTGCCGAAGCCACTTGGAGGAAGGAAAGAAGAACAGACCAGTGCCTAGGCCCCGGCAAGCCAGTGTTGCCGGGGGCTGCAAGGGCAAGAATTCGCCCACGGCAGACCAGGGTTGCCGGGGGCTGCAGCTTCAGATAAGTCCTTTATCCCTTATCATGCATTCCATTATGCACTGAGGTATGTGAAACCTCGTTCTTTTCCTTAAGCTACCGTGCTCCCAGAACTCTAGGCCCTAAGGCTCGTTCCTAGGACTAGGTTTGGTCGTAGTCGCGGCAGCAGAAGGATAAAACAAGGAGCCTGAGCCCGCTTCATCCCTGCCTCCGCCAAGGGCGTGAGAAAGGTTGAGCAAAGTAGGGAAATGGCAGGGCCTGTTGCCGGGCGAGAAAATGTTTATCTTTAGGATATCAGGGATTTATTCCCTGTTGTGGGTTTTTACCTACGAACAAATGACCCGGCAAACATTCCTTTTTCATTAAAAACATTCCATTCAGGTACAGTCCATAGGGAATGAAAAACATGAACAATGGGATTATGAGTTCTAAACTTAACAAATGCCCGAAGGCTTACGGATTAAAAAGAGATAAGATGCCCGTAATGCCTTTCTTGTCCCTCTCCTCAGGAGGTAGGTCAAGGAGGCGAGAAGGGCAAAAGGGGCGCCTAGGTGAGCTATGGGTGGCAGAAGACACCGAGAAGGCACCTCAGGGGCCTCCCCAGGGCTGGACGGTGATGACGGCGCCGGAGGCTGAGCTCGAAGACGAGGCGGCAGGACGTCAGTAGGAGACAAAGGCGTCGGTGCCCGCATACTCCGACATGACGACCTTGCCACCCGCCTTCTTCCTCTTCCTCTTCCGCAGCCTCCCTACGCCAGCCGCCAAGGAGATGGCCCCGAGAAGTTCAAGGAGCCGGCGACACGGATGATGGGGTCGCCGGTGCCACCAGGAGCGGCGCCCGACACATAGTCGGACCCGTCATCCTGCCGTCCCCCGCCCTCGTCGTCGCTGTCGTTGTCCTCCTCGTCACCCTCGTTCGAGGAGGAGTCTTCGTCATCAGAGGAGCTCTCCAAGCAGCACCTCGCGCGTGTCCCGAGGTGCACGAAGACCTTGACGGAGAGGTGGCCACCCCCCATCAACTTGAAGTGGAGGGTGAGCCCATCCGTCAGGCTGTGGATGGGAGCGAACCTCTTCCATCCTTGGCGAAGATACATCACATGAGGGGCAGGGAAGTCAACGCGGGCCCGCGTACCACTGATCCCACAACCCCTCATGTATAGCCGCAGCGACTCCGGCGGGTTCACCTCCATCTCCCGCGCAAACGGAGTCGGGAGACGAAGGCAACGGCGCGACGACCCCCGCATCCTAATGAAGAACTCACACGGGTCATCTCCAACATGACCTTCCACTGGAGGAGGAGCTGCTGGCAGGGGCGAGGCCGGCAAGCCGCCCCGTCCTCCTCTTCCCCGAGCACCCCGGCCTCGCCCACGACCCCGCCCCCTCCCTCTTCCCCTCATGGCTGGTTCGGCCACTGCGGGTCCAGGAGAAGGGGGGACGTGCCGTCGAGCAGCGACCCTTGCCGCCACCGTTGAGGAGCCGAGATTTTCCTTCTTCATGGCGGACAAAAGAAAGGAGCAGAAGCTGAAGGAGAAAGAAGATGGAGGAGTGCGGGGCGCCGTCCCCTCCCTCCGCCCTTTATAAAGGGGCGGGGCTGGAGCTCGACCGCCCCGCTCGGCCAATCAAGACGCAGAAGGCGAAGGGCGGCTGGGACCGACCCGCCGCCCCAACCAGCGATGGCTCGGTTTCCCGCCTCCACCGCTCGCCACCTCGAACGCATGGGAGGCACGTGGCGAACGTGCAGGGACAAAGGGACGGGTGAGGCGACCTCTCCCCACCCCGTGATCGTGGGAAGTGGATGCCTAGCAGACCGCGCCTCGGCCCCATCCAGTCAGCGGGCCACGCCCCCACACCTCCCCCCATTTATGGGGAAGGAGCGGGCCGCCTCCTTTCACATTTACTGTGACGTGACTCATGCCTGCGGAAACCGCACCACGCATGCCGCCCACGTCATGCAAACCCCTCCACCCGGCGTCGCACGCGCGGGTCGTGGGAGGCGCAGCGCGCGGAAATTTTACCACGGTGAAAACCACCCCGCCTGCCCGCGCACCGTTGTGGGCCTGGCCCGACAACATGTCACGCTTATATGTGGCCCAGGCCCGGGGGCTCCTGTCGATGTACAAAAAGAGGGGTACACTTTTTGTACCCCTATGACTGTGCACGGGCAGTCTGAGCCACGGCACCACCACACCAAGCATGGCAAGGGAGGCAAGCCGAGGCAAGACTGAAGCTCGATGGAGACTGCAGCAACACCAAGAACAAGACCACAAAGAGCCAAGGGACGAAGCGGCTTCCCCAGGCAAGATCCTTGCCGGGGCCGGCCCTGGCAGCCCCGGCAAGACCCTTGCCGCGGCAGCTCGCCCCACGCCTACGGAGCGAATCACCCTTGAGTCCATCGCCCCCATGGGGCAAGGATTCGGGAGATATCCTCGTGGTGCCATGCAGATCTTTGTGAAGACATTCAAGATCAGATGCAAGTTAAGAAAACGACGACCCTTGGCGGGATTCCAGCCAAGGAGAACCACAAGGCCCCCGGCAAGCACCTTGCCGGGGATGATTGCACGCGCCACGGCAGGACCCTTGCCGGAGCCCCGGCAAGGCCCTTGCCAAGGACACCCGCGGGACCACCGTCAGGCCCGCATCAACTGGGGTTCCACCAACCCATGCAGCTGCCGACCCAACCAGCTGGACAGGCTCCTGCGTGGCAACCCGCAGATCCTCGTGGAGACCCGCCAATGCGCCACTTCAGCTGCCTGTCTGCCTACATGGCACCTCAGGCGCCGCTGGCCAGGGCGCGTGTCAACACGAGGAGGAGCGGCGAAGGACAAGACAGACGTCTCTCCCCCCCCCCGTCCCCGATAAAGCAAGGACACCTAAGCTGGGAGCATTAAATGCACCTTGTCCTGTAATGCGAGGGATAACCTCGCATCACTATATCCTTTCCACCTCCTGTGTGCCACTGTGGCAGCCCCTTTTTCCTATAAAAGGAGGTCCGAGGCGACCAGTAGAAGGATTCGGCTTTTTAGAACTCCTCACGACTCTCTTGGAGCTCCTCGTTAGCTGAAGAACACCAACGTATAATCCACCAAAGCAGTAGTAGGGTTTTACGCATCTTTGTGGCCCAAACCTAGGTAAAGGAACCGTGTCCTGACCATTAGACCCGCTCTTCTCTCAACCCCGCGCCCCGCAACCGTAGTAGGGATTCTTGTGATCCCATAGGTGTCGATCCAAATACCCCGACACCATTGAAGATATAGAAGACCAAAGTCTTCATAGTGCCTTCAAGCTTGGCTGATGAAGAATGTCCTTTGATGGGCCATAGAGTACGCCTGATGATATGATAGATGGTGCGCGACAGGTACTCTAGGTCTTCAACAAAGAATTCCTTAGGATATTCAGCATCACTTGGCAGAGGCTTCATCATGCTTAGCATTTGGCTCATGTTGGGCTGGCGCTTCTGAAATATACTCTCCAAGGCTTCAGTGTGCAATTGACAGCCAGGTTCATACAGATCTCCTGGAGTGGGCAGGCTAGTAAGCTCAATGAGATCAAAGGCTTTAGCTTCATGATGGACATTGTCTGTCATCCACTCAAGGACCCATGTCTTCGGATCCCTGCTGTAGCCTCGAATGTGGAGGGTTGCATAGAATTGCAGAAGCAGCTCTTCATTCCAATGCTCTTTGTCTGTTACAAAATTGAGTAGGCCAGCATCACGGAAGCAGTCAAGAGCTTCCTCTAGGCAAGGCAGACCAGCAATAGCTTCAATGTCAAGACGCATATGAGGGAAAATGCGCCCTTGATCATAGAGTACCCTTGAGTAGTAGCTGCGCTGCTAATGGCTCCAGAACCTATCTGATGATATTCTTGGCTTGGAATATGGGTTCTTGGCGCCGTCAAAGAAGGTGTTGTGCGCAGTGAAGCTATTGGAATTGAATGACCCTGAAGAGGTTGCAATACCTGGAAATCTTGGCAGTCTTGGCTTAGGCTTCTGAACTTGGGGCCTGTGCTCAACATGATGATCAAACTGAGGACCAGCAGCACGTGGTCCAATGGTAGGTGGTGGAATCAGAATGGGCCACCGAACAGTAACAAGCTGATCATCTTTGTTATATGCTTGCTCAATGGTATGGGGCCTGGGAGGCGGAACAGGAGCAGAGGCATTATCTTCAAGCTGCAAATTTGCTTCAGGTGCAGCATCGGCTTCAGGCGCAACACTAGCTTCGGGCGCAGCACTGGCTTCAGGAGCAGTCACTTCAGGCGCAGTCACTTCAGGTGCCACTCTGTCTTCAGGTGCCACATTAGCTTCAACCATGACCACGTCATTGGCTTCAGTGTTGGTGGTGGCAGCCTCTGAATTTGTAGCCTCCACTTCAGGAGCTGGAGGGTCGGACACGTTCTCCTCGAGAACAGGGGGTGTGGCAGTACGTTCCTCTTCAACTTGGGGTTGTTCTTCTCCTTGGGGTGGTTCTTCTTCGGCTGATGCAGCCGGAATATCTTCAGCCGCTTTGGCTTCAGATTCTGAGGGGTTCACAGTAGGAGCAACATCAGGTACAGATGGTTGCTCTACTCCTTCTGGAACACTTGGGGCGACGACTTGAGGCCTTGGTCCTTTGCGAAGCCTGCGAAAAGCTCGCGACGCCTGAGGGGATGGACGTTGTTGGGCCTCAAAGTCTTCATCTTCAAGCATTGAACTGGTGTCTTGAGTTGGCTGAGGTGTGGCCGGTGTATCCTGTGGGTGATCAGCCCACGAGTCATCCTGTGCAATTGGCATCAATGGACGACCAGTGTTGATGCGTTCGCTGTTCGTGAGAACAGGCGAGGATTCAACATTGTATTCGATCTGAGGAAGGACTTCATCATCTTCAACATTGTCATGAGGACCAATGTCTTCAGCTGCGGTGGGGTCAACAGCTGGAATGTCTTCAGCCTCTGTGGGAGCAGGCTCATGAACAGTCATTCGACGTTCTCTTTGGGCAGATGCAGGGCAAGCAACTGAGATTGGCTCGACAAAGATTAGCTCTTTGGAAGCAGCCTTATCCTTCTTGGTTTTGCGCTTCTTGGTGGGTGGAGCTTCATCAGTAGATTGCTTGCGCTTGCGAGCTTCAGCTTCAGCCACCTTTGTCTTCTTGAGCTTTGAAGCGGTTGGGGTTGCCTTAGGCTTCGTGCCAGTCATGCTAGCAGGGAAGACTATGCGAGGTATTTCCTGCCCTGATTCTTCAGCTTCGGGCATAGGTTGCTTCTTCTTCTTCTTGGCAGCCATCCTTGGGTCAATACCAGGACGCCCAAGAGCCTTGCGCCTTTCAGCTTCATTGAACGCTTGAACGCATTTGACAGCCAAGTCCTTGATTCGCTCACGAGAACCTTTAGCTTCATCACGCCTCTGGAGAAAGGCTTCCTTGAGCTCATGCATCATAACCTTGAAGTTTTGAATCTCTTGCACGCTGAGCTTGTCCACATGCTTCTTGAACTGAGCCTTTTCATAGTCTATCTTTTGCTTCAGCTCAACAATTCTCTAAGCTAGAGCCAGCTCAGAAGCAATGGCGCCATGGAAGGAGACGCTGAGGCCAACTGGAAGTTGAATATCGTCGAAGCTCAGGTTGGGTGTGTCAAACCATTCATCAATGAAGTTATTGAGCACTTCAACGTCAAAAAGCGGCAAATCATTGAAGATTTCAGCATCTTGCTGGCTCTTGATCAACAGCTCCAGAGCATCATCACCAAGATCTTCATCACTTGAGAGATCAAGGGCATCATTGGCAGTCTTCAGAACAGCATCAGGAGTGAGAGCTGGACTGGGGTTGCGTGATGGCTTCCTCTTCAGCTGTCTGCTCTTGGAGATACGAGAGTGTTCCTCAGATTGCACACTTGGTGCAGGTGGAGCAGTGGCCAAAGGCTTCACTCTAGAAGCAATTGGAGGAGTGGTCTTCGAAGCCTTTGATTTCCTCTTCTTGGGCTTCGGTGTTGCAGGTGCTTCTTCAGAATCAGCATCTGTTGCAGGCTGATCCACATCCGCCCCTTGCACCCTGATGTGACTGATGAGGCCTTCTAAGTTGTATAAGGGCCCAACCAGGTTTGGTTCAGCTTCGCGTGTGCCATCAGAGCGGGGCGCAGAGGGGCCAGGATTGAAGTCTAATCCCCAATGCTTCTTGTTCTCTTTGGCCGAGTTCTTGGCGTATTGAAGATTTTGCTTGAACAGATTGTCGTCGCGACACCAGAGCAAAGAGCTAGGATCACCATCAGCAGGCTAAGGCCCTCTGACGATGCAAGGATAGAAGACTTGAGCAATAGCTTCAGCACGAGTCTTGGGGGAAGATTTTTATATGTGATATCTCCCCATGGATGCTTGATGGCGTTCTTCTCAGCATACACTTGGGTCACGAACCTATACTTAAACCACTGTTCAGCCCAGTATCTTCGAATCCATTGGATTCGTGTCTTCCTCTGATTATAATCCTCCTCAGGATCAGTCTTGTATATCTCAATGAGATCAGGAGGCAAATCAATGGAGGTGTTGCCACGGTGTTGTCTGCCACCCTTTCTAACTGTCTTGTCAGTTGCCATTTGCTTCAACCTGAAGGGCTTCAAACTGAATGGCTTCAAAACATGCAAATGCTTCGGTCTGCTGTTCAGACAGGAACTGTCTTCGGGGGAGTGAATGTGACGCTGCAAAAATTCTGCAAACGAATGCAGACTATGAGAACCAAGGGATTCTCCCACGGACATGTACCTGTGACAGCATTAGAGATGAGAGGGAAGGGGAAGAGGTCATATGCATTCTCAGAAGTTTTGAAGATTAAAATAGTTTTGAAGACTTTGACCTCATAGCATGAAGACATTCACTCATGAGAGTTGGTTCCAGATTTGTACGAATCCACGAATAGGTACAAGTGAGGAATCTAACTATGGTTGAAGCATATGTGAATGTACTAGGCAAGATATGAGATGCAGACAGGATAGATCTATATATCTAAGTAGGCAAAAACCTCTTGTGGTAAAATAGATGAATCTTTATGGATCAAGAAGATGGTAAAAAGCAAGTTTTATTTACCACACGATGAACTGCTTAGACGGAGAGGAGTTGGATGCCCAGCAGTTCGGTCTTCCGTGCCCTAACTTGGCGACGGAGGACAGCTACGGCGAGGACAAAGTAGAAGATGTCCGTGGCCGGCGTGAGGACGACGTCGACGAGGTTGCGACAGCGAAGCGCTTCGTCGCCGGCGTCGTCGAAAGCTAGCGGAGGCGCTAGGGTTGGTCGAGGTGGAGAGGTGGTAGAAGAACTTTTGACCGTGATGGGACGTGCATTTATAGGCATGGGAGACGGCACAGCGCAATTACGCAGGTGCCCCTGACGGTTCACGTACGAGTGACACGTGGCGGTCATGTAACGCATTGGGAGTTGTCCCACGATCCCACGTTCACCACGACTGTCGGAGTGGTTGTTCCGGCTTCTCCGGGTTTCAGGCATAAAGGATGGAGCATTAAAATCAGATTTAAAGTATGTCTCCGTATCTTCTGCTGACAAGGACACAGAGAAGATATTCGACAGTTTCAACAAAATGCATATGATTTGGACAGACAGAATGTGAGATGAGAAAGCATAGAGAGGTTAGAGTCCGATCACATTCACCTAGTCCAAAAGATTCAAATATGAAGACATAACTATAAGTGAATGCTGTTGAGGACATAACACAACTCTATATATATATGTCCTATTTGAAGATAAACCAAGTGCGAAGACTTTGCAAATGTAACGCCACGAGAAACACTTCAAACAAGAATTTGGTGGTGGCGTTACCCACCGTGTTGGAAGTATTAGACCTAGACACGGCGCACAATTATCGTGGCGCTCCGAAGTCAAATTCCATGTTAATGTATTCACACTTAGAATGTAAGTCTTCATTGATTGAAGATATACTTCACTTCTTGTGTTGCACATCTAAGTCATCAATATGCATAAGTGTTAGGATGTGTGCCTGATTACAGGACATTTGAGGATTCTAAGATATTTAGCTCACACCGCAACTTGCAAAACCTTCTCTCATCCAAGGGCTTTGTGAAGATATCTGCCAGTTGCTCTTCAATGTTGACGTGTATGATATCAATATCTTCCTTCATAACATGATCTCTCAGAAAGTGATGACGAATTTCAATGTGCTTTGTCTTCGAGTGCTGAACTGGGTTGTTGGCAATCTTGATGGCGCTTTCATTATCACAGTAGAGTGGCACATGCTTCAGATGGACTCCATAGTCCTTAAGTGTTTGCTTCATCCAGAGAAGCTGGGCGTAGCAAGATCCAGCAGCAATGTATTCAGATTCAGCAGTGGAGAGTGATACATAGTTCTGCTTCTTTGAAGACCAACAGACAAGTGATCGTCCTAGAAAGTGACATGTGCCTGATGTAGACTTGCTATCAACTTTGTCACCAGCATAATCAGCATCTGAAAATCCTACTAGATCAAACTCTGAGCCCTTTGGATACCATAATCCTAGTGTTGGGGTGTAAGCCAAATATAGAAGTATTCGCTTCACAGCTAAGTGATGCGACTCCTTTGGTGCCGCTTGATATCGAGCACACATGCAAACACTAAGCATAATATCTGGCCTAGATGCACATAAATAAAGTAAATAACCAATCATGGAGCGGTATACCTGTTGATCAAACTCTTTACCATTGGCGTCGGGACCCACATGATGTTTGGCAGGCATTGGCATCGAGTACCCTTTGTAGTCTTGCATTCCAAACTTTTTCAGGCAATCTTTAAGGTACTTCTCTTGAGATATGAAGATGCCGTTGCTTTGCTGACGAATTTGAAGACCAAGGAAGAACTTCAGCTCACCCATCATGGACATTTGATATTGCTCTTGCATCATGTGACCAAACTCATCACTGTATTTCTTGTCCATGCAGCCGAAGATAATGTCGTCCACATAGATTTGGCAGACAAATAGCTCATCATCATATGTCTTCGTGAAGAGCGTGGGGTCTAGGGATCCAGGTTTGAAGCCTTTGCTCTTCAGGAAGTCTTTGAGAGTGTCATACCATGCACGAGGCGCTTGTTTGAGGCCATACAATGCCTTGTTGAGCTTGTATACCATATCAGGACGTTTTGGATCTTCAAAGCCAGGTGGTTGTGCAACATACACTTCCTCTTCAATCCTTCCATTGAGAAAGGCACTCTTTACATCCATTTGATATAGAAGTATGTTGTGATGATTTGTATAGGCTAGCAGTATACGAATAGCTTCAAGTCTAGCCATAGGAGCTAATGTTTCATCGAAGTCAATCCCTTCAACTTGAGTGTATCCTTGAGCAACGAGACGAGATTTGTTTCTGACCACTTGACCATGCTCATCTTGCTTGTTACGACAGATCCATTTTGTGCCTATTATGTTGTGCTTGCGAGGATCAGGACGCTTGACAAGTTCCCATACATTGTTCAGCTCAAACTGTTGAAGCTCTTCTTGCATTGCTTGAATCCATTAGGGCTCCACAAAATCTTCAGCAACTTTCTTGGTTCTGATATTGAGACAAAAGCAAAGTGCCCACATAAATTTGCAAGCTGTGTTGCTCTTGAGCGAGTCAGTGGACCAGGAGCATTTATGCTATCAATTATCTTTTCAACTTGTACTTCATTTGCCACACGAGGATGAGCTGGACGAAGATTTTGCTCTTGTTGTACATTGTCATCATCAGGAGTGTTGTCTTCAGGCTGAGCATTGTCGTCAGGTTGATTTGGAGTAGAGATGATGAGTTCCTCGTCAGGTTGTGCTTCAGAAGGCATGGTCTCACCAGTTCCCATTAGCTTGATGGATTCATTTGGTGAAGCCTCATCTAGCACATTTGGTAGGGACTCTCTTTGTGAACCATTTGTCTCATCAAACCGCACATCCACAGTTTCAACAGTTTTATAGAGAAATATGTTGAAGACTCTGTAAGAGTGTGAATCCTTTCCATATCCGAGCATGAAGCCTTCATGTGCTTTGGGTGAAAATTTTGACTTGTGATGAGGATCCTTGATCCAGCACTTAGCTCCAAATACTCTGAAGTAACTTACGTTAGGCTTCTTTCCAGTGAGGAGTTCATAGGATGTTTTCTTGAGAAGCTTGTGAAGATAAACACGGTTGATGATATGGCATGCAGTATCAATAGCTTCGGGCCAGAACCTTCTTGGTGTTTTGTATTCATCGAGCATCGTTCGAGCCATCTCAATTAGAGTTCTGTTCTTGCGCTCAACGATCCCATTTTGTTGAGGTGTATATGGGGCTGAGAATTCATGGGTGATTCCCATTTCATCCAGATAAAGATCGAGGCCAGTGTTCTTGAATTCAGTGCCATTGTCACTTCTGATATGCTTGATCTTGATGCCATAGTTGTTCATGACACGGTTGGCGAAGCGTCTGAAGACATCTTGCACTTCAGTCTTGTAGAGTATTATGTGCACCCATGTGTATCTTGAATAATCATCAACAATGACGAAGCCATAGAGACATGCTGTGGTAGAGAATGTGGAGTAGTGAGTAGGGCCAAATAAGTCCATGTGAAGCAGCTCGAAGGGTTTGGATGTCGTCATGATTGTCTTCGAGGGGTGCTTGGCTCTAGTCATCTTCCCAGCTTCACATGCACCACATAGATGATCTTTCTTGAACTTGACTTCCTCGATGCCTATGACATGCTTCCTCTTTGCGGGAGTGTGCAAGTTCCTCATGCCAGCATGTCCTAGCCTCTGATGCCAGAGCCAGCACTCTGAAGCTTTTGCTAGAAGACATACGGCCATCTGTGGTCCAGCTGAGAAATCTACCATATACAGATCACCTTTTCTGTATCCTTCAAATACTAAAGACTTGTCAGATTCCATTAGTACAAGGCAACGAAATTTACCAAAGATCACAATCATGTTTAAGTCACAAAGCATTGAGACAGACATTAAGTTGAAGCCAAGAGATTCAACAAGCATGACTTTATCCATGTGCTGATCTCTTGAGATTGCAACTCTACCTAGACCCAACACTTTGCTTTTACCAGTATCAGCAAATGTGATGTGACTCTTGTTAGATGGACGTAAGGTTGAGTCCATGAGAAGATTTCGATCACCAGTCATATGATTTGTGCATCCGCTATCCATAATCCATTCTGAAGACTTTGGTGCCACTCCCTACAATGTAGTTAGGAGGATAGGCTTCACGAAAAGTCATTATGAAGCATAAACATTTGATGCATAAGTGGATTATGAAAGCTTAGTTGAAAGTTAGGACTGATGATGTTCAGCAAGTGATTTATGAATGGTATGAGCAGTAAGTCATTTTGGGCATTTGATCTTGTGCCCTACAAGTGTTTTAGGTCCCCAGCAATAGCATCAGACGCCTTTGATTTTCGGCTGGAGACCCTTCCCTGCAAGAGAAAGTCAGTTCTTCTTAACCACCCACATTTTCAGGGTGGCTTAGAAGCAATGAGTCTAAGAGCAGGATCTGCGAATTTTGGCTTTGGAGCCCTAGCAAATAGTCTTGCAGGAGGAGAATAATACTCATAATAATAGGCACAAAAATTCTTGGATTTATGAACTTGGCGGTTTGAAGAAACATGCTCATATTCATGGGTCTGGGTATGGTTTCCCTGCAAAACATCCGCGTTAGGGTGACTCAGGTGAGTCCTTTGTCTGTATGAAGCCTTAGGACCATATGAAGCCTTTGGTCTAGGGTTTGTCTTCATCCCAGGAGGTGTCATGATAATATTTGCTGGAAGCTTCTCAAGACAACCTTTGGGTACCCAGATCTTCTTCATAGGTTGCCCGTTCCTGCAGTTAGTACCAATATACCTGGCAAACACTTCACCATTTTGATTCTTAAACAAATTGTAGTTTGCATCAAAGGATTCATCAATGATAACAGGATTAGCACAAGTGAAGCCAGATAAGGTAGATGGATCCACTGAAGGTTCGTTTGCAACAACCCATGTGGTTTTGGGATACTGATCAGGCTTCCAGTATGAACCATCAACATTCATTTTCCTGTCGAACCCAACACCCTCTTTCCTAGGGTTTCAATTTAGTATCTGCTTTTTGAGGACATCACATAGAGTCTGATGCCCTTTGAGGCTTTTGTACATCCCTATTTCAAGCAAAGTCTTCAACCTAGCATTTTCATCAGCAATAGTAGTGGTATCCTCAGCAGAGGGGTTAGTTACCACATCAGCAGTTGAAGATATTGCAACAGTGGTAGCAGTAGAACAACCAGCAACAGATGTAGCATTATCACGTTCAATGCATTTTAGACATGGTGGTTCAAACTCTTCGTGAGTGGAGCTGATCAGTTGCGTGCGGAGTGACTCATTTTCCTTTTGAAGATCTTCATGAGCCGATTTCAATTTCTCAAGTTCTCATTTCCTTTGGATGTAATCGTGGGAAAGGTTTTCATGAGTTTTTGAGAGAGATTCATAAAGACCTTCAAGTTCCTTGTACTTAACATGAAGATTTTTTATGTCTTCAATTAAGGACTGAGAACGGGTCATTTCCGCGTCCAACAGGTCATCGCTTTTGTCTAACAGTTTTTGAATATGTTCCATGGCTTTCTGCTGTTCAGTGGCAATTTTAGCAAGTGTTTTGTAGCTAGGTTTCGATTCACAATCAGAGTCATCTTCACTAGATGTTTGAAAGTAAGCATCGCGTGATTTTACCTTGGCACCTCGTGCCATGAAGCAGAAGGTGGGAGCAGAGTCGTCGTCCTCATCATCGATGTTGGGGACGGGGCCATTGTCTTCAGTGTTGAAGATGGACTTGCCCATGTAGGCACTGACTAAAGCCAGACTAGCATCACCAGATCAGCCTCCTCCTCCGACTCCACCTCCGCCTCTTCAGAAGCAGACTCTTCCTCAGAATCCATCTCCTTGCCAACAAATGCGCGAGCCTTGCCAGATGAATTCTTCTTGTGTGATGAATACTTTGATGAAGACTTAGAAGAAGACTTTGAGTATTTCTTCTTTTTCTTGTCATCATAATCATATTCCTTGCTCTTCTTCTTCTTCTTCTTCTCATTGTCCCACTGAGGACACTCAGAGATGTAGTGACCAGGTTTCTTGCACTTATGACATGTTCTCTTCTTGTAGTCATGAGTAGAAGCTTCATCATTTCTTGAGCTGGATCGTGAAGACTTTCTGAAGCCTTTCTTCCTAGTGAATTTCTGGAACTTCTTCACAAGCATGGCAAGCTCCTTTCCAATGTCTTCAGGATCATCAGAACTGCAGTTAGATTCTTCTTCAGATGAAGAAACAGCTTTTTCCTTTAAGGCGCGAGATCGGCCATAGTTGGGACCATAGATGTCACGTTTCTCAGATAGCTGGAACTCATGTGTGTTGAGCCTCTCAAGTATATCAGACGGATCGAGAGTCTTGAAGTCAGGGCGTTCTTGAATCATCAGGGCAAGGATATCAAATGAGCTATCGAGTGATCTCAGGAGGGTCTTGACGATTTCATGCTTGGTATTCTCAGTGGCGCCAAGTGCTTGAAGCTCATTTGTGATGTCAGTGAGACGATCAAATGTGTGCTGGACATTCTCATTGTCATATCTCTTGAAGCGATTGAAGAGATTGCGAAGGACGCTGATCCTTTGATCTCTCTGGGTAGAGACTCCTTCATTGACCTTTGAGAGCCAGTCCCAAACTTCCTTTGACGTGTCCAGAGCACTTACACGACCATACTGTCCTTTGGTCAGATGACCACATATGATGTTCTTGGCCGTTGAATCCAATTGAACGAGCCTCTTGACATCAGCAGGGGTGATACCTTCACCAGTCTTGGGAACGCCGTTCTTGACGACAAACCAGAGGTCCACGTCAATGGCTTCAAGGTGCATGCGCATCTTGTTCTTCCAGTAGGGATATTCGGTGCCATCGAAGATGGGGCACGCAGCGGAGACTATGATTATCCCTGCAGTTGGCATAGCTAAAACTCCAGGTGGTTAAACCGAATCACACAGAACAAGGGAGTACCAGTGCTCTGATACCAATTGAAAGTGCAGTATATCGACTAGAGGGGGGTGAATAGGCGATTTCTATGAAATGCTTCAAAACATGGTAGTTTAGAAGACAAATGATAAACTCAATCCTATTAGTATGCGACGAAAAGTGGACTACACTAGATAAGCCTTAGTCATGTATGCAATGAAGTGAAAGCACGAAGACTAACAACAGCTAGGCAGTAGGGATCATGATGGAAGAAGGAATGAAGCCAATCACAACTAGTAGATACTCAGTGAAGTCAATCAGATAAGGCAAGCATGCAATGACTTCACAATGTATGGCAGTAAGTAAAAGGAAGGAAAGGATAGAACCAGTAGCTCGGGGAAGATAGTGATTTGTTAGACCAGTTCCAGTTGTTGTGACAACTGTACGTCTGGTTAGGGAGGCTGAGATTTAACTCAGAAGACCGCGTCTTCACCTTGTTCCCCTTGAGCTAAGGACACCTAGTCCTCGCCCAATCACTCTGGTAAGTCTTCAAGGTAGACTTCCAAACCTTCACAGACTTCGTTCACCGGCGATCCACAATGACTCTTGGATGCTCAGAACGCGACGCCTAACCGGCTGGAGGAAACACAGTCCTCAAATGTAATAAGTCTTCAGGTCACACAGACAGAAAGACTTCAGTGATGCCTAACACTCTTTGGCTCTGGGTGTTTGGGCTTTGTCCTCGCAAGGATTTCTCTCTCAAATGCTTCGGAGGTGGGTTGCTCTCAAATGACAAAAGCCGTGCAATAACTCTGAGCAGCCACCAATTTATGGTGTAGGGGGCGGGCTATTTATAGCCACTGGGAAACCCGACCTGATTTGTCCGAAGTGACCCTGGGTCACTTAGGAACTGACACGTGTTCCAACGGTCAGATTTCAAACACACATGGCAACTTTACTTGAGCTACAAGTAAAGCTGACTCATCCGACTCTGGATAAGATTTTCTCTCATAGTCTTCGCTCGAAGACATAGGATTTGGTTGAGCATCACTTCAGTCACTCTGACTTAGTTCACTTGGACCCCACTTAACAGTACGGTTCCTATGACTAAACGAAGAAGAAAAGGAAACAACGAAACTTCTACGTCTTCGCTTTCCATAGTCTTCACACAATGTCTTCTCATGTCATAGTCTTCAATATGATTATCTTCATATACCACCACTGATGTCAATGTCTTCATGCATTTTTAGGGGTCATCTCCGGTAGGTAAACCGAATCAATGAGGGACTACTGCCTGTGTTATCCTGCAATTCTCACAAACACATTAATCCCTCAACCAGGTTTGTCGTCAATACTCCAAAACCAACTAGGGGTGGCACTAGATGCACTTACACACACCATCTATTATCTTTTGGAGAGTGGTGTCTTCCAGATTGGTTTGGTGTCACTTGGGAGAATCCGAAAAAGATTGTGGAGTTGAACCAAGAAGTTTGTAAGGGCAAGGAGATCACCTACTTCATGAAGATCTACCCGAGTGAGGCAAGTCCTCGTGGGTGGTGGCCATGGTGAGATAGACAAGGTTGCTTCTTTGTGGACCCTTCATGGGTGGAGTCCTCCATGGACTCGCGCAGCCGTTACCCTTCGTGGGTTGAAGTCTCCATCAACGTGGATGTACGATAGCACCACCTATCGGAACCACGCCAAAAATCTCCGTGTCATCATTGTGTTTGCACACTCCAATCCCATTCCTTTACTTTCTTGCAATTAGCATGCTTTACTCTTTCTGCTGCTTATACTCTTGCCATGCTTGCTTGAAATGTATTGTGAATGCTAAAACTTGTGCTAAAACTCCAATCAACTTTAAGAACTTAAAAACTGCCACTTTTGTTGGTTGAGGGTCTAATCCCCCCCTCTAGACCCCTCTTCTCGATCCTTTGAGATATGCGCGTCTACTATCAGGTTGTCGGCACATCAGGAGGTCTTGCTGATTTTGTCTTTGAAGGAAATATGCCCTTGAGGCGACAATAAAGTTGTTATTTATATTTCCTTATATCATGATAAATGTTTATTATTCATGCTAGAATTGTATTAACCGGAAACTTAGTACATGTGTGAATATATAGACAAAACAGAGTGTCCCTAGTATGCCTCTACTAGACTAGCTCGTTAATCATAGATGATTATGTTTCCTAACCATAGACTTGTGTTGTCATTTGATGAATGGGACCACATCATTAGAGAATGATGTGATGGACAAGACCCATCCGTTATCTTAGCACTATGATCGTTTAGTTTTATTGCAATTGCTTTCTTCATGACTTATACATGTTCCTATGACTATGAGATTATGCAACTCCCGAATACCGAAGGAACACCTTGTGTGATATAAAACATCATAACGTAACTGGGTGATTATAAAGATGCTCTACAGGTGTTTCTGAAGGTGTTTGTGGTGTTGTCATAGATCGAGAATAGGATTTGTCACTCCGAGTGTCGAAGAGATATCTCTGGGCCCTCTCGGTAATGCATCATAATAAGCCTTGCAAGAAAATGACTAATGAGTTAGTCACGAGATGATCTATTAAGAAACGAGTAAAGAGACTTGCCAGTAACGAGATTGAACTAGGTATGAAGATAGGGACGATCGAATCCCGGGCAAGTAACATACCGATGACAAAGGGAACAGCGTATGTTGTTATGCAGTTTGATCGATAAAGATCTTCGTAGAATATGTAGGAGCCAATATGAGAAGCCAAGTTCCGCTATGGGTTATTTACCGGAGATGTTTCTCGGTCATGTCTACATACATCTCGAACCCTTAGGGTCCGCACGCTTAACATTCGATGACGATTAGTATTATGAGTTATGTGATTTTGATGACCGAAGATTGTTCGGAGTCCTGGATGAGATCACGGACATGACTAGGAGTCTCGAAATGGTCGAGACTTAAAGATTGATATATTGGAATGTTATGTTTGAACATAGAAAGGGTAATCGGATGTTCAGGCATTTTTCCGG
>LR738710.1:512242773-512301252 GCA_902687465.1 Secale cereale
GAGTCAATGGGCCTTAATGGGCCATAGTGGAGAGAGGAGGCACCAGCCAGGTGGTGGTGCACGCCCCCCTAGAACCAAAACAAATTGGTTTAGGGTTGGGGGTCGGTCCCCCTTTCCTTCTCTTCTCCTCCTCCTTCCCTCCTTCTCCTAATGGGAATAGGAAAGGGGGGGCGAATCCTACTTGGACCAGGAGTCCAAGTAGGACTCACCCCTTGGCGCGCCCCTCTTGGCCGGCCTCCTCTCCCTCCCTCCTTTATATACGTGGGAGGGGGCACCCCAAAGACACACAAGCCAATATATTAGCCGTGTGCGGTGCCCCCATCCACTGTTACACAGCTCGGTAATATTGTTGTAGTGCTTACGCGAAGCCCTGCACCGGTAATTCCATCATCACCGCCACCACGCCGACGTGCTGATGAAACTCTCCCTCATCCTCAACTGGATCAAGAGCTCGAGGGACATCATCGTGCTGAATGTGTGCTGAACACAGAGGTGCTGTACATTCGGTAATCTGATCGGTTGGATCGTGAAGACGTTCGACTACATCAACCGCGTTACTAAACGCTTCTGCTTTCGGTCTACGAGGGTATGTGGACACACTCTCATGCTCGTTGTGATGCTTCTCCTAGATAGATCTTGCGTGATCGTAGGAAATTTGTTGAAATACTACGTTCCCCAACAGTGGCATCATAAGCTAGGTCTATGCATAGATGATATGCACGAGTAGAACACAAAGAGTTGTGGGTGATAATAGTCATACTGCTTACCACATGCGTCATACTATGATTCTGTGGTATTATTGGATGAAGCGGTCCGGACCGACATTACATGACCGCATTTATGAGACTAGTTCTACTGACGTGCTTTGCACACAGGTGGCTGGCGGGTGTCAGTTTCTCCAACTTTAGTTGAATTGAGTGTGACTATGACCGGTCCTTGATGATGGTTAAAACATCATACTTGATGAAAAATCATTGTGGTTTTGATGCGTAGGTAAGAATGGTTCTTGCTAGAAGCCTGTAGCAGCCACGTAAAATTTGCAACAACAAAGTAGAGGACGTCTAACTTGTTTTTGCAGGGCGTGTTGTGATGTGATATGGTCGAGACGTGATGAGTTATACATTGTTGTATGAGATGATCATGTTTTGTAAATTATCGACAACCGGCAAGAGCCTTATGGTTGTCTCTTTATTGCATGAATTGAGATCGCTATGTAATTGCTTTACTTTATCACTATGAGTTAGCAATAGTAGTAGAAGCAATAGTTGGTGAGACCACCACGACGCTACGATGAAGATCGTGGTGTCAAGCCAGTGACGATGGAGATCATGACGATGCTTTAGAGATGGAGATCAAAAGCACAAGATGATGATGGCCATATCATGTCACATATTTTGATTGCATGTGATGTTTATCTTTTTATGCATGTTATTTTGCTTAGAACGACGGTAGCATTATAAGATGATCCCTTACAAAATTTCAAGGTACAAATGTTCTCCCTGAGTATGCACCGTTGCGACAGTTCGTCGTACCGAGACACCATGTGATAATCGGGTGTGATAAGCTATATGTTCACATACAACGGGTGTAAGACAGTTTTGCACGTGCAGAATACTCGGGTTAAACTTGATGAGCCTAGCATGTACAGACATGGCCTCGGAATACTGGAGACCGAAGGTTTGAGCATGAATCATATAGTAGATATGATCGACATAAGATGTTCACCATTGAAAAGTACTCCATATCACGTGATGATCAGACATGGTTTAGTTGATTTAGATCACATTATCATTTAGATGAGTTGAGGGATGTCTATCTAAGTGGGAGTTCTTTGGTAATATGATTAATCGAACTTTAATTTATCAGGAACTTAGTGCTGATAGTATTTGCAAATTATGTTGTGGATCAATAGCTCGCGTTATAGCTCCCCTATGTTTTTATATGTTCCGAGAGAAAGCTAAGTTTAAAGATGTTAGTAGCAATGATGCGGACTAGGTCTGTGATTTGAGGATTATCCTCATTGTTACACAGAAGTATTATGTCCTTCATGCACCGCTAGATAACAGACCTACTGCAGGAGCAGATGCGAACGTTATGAACATTTGGCAAAGCTCAATATGATGTCTACTTTATAGTTTAGTGTACCATGCTTTATGGCTTAGAACCGGGACTTCAAAAAACATTTTGAACGCCACGGAGCAAATGAGATGTTCCAAGAGCTGAAATTGGTATTTCAGACTCATGCCCATGTTGAGAGGTATGAGACCTCTAACAAATACTTTGCCTACACGATGGAGGAGAATAGCTCAGCTAGTGAGCATGTGCTCGGAATGTCTGGGTACTACAATCACTTGAATCAAGTGGGAGTTAATCTTCCAGATAAGATAGTGATTGATAGAGTTCTCTAGTCACTATCACCAAGCTACTAGAACTTCGTAATGAACTATAATATGCAAGGGATGATGAAAACGATTCCCGAGCTCTTCGCGATGCTGAAATAGGCGAAGGTAGAAATCAAGAAAGAGCATCAAGTGTTGATGGTTAAACAAGACCACTAGTTTCAAGAAAAAGGGCAAGGGAAAGAATGGGAACTTCAAGAAGAATGGCAAGCAAGTTGCCACTCCTGAGAAGAAGCTCAAAGCTAGACCCAAGCCTGAAACTGAGTGCTTCTACTAAAAGGAAATGGCCACTGGAAGCGGAACTTCCCCAACTATTTGGCGGATAAGAAGGATCGCAAAGTGAACAAAGGTATATTTGATATACATGTTATTGATGTGTACCTCACTAGTGCTCGTAGTAGCCCCTGGGTATTTGATACATGTTCGGTTGCTAAGATTAGTAACTCGAAACAGGAGTTGCATAATAAATAGAGACTAGTTGAGGGTGATGTGACGATGTGTGTTGGAAGTAGTTCCAATATTGATATGATCATCATCGCATACTCCCTGTACTTTCGGCATTAGTGTTAAACCTAAATAAATGTTATTTGGTGTTTGCATTGAGCATGAACAAGATTGGATCGTGTTTATTGCAATATGATTATTCGTTTAAGTCGTAGAATAATTGTTATTCCTTTTAGATGAATACAGCCTTCTATGGTCATACACCCAAGGTGAATGGTTTATGGAATCTTGATCGTAGTAATACACATATTCATAATATTGAAGCCAAAAGATGCAGAGTTAATAATGATATTGCAACATAGTTGTGGCACTACCGTTTAGGTCATATTGGTGTAAAGCGCATGAAGAAACTCCATGCTGATAGAGTTTTGGAATCACTTGTTTATGAATCATTGGATGCTTGCGAACCATGCCTCATGGGGAAGATGACTAAAACTCCGTTCTCCGGAACAATGGAGCAAGCCAATCACTTATTGGAAATAATGTTGGGGAACGTAGTATTTCAAAAAAATTCCTACGATCACGCAAGATCTATCTAGGAGAAGCATATCAACGAGTGGGAGAGTGTGTCCACATACCCTTGTAGACCGAAAGTGGAAGCGTTTAGTAACGCGGTTGATGTAGTCGAACGTCTTCACAATCCAACTGATCGAAGCACCAAACATACGGCACCTCCGCGTTCAGCACACCTACAGCTCTTTGACGTCCCATGAACTCTTGATCCAGTTGAGGTCGCGGGAGAGTTCCTTCAGCACGATAGCGTGGTGACGGTGATGATGAAGTTACCGGCACATGGCTTCGCCTAAGCACTGCAACGATATGAACGAGGTGTGTAACTGTGGAGGGGGGCACCGCACACGGCTCAGTATACTATCTCCAGGCAGGTCTGACCACCACAAACACTATTCTGAGGCATACATTGATGCCTAAGTCTGGAGACCACCGCATGATTCGAGGCTATTCTATCAACATGCTGCACATTCTTGATGAGAAGGCACCTTTCAAGGTGATGGACTTAATGGTAGAGACCATTAAGAGGGCTGCAGCTGACCAGAAGAGGTCGTGTGGATTTGCCTCGCAGATTCAGAAGCTCATCAATGCCAAGTTTGGCACGGGCAAATTCATGTTGGATAGGAAGCACTTGCCACTGCAGCCAGAGCATGAAGATAACGTAGTTGTGATGGATGAAGAGGATCCAACCTCAGTTGAAGGTCAAGCCAAAATTGAAGCTGCGAAGAAAGCCAAAGCTGATAAAGAGGCATCAGCAGCAGCAGCTAAGCCAAAGAGCTTCGGAGAGCAGATTCTTGAAGCTACCCAGAGGATTGAACAATGCCTGGCCAGCATTGAACAGTCTCAGGAGAGCCTAGAGAGGATTGTTGACGACAAGATCCACGCTCTGGACGTGAAGCTGACTGAGATTCAGGTGACCATCAACAAGCTTGAGGCAGATATGGAGGAAGCAAGGCAGGAGAGAGCAGAGCTCATGGAGGATGATCTAGTACAGGACTCTCATCGCCAGACTGCTCAGGTTCCCAGAGGATCCCGATCTGCAGCTATCCCAGTGACTGACTCCAGGGCTACCACTTCAGCACCTCCTACAGCTCCAGCTACAGCTCCAGCATCCACTCCTTCAGCGCAGACATCAGCAGAAGTCTTCGCAGATGCCGTCATTTCTACACCGACATCTACCCAGACGGGAGCCGCCAGCAGAGCCCACAGTGACGCTTAGCTCTATGCTTTTTCGAACTTTTTGGTAACTTGTTGCCAAAGGGGGAGAAATTGTATAGATCATAGGGCTTCGAGAGAGAGAGTGCTCTTTCGTTCTTTTGCCGGTTTTCTTTGAGATACACTTGGTTCTTTTGGTTCTTGAAACTTTCAGTGTGCTTGCTACTACGTTTGATGCTACCTTAATGAGTGCTTGGTCGTACTATGCTTTAATGTGTGCTTAATGCTTATCATATGCTATTCCTTCTTGTATGATCATTGACTCATGTCTTGGTGATTGAGTGCATGTTATTCATTCTTATCATTTTGTGCGCTCCACCAAGATGTATGTGACATGCAAGAGTGACCCATAATCCTAATCGATTGTGCATTTGCATTCAAACGCAAATTTTAAATAATGCACAAATTTAGGGGGAGCTCTTGTTTATCACATACTTCTCAAAGTGACGATATTATTCATTGATTATATCTTTTGTCAAAGCTTTGATCTATATGTTGTCATCAATTACCAAAAAGGGGGAGATTGAAAGTGCAACTAATCCCCGGGTGGTTTTGGTAATTAATAACAACATATATATCATTGAACTAATAGTTACTTGAGAATCATTTCAGAGAAGTTCGATGATATGGGTATGGATATGTCTGAAGAAGTGGACCCCTCAAAATGCTAAGGCAAGCATTGGCAAAAGCTCAAGACTCCATTTTTGGTTTAGTGATCAAAGATCACATTGAGTCCATAGGAAAAGCCAATACTATTAAAAGGGGATGAGGTTGTGTTGATGATCTGGTTGCTCAAGTGCTTAGTGATTTAGCTCCTTTAACTATCAGCAACTTTCACTTCTAAACACACTCATAAGTAATCTCGGACAAACCGATTCTTCCAATTCAGTCCCACCGAGATGAACCACCTCAGCTATTTTCCAAACCCTAGAAATTTCGGTCTATCCGATTTTGAGTTCGGTCTCACTGAAACTGGACTGGCAACCTTCTGTAACCAATTGACATCATATCGGAATATCCGAGTTGTTAATTTCGGTCCCACCGAAAATGGCAAGCTCCTATCTTTGACTCATATCGGACACACCGAGATGGTATTTTCGGTCCCACCGAAAACCCCAACGTTCACTATATTTGAACTTTCGGTCTGACCGAGTTTCTACTTCGGTCTCACCGAGATTACTCAAATATGTGTGTAACGGTTGGATTTTGTGTGGAGGCTATATATACCCCTCCACCCCCTCTTCATTCGTGGAGAGAGCCATCAGAAAGTACTACCACTCCTACCTTACACTTTCTGAGAAGAGAACTACCTACCCTTGTGTTGAGATCAAGTTGTTCCATTCCTACCATATGAAACTTGATTTCTAGCCTTCCCAAGTTGCTTTCCACTCAAACCTTTCTTCCACCACAGCCATATCAGTGAGGAGAGTTGAGTGTTGGGGAGATTATCACTTGAAGCACAAGAGCAAGGAGTTCATCATCATCAACCACATCTATTACCTTTTGGAGGGTGGTGCCTCCTAGATTGGTTAGGTGTCGCTTGGGAGCCTCCGTCATCGAGATGTGGAGTTGAACCAAGAAGTTTGTAAGGGCAAGGAGATCGCCTACTTCGTGAAGATCTACCCCGAGTAAGGCTAGTCCTCCGTGGGCGTAGGCCATGATGGAATAGACAAGGTTGCTTCTTCGTGGACCCTTCGTGGGTGGAGCCCTCCGTGGACTCGCGCAGCCGTTACCCTCCGTGGGTTGAAGTATCCATCAACGTGGATGTACGATAGCACCACCTATCGGAACCACGACAAAAATCTCCGTGTCTCCAAATTGCGTTTGATCTTCTCCACCTCTCTTTACTACATGTGCAATTTACTTTCCGCTGCTTATACTCTAGAATTGCATGTGTAGGGTGATACTTGAATTGATCTTAATTGTGAAACTGCCAAAAACTGTTCATGATCTAAAGGCATAATTTTTATATTGTCAAGTAGTCTAATCACCCCCCCCCCTCTAGACATACTTTCGATCCTACAAGTGGTATCAGAGCTTTGGTCTCCATTGTTTTGGTTTCCATTGCATTGGACTCCATAAGCTTGGTTTCACAACCTAGGAGAGTATGGCGTCTAGTGAGGGTAATTATCGTAGAGGTCCTTACTTTGATGGTACAAATTTTGCTAGTTGGAAGCATAAAATGAAAATGCATATTCTTGGTCATAACCCAGCCGCATGGGGCATTATTTGTGTTGGTATGCAAGGTGAATTCTTCGAGGAAGGAAAAGTTCCGGATCGCGAAGCTACACCGGAAGAGTTGCGGATGTTGCAAAACAATGCTCAAGCTTGTGACATTCTCTTCAATGCCTTGTGTCTCGAGGAGTTCAACAAAATCAGCCGTCTTGAGAATGCTAAAGAGATTTGGGATACTTTGGTTGAAATGCACGAAGGTACTGAATCTGTGAAGGAATCAAAGCTAGATATTCTTCAAGGTCAACTTGACAAGTTCAAGATGAAGGATGGTGAAGGAGTCGCTGAAATGTACTCTAGGCTTGCTCTCATCACAAATGAGATTGCCGGCTTGGGAAGCGAAGAAATGACCGACCGATTCATCATTAAGAAGATTCTCAGAGCTTTGGATGGAAAATATGACACCGTGTGCACTTTGATCCAAATGATGCCAAACTACAAGACTCTCAAGCCAACTGAAGTCATTGGAAGAATTGTTGCTCATGAGATGACACTTAAGGATAAGGAAGAGCTTCACAACAAGTCAAGTGGTGCTTACAAAGCTACAAGTGATGCTCCCACAACCTCAAGTGACAAGTTAATTTCCAATGAAGAGATAAGCCTAATGGTTAAGAACTTCAACAAGTTCTACAAGAATAGAGGCAAAGAAAGAAGCTCAAAGTCTAGATCATATGATGAAAAGAGATCTTCTAGTCGTGATTGAAACTGCTACAATTGTGGAAGACCCGGACAATTCTCAAATGGGTGTACGGCTCCCCACAAGAGAAGAGAAGAATCTCTAAGAAGAAGAGCAAGAGATGAGTCACCTCGGAGAGAGAGAAGGAGTAGAGATGATCGTTATGAACGAAGACCCTCTTGGAGAAGCAAGGATTCGGAGAGGAAAGACAAGTCATCAAGGAGCTACACAAGAAGAAGACATCAAGCTCATGTAGGTGAATGGGTCTCCGGCTCCGACTCCGACAATCAATCCGATGGAAGCTATCACTCCGACTCCGACTACAGTCAAGATGAAGGTGTTGCCGGACTTGCACTCGTATCCTCCAACTCCAACTCCTACGACTTATTTGATTCACCAAATGAGGGAATTGGAAGATGCTTCATGGCTAAAGGCCCCAAGGTAACACACCCTGAATTCATTGACTTTGATAGTGATGAGGATGACTTTCTTGGTGAAGATGAGCTCTTGCATGATAAATCTAGTGAGCTTAGTAATGATGAAAATGCTAGTAGTCTTTATAGTCGAGAAGAGTCGAATGACAATGCTATGAAGGAGATTGAGCGACTAACTAAAGAACTAAACACTCTTAAGTTAGCTCATGAAACAACTCAAGAAGATCATAGAGAGCTCATAAGATCTCATGAGAAGCTACGCTTCGAGAAGCTCACTCTAGAGCAAGAACATGAGTTTCTAAAAGCGATCAATGACGATCTTCGAAAGAAGAGTTCTATATATCTTGCCAAACGACTTCTCTTGTCTAATTTCTTGCCACCTATTAAGACTAAGCATGACAAGCATAAGAAAAATTCTTCCTCTAGTAGTAACAATAACAATGTCAAATCTAATGTTGTTGCTTCTAGTAGTTCTCTTGATTCCACTAACAATGTTTCAAGCCAAGTTACACTTGAGCAAGAAAATAGCCTATTGAAGGAAATCATAGAGAAAGGTGTCTACAAAAGTCTTGCCGGAAGCAAGAACTTTGAGGAAATTGTTCGCAAACAAGGAAGGCACCGGAAGAATCAAGGGATTGGTTTTGAGCGAAAGTTCAACGCCGAAGGTGTTGAGTGGGAAGAAGGTCAATACCCTACTCCACAGTTTGTTTCTCAAAAGGAGAAGTATGATCCTACTTCTTCCAATGTGGAACAAGCTCAAGATGACCTTCCACCACAAGACCACAAGCTAAAGGCCAAGGACAAGCTTCAAGAGGAGATTGATGCATTCATAGAAGCACCTCAAGCCATGGTCAAGTGGGTTCCCAAGGACACGTCAAGTTCTACTTCGTCAAGCTCAACTACAACACCAAGGATTCCCATCAAGATGATGTGGATCCCAAAGAAGAAGAACTAGAAGGTTCTTGAGGGTGACTCCGCCAACATACTTCACTCATATTCATTTTGGCAAGAACTTGTGCAATCAACTTCCACATCATGCACTAGTTCATGGAGTCACAAACCCTCTTGTTGGTAAGTCAAGGGACAAGGTAATCATTGCTTTCATGGACATCATCTTTTGTGTACTTCAATCTATGTCTATGGATATTCTTGTTTGTTCCTTGTGGGACTAACCCATGTAGGTATTGAAAGTGCCCTAATCCAAAGGATAGCTCCCAACTCTTGATGATCTACATCAACATTGAGCATCCACATCTTCAACATCTACATGAAGTCTTCTACGACAACCCAAGGTTAGTTTGACCCTTTAAAAAGGGTTCTCACATCTAGGGGGAGCTTTGCTCTAAAAATTGAGCTAAAGCATCTCCAAATGATGTGAACACATCAATGCTTTATGTAAAAGTGGTAACCCCACTTGTGCTTAAACAATGAGTATGACCTATGATCAAATGTTCTCATTTGGCTCCTAAGTCAATATACTCATATATAGATGACCAAGTCATCGACAACTTGTGTGCTAGTAGCTAGAGTTTTGGTTGTGCATGTTTGACACATATTTCATTTGCTATCTTATTGGGTGAGCATGTTGAATGCATGATTTTATCCATTCAAGAACATCCATTTGTTGTTTTGATTGTTTTGATTTTTCTGGCCAAATGGATGGACAAGAATGCCTAAGCACCTTCCCTAGCTATCTATGCTTTCTTGTCTCAAATTCTATTCATGCTCATATCACAACTTTGAACAAGTCATTTTCGGACCCTCCGAGTGAGGAGCACTCGGAGCCACCGATCCGTCTAAGGCTGACTTCCAAAACCTTCTAAGTCCATTTCGGTCTGACCAACTTTTCCCACTCGGTCCAACCGAAACGCTTAGACTGATCTAGGTTTCATCTCGGTGAAACCGAGTTCAAAATCTCGGCCTGACCGATATGCATAACTGCACAGCAGTTATACATTTCGGTGACACCGAGTTTTTCAACTCGGTCCCACCGACAGCATGGGGATATATATACTGAGGGCAGCGCGCGATTAATTCTTCAAACCGTTTCGCCCCCAAGTCCCCTGCTGCCGTCGCCCTGGTCTTCGGATCGTCACCGTCGTCGCCTGTGCGCCCTCGCCGCAGGTCTCCGCCGCCGTCAACGGTATTCTTCTCCGCGCCGTTGCCGCCGTAGAGGGACTCCACCAAGTTAGGGTTGTCAGCCATGTCAGATGCCAGTGACAGCCAGAACAGGTCTGAGTCACCGTTTGCAGAGATCCCTGAGGCAGATACTAGTCCTGAAGCTAGTAGTTCTAGTGATGATGGTGAGAGGAGCACCCCTAGTGGTTTGCCTCCTGCAGCCACCAGGACCAGAAAGCAGAGAAATTCTGATGATGAGGACTCTGACTTCGTTGCTGAGGAAGTTACCTCCAAGCCCAAGAGAAAAGTTGTTGCCAAAGAGCACGAAGGGCAGCAGTCGAAGAAAGGCACCAGCAAGGTCAAGCAATCAGCTGTTGCCAAGAAGCTAAACTTGGAAGAGCCAGCTCCAAGTAAGGTGAAGAAAACTTCCAAGAGGAAGAGAGTTGTGTATGCTGAACCTCATGTTGATGCAGCAGTGGATGAAGAAGAAGAAGATGCACCCCAGCCTCCTCCTCAAAAGGCTAAGTTCATGGGTGATGCTATTAGGGCTCAAACCACTTCTAAGCCCAAGAAGCCTGCTCAAGCAAAGGCAGCTCCAGCCAAGCCCAAGAGGACAACCAGGAACATCCCAGCCTCCGAGAAGAACAAAGGTAATTTGCCACCGTCTGAGTCTGATGAAGAACATGTGTTGCTGAAGCTCCGTCCAAAGTTGCCACTCCACAACGATGCTCATCCTCAAGCCGAGGATATGAAGGCAAGGAAGGACAGAGGTCTCAGGCTATGGAGACAGTCTGATCCATATGCCGTGAGGAGAAGGACTGCTGTGGACCCCAGATTCCACACCAGAGAGCAGCAGGACTTCTATGAGACCGTGCTGATGGATAAGAAGCCTATTGTTGCTGACACCAGGTATGTTGACTGGGAGTACATTGACAGTGAAGAGCACCGAGACTTCTTTCCCCATGTGCATGAGAGCTTCACTGCATGTGGAGTTGATGAGTTCGTGGGTCAGAAGCTGACAGATTGGAACGACGAGATGATCATGCAGTTCTACGCCACAGCCCACTTTTATCCTGATGGGAAGATCACTTGGATGACTGAAGGTCAAAGGTTTTCTTCGTCTGTTGAAGAATGGGCAGAACTTCTGAATGCTCCAGTGCAGAGAGAGGACGACATTGATGTCTATGGGATTCCTAAGAAGAACCATGATTCCATGAAGAACATGTACAAGGAGATCCCCGCCGCTGATTTGGAAGGATGGAAGCTTGGCTCAGTATACTATCTCCAGGCAGGTCTGACCACCACAAACACTATTCTGAGGCATACATTGATGCCTAAGTCTGGAGACCACCGCATGATTCGAGGCTATTCTATCAACATGCTGCACATTCTTGATGAGAAGGCACCTTTCAAGGTGATGGACTTAATGGTAGAGACCATTAAGAGGACTGCAGCTGACCAGAAGAGGTCGTGTGGATTTGCCCCGCAGATTCAGATGCTCATCAATGCCAAGTTTGGCACGGGCAAATTCATGTTGGATAGGAAGCACTTGCCACTGCAGCCAGAGCATGAAGATAACGTAGTTGTGATGGATGAAGAGGATCCAACCTCAGTTGAAGGTCAAGCCAAAATTGAAGCTGCGAAGAAAGCCAAAGCTGATAAAGAGGCAGCAGCAGCAGCAGCTAAGCCAAAGAGCTTCGGAGAGCAGATTCTTGAAGCTACCTAGAGGATTGAACAATGCCTGGCCAGCATTGAACAGTCTCAGGAGAGCCTAGAGAGGATTGTTGACGACAAGATCCACGCTCTGGACGTGAAGCTGACTGAGATTCAGGTGACCGTCAACAAGCTTGAGGCAGATATGGAGGAAGCAAGGCAGGAGAGAGCAGAGCTCATGGAGGATGATCTAGTCCAGGACTCTCATCGCCAGACTGCTCAGGTTCCCAGAGGATCCCGATCTGCAGCTATCCCAGTGACTGACTCCAGGGCTACCACTTCAGCACCTCCTACAGCTCCAGCTACAGCTCCAGCATCCACTCCTTCAGCGCAGACATCAGCAGAAGTCTTCGCAGATGCCGTCATTTCTACACCGACATCTACCCAGACGGGAGCCGCCAGCAGAGCCCACAGTGACGCTTAGCTCTATGCTTTTTCGAACTTTTTGGTAACTTGTTGCCAAAGGGGGAGAAATTGTATAGATCATAGGGCTTCGAGAGAGAGAGTGCTCTTTCGTTCTTTTGCCGGTTTTCTTTGAGATACACTTGGTTCTTTTGGTTCTTGAAACTTTCAATGTGCTTGCTACTACGTTTGATGCTACCTTAATGAGTGCTTGGTCGTACTATGCTTTAATGTGTGCTTAATGCTTATCATATGCTATTCCTTCTTGTATGATCATTGACTCATGTCTTGGTGATTGAGTGCATGTTATTCATTCTTATCATTTTGTGCGCTCCACCAAGATGTATGTGACATGCAAGAGTGACCCATAATCCTAATCGATTGTGCATTTGCATTCAAACGCAAATTTTAAATAATGCACAAATTTTGGGGGAGCTCTTGTTTATCACATACTTCTCAAAGCGACGATATTATTCATTGATTATATCTTTTGTCGAAGCTTTGATCTATATGTTGTCATCAATTACCAAAAAGGGGGAGATTGAAAGTGCAACTAATCCCCGGGTGGTTTTGGTAATTAATAACAACATATATATCATTGAACTAATAGTTACTTGAGAATCATTTCAGAGAAGTTCGATGATATGGGTATGGATATGTCTGAAGAAGTGGACCCCTCAAAATGCTAAGGCAAGCATTGGCAAAAGCTCAAGACTCCATTTTTGGTTTAGTGATCAAAGATCACATTGAGTCCATAGGAAAAGCCAATACTATTAAAAGGGGATGAGGTTGTGTTGATGATCTGGTTGCTCAAGTGCTTAGTGATTTAGCTCCTTTAACTATCAGCAACTTTCACTTCTAAACACACTCATAAGTAATCTCGGACAAACCGATTCTTCCAATTCAGTCCCACCGAGATGAACCACCTCAGCTATTTTCCAAACCCTAGAAATTTCGGTCTATCCGATTTTGAGTTCGGTCTCACCGAAACTGGACTGGCAACCTTCTGTAACCAATTGACATCATATCGGAATATCCGAGTTGTTAATTTCGGTCCCACCGAAAATGGCAAGCTCCTATCTTTGACTCATATCGGACACACCGAGATGGTATTTTCGGTCCCACCGAAAACCCCAACGTTCACTATATTTGAACTTTCGGTCTGACCGAGTTTCTACTTCGGTCTCACCGAGATTACTCAAATATGTGTGTAACGGTTGGATTTTGTGTGGAGGCTATATATACCCCTCCACCCCCTCTTCATTCGTGGAGAGAGCCATCAGAAAGTACTACCACTCCTACCTTACACTTTCTGAGAAGAGAACTACCTACCCTTGTGTTGAGATCAAGTTGTTCCATTCCTACCATATGAAACTTGATTTCTAGCCTTCCCAAGTTGCTTTCCACTCAAACCTTTCTTCCACCACAGCCATATCAGTGAGGAGAGTTGAGTGTTGGGGAGATTATCACTTGAAGCACAAGAGCAAGGAGTTCATCATCATCAACCACATCTATTACCTTTTGGAGGGTGGTGCCTCCTAGATTGGTTAGGTGTCGCTTGGGAGCCTCCGTCTTCGAGATGTGGAGTTGAACCAAGAAGTTTGTAAGGGCAAGGAGATTGCCTACTTCGTGAAGATCTACCCCGAGTAAGGCTAGTCCTCCGTGGGCGTAGGCCATGATGGAATAGACAAGGTTGCTTCTTCGTGGACCCTTCGTGGGTGGAGCCCTCCGTGGACTCGCGCAGCCGTTACCCTCCGTGGGTTGAAGTCTCCATCAACGTGGATGTACGATAGCACCACCTATCGGAACCACGACAAAAATCTCCGTGTCTCCAAATTGCGTTTGATCTTCTCCACCTCTCTTTACTACATGTGCAATTTACTTTCCGCTGCTTATACTCTAGAATTGCATGTGTAGGGTGATACTTGATTTGATCATAATTGTGAAACTGCCAAAAACTGTTCATGATCTAAAGGCAGAATTTTTATATTGTCAAGTAGTCTAATCACCCCCCCCTCTAGACATACTTTCGATCCTACAAGTGGTATCAGAGCTTTGGTCTCCATTGTTTTGGTTTCCATTGCATTGGACTCCATAAGCTTGGTTTCACAACCTAGGAGAGTATGGCGTCTAGTGAGGGTAATTATCGTAGAGGTCCTTACTTTGATGGTACAAATTTTGCTAGTTGGAAGCATAAAATGAAAATGCATATTCTTGGTCATAACCCAGCCGCATGGGGCATTATTTGTGTTGGTATGCAAGGTGAATTCTTCGAGGAAGGAAAAGTTCCGGATCGCGAAGCTACACCGGAAGAGTTGCGGATGTTGCAAAACAATGCTCAAGCTTGTGACATTCTCTTCAATGCCTTGTGTCCCAAGGAGTTCAACAAAATCAGCCGTCTTGAGAATGCTAAAGAGATTTGGGATACTTTGGTTGAAATGCACGAAGGTACTGAATCTGTGAAGGAATCAAAGCTAGATATTCTTCAAGGTCAACTTGACAAGTTCAAGATGAAGGATGGTGAAGGAGTCGCTGAAATGTACTCTAGGCTTGCTCTCATCACAAATGAGATTGCCGGCTTGGGAAGCGAAGAAATGACCGACCGATTCATCATTAAGAAGATTCTCAGAGCTTTGGATGGAAAATATGACACCGTGTGCACTTTGATCCAAATGATGCCAAACTACAAGACTCTCAAGCCAACTGAAGTCATTGGAAGAATTGTTGCTCATGAGATGACACTTAAGGATAAGGAAGAGCTTCACAACAAGTCAAGTGGTGCTTACAAAGCTACAAGTGATGCTCCCACAACCTCAAGTGACAAGTTAATTTCCAATGAAGAGATAAGCCTAATGGTTAAGAACTTCAACAAGTTCTACAAGAATAGAGGCAAAGAAAGAAGCTCAAAGTCTAGATCATATGATGAAAAGAGATCTTCTAGTCGTGATTGAAACTGCTACAATTGTGGAAGACCCGGACAATTCTCAAATGGGTGTACGGCTCCCCACAAGAGAAGAGAAGAATCTCTAAGAAGAAGAGCAAGAGATGAGTCACCTCGGAGAGAGAGAAGGAGTAGAGATGATCGTTATGAACGAAGACCCTCTTGGAGAAGCAAGGATTCGGAGAGGAAAGACAAGTCATCAAGGAGCTACACAAGAAGAAGACATCAAGCTCATGTAGGTGAATGGGTCTCCGGCTCCGACTCCGACAATCAATCCGATGGAAGCTATCACTCCGACTCCGACTACAGTCAAGATGAAGGTGTTGCCGGACTTGCACTCGTATCCTCCAACTCCAACTCCTACGACTTATTTGATTCACCAAATGAGGGAATTGGAAGATGCTTCATGGCTAAAGGCCCCAAGGTAACACACCCTGAATTCATTGACTTTGATAGTGATGAGGATGACTTTCTTGGTGAAGATGAGCTCTTGCATGATAAATCTAGTGAGCTTAGTAATGATGAAAATGCTAGTAGTCTTTATAGTCGAGAAGAGTCGAATGACAATGCTATGAAGGAGATTGAGCGACTAACTAAAGAACTAAACACTCTTAAGTTAGCTCATGAAACAACTCAAGAAGATCATAGAGAGCTCATAAGATCTCATGAGAAGCTACGCTTCGAGAAGCTCACTCTAGAGCAAGAACATGAGTTTCTAAAAGCGATCAATGACGATCTTCGAAAGAAGAGTTCTATATATCTTGCCAAACGACTTCTCTTGTCTAATTTCTTGCCACCTATTAAGACTAAGCATGACAAGCATAAGAAAAATTCTTCCTCTAGTAGTAACAATAACAATGTCAAATCTAATGTTGTTGCTTCTAGTAGTTCTCTTGATTCCACTAACAATGTTTCAAGCCAAGTTACACTTGAGCAAGAAAATAGCCTATTGAAGGAAATCATAGAGAAAGGTGTCTACAAAAGTCTTGCCGGAAGCAAGAACTTTGAGGAAATTGTTCGCAAACAAGGAAGGCACCGGAAGAATCAAGGGATTGGTTTTGAGCGAAAGTTCAACGCCGAAGGTGTTGAGTGGGAAGAAGGTCAATACCCTACTCCACAGTTTGTTTCTCAAAAGGAGAAGTATGATCCTACTTCTTCCAATGTGGAACAAGCTCAAGATGACCTTCCACCACAAGACCACAAGCTAAAGGCCAAGGACAAGCTTCAAGAGGAGATTGATGCATTCATAGAAGCACCTCAAGCCATGGTCAAGTGGGTTCCCAAGGACACGTCAAGTTCTACTTCGTCAAGCTCAACTACAACACCAAGGATTCCCATCAAGATGATGTGGATCCCAAAGAAGAAGAACTAGAAGGTTCTTGAGGGTGACTCCGCCAACATACTTCACTCATATTCATTTTGGCAAGAACTTGTGCAATCAACTTCCACATCATGCACTAGTTCATGGAGTCACAAACCCTCTTGTTGGTAAGTCAAGGGACAAGGTAATCATTGCTTTCATGGACATCATCTTTTGTGTACTTCAATCTATGTCTATGGATATTCTTGTTTGTTCCTTGTGGGACTAACCCATGTAGGTATTGAAAGTGCCCTAATCCAAAGGATAGCTCCCAACTCTTGATGATCTACATCAACATTGAGCATCCACATCTTCAACATCTACATGAAGTCTTCTACGACAACCCAAGGTTAGTTTGACCCTTTAAAAAGGGTTCTCACATCTAGGGGGAGCTTTGCTCTAAAAATTGAGCTAAAGCATCTCCAAATGATGTGAACACATCAATGCTTTATGTAAAAGTGGTAACCCCACTTGGGCTTAAACAATGAGTATGACCTATGATCAAATGTTCTCATTTGGCTCCTAAGTCAATATACTCATATATAGATGACCAAGTCATCGACAACTTGTGTGCTAGTAGCTAGAGTTTTGGTTGTGCATGTTTGACACATATTTCATTTGCTATCTTATTGTGTGAGCATGTTGAATGCATGATTTTATCCATTCAAGAACATCCATTTGTTGTTTTGATTTTTCTGGCCAAATGGATGGACAAGAATGCCTAAGCACCTTCCCTAGCTATCTATGCTTTCTTGTCTCAAATTCTATTCATGCTCATATCACAACTTTGAACAAGTCATTTTCGGACCCTCCGAGTGAGGAGCACTCGGAGCCACCGATCCGTCTAAGGCTGACTTCCAAAACCTTCTAAGTCCATTTCGGTCTGACCAACTTTTCCCACTCGGTCCAACCGAAACGCTTAGACTGATCTAGGTTTCATCTCGGTGAAACCGAGTTCAAAATCTCGGCCTGACCGATATGCGTAACTGCACAGCAGTTATACATTTCGGTGACACCGAGTTTTTCAACTCGGTCCCACCGACAGCATGGGGATATATATACTGAGGGCAGCGCGCGATTAATTCTTCAAACCGTTTCGCCCCCAAGTCCCCTGCTGCTGTCGCCCTGGTCTTCGGATCGTCGCCGTCGTCGCCTGTGCGCCCTCGCCGCAGGTCTCCGCCGCCGTCAACGGTATTCTTCTCCGCGCCGTTGCCGCCGTAGAGGGACTCCACCAAGTTAGGGTTGTCAGCCATGTCAGATGCCAGTGACAGCCAGAACAGGTCTGAGTCACCGTTTGCAGAGATCCCTGAGGCAGATACTAGTCCTGAAGCTAGTAGTTCTAGTGATGATGGTGAGAGGAGCACCCCTAGTGGTTTGCCTCCTGCAGCCACCAGGACCAGAAAGCAGAGAAATTCTGATGATGAGGACTCTGACTTCGTTGCTGAGGAAGTTACCTCCAAGCCCAAGAGAAAAGTTGTTGCCAAAGAGCACGAAGGGCAGCAGTCGAAGAAAGGCACCAGCAAGGTCAAGCAATCAGCTGTTGCCAAGAAGCTAAACTTGGAAGAGCCAGCTCCAAGTAAGGTGAAAAAAACTTCCAAGAGGAAGAGAGTTGTGTATGCTGAACCTCATGTTGATGCAGCAGTGGATGAAGAAGAAGAAGATGCACCCCAGCCTCCTCCTCAAAAGGCTAAGTTCATGGGTGATGCTATTAGGGCTCAAACCACTTCTAAGCCCAAGAAGCCTGCTCAAGCAAAGGCAGCTCCAGCCAAGCCCAAGAGGACAACCAGGAACATCCCAGCCTCCAAGAAGAACAAAGGTAATTTGCCACCGTCTGAGTCTGATGAAGAACATGTGTTGCTGAAGCTCCGTCCAAAGTTGCCACTCCACAACGATGCTCATCCTCAAGCCGAGGATATGAAGGCAAGGAAGGACAGAGGTCTCGGGCTATGGAGACAGTCTGATCCATATGCCGTGAGGAGAAGGACTGCTGTGGACCCCAGATTCCACACCAGAGAGCAGCAGGACTTCTATGAGACCGTGCTGATGGATAAGAAGCCTATTGTTGCTGACACCAGGTATGTTGACTGGGAGTACATTGACAGTGAAGAGCACCGAGACTTCTTTCCCCATGTGCATGAGAGCTTCACTGCATGTGGAGTTGATGAGTTCGTGGGTCAGAAGCTGACAGATTGGAACGACGAGATGATCATGCAGTTCTACGCCACAGCCCACTTTTATCCTAATGGGAAGATCACCTGGATGACTGAAGGTCAAAGGTTTTCTTCGTCTGTTGAAGAATGGGCAGAACTTCTGAATGCTCCAGTGCAGAGAGAGGACGACATTGATGTCTATGGGATTCCTAAGAAGAACCATGATTCCATGAAGAACATGTACAAGGAGATCCCCGCCGCTGATTTGGAAGGATGGAAGCTTGGCTCAGTATACTATCTCCAGGCAGGTCTGACCACCACAAACACTATTCTGAGGCATACATTGATGCCTAAGTCTGGAGACCACCGCATGATTCGAGGCTATTCTATCAACATGCTGCACATTCTTGATGAGAAGGCACCTTTCAAGGTGATGGACTTAATGGTAGAGACCATTAAGAGGACTGCAGCTGACCAGAAGAGGTCGTGTGGATTTGCCCCGCAGATTCAGATGCTCATCAATGCCAAGTTTGGCACGGGCAAATTCATGTTGGATAGGAAGCACTTGCCACTGCAACCAGAGCATGAAGATAACGTAGTTGTGATGGATGAAGAGGATCCAACCTTAGTTGAAGGTCAAGCCAAAATTGAAGCTGCGAAGAAAGCCAAAGCTGATAAAGAGGCAGCAGCAGCAGCAGCTAAGCCAAAGAGCTTCGGAGAGCAGATTCTTGAAGCTACCCAGAGGATTGAACAACGCCTGGCCAGCATTGAACAGTCTCAGGAGAGCCTAGAGAGGATTATTGACGACAAGATCCACGCTCTGGACGTGAAGCTGACTGAGATTCAGGTGACCGTCAACAAGCTTGAGGCAGATATGGAGGAAGCAAGGCAGGAGAGAGCAGAGCTCATGGAGGATGATCTAGTCCAGGACTCTCATCGCCAGACTGCTCAGGTTCCCAGAGGATCCCGATCTGCAGCTATCCCAGTGACTGACTCCAGGGCTACCACTTCAGCACCTCCTACAGCTCCAGCTACAGCTCCAGCATCCACTCCTTCAGCGCAGACATCAGCAGAAGTCTTCGCAGATGCCGTCATTTCTACACCGACATCTACCCAGACGGGAGCCGCCAGCAGAGCCCACAGTGACGCTTAGCTCTATGCTTTTTCGAACTTTTTTGTAACTTGTTGCCAAAGGGGGAGAAATTGTATAGATCATAGGGCTTCGAGAGAGAGAGTGCTCTTTCGTTCTTTTGCCGGTTTTCTTTGAGATACACTTGGTTCTTTTGGTTCTTGAAACTTTCAGTGTGCTTGCTACTACGTTTGATGCTACCTTAATGAGTGCTTGGTCGTACTATGCTTTAATGTGTGCTTAATGCTTATCATATGCTATTCCTTCTTGTATGATCATTGACTCATGTCTTGGTGATTGAGTGCATGTTATTCATTCTTATCATTTTGTGCGCTCCACCAAGATGTATGTGACATGCAAGAGTGACCCATAATCCTAATCGATTGTGCATTTGCATTCAAACGCAAATTTTAAATAATGCACAAATTTAGGGGGAGCTCTTGTTTATCACATACTTCTCAAAGCGACGATATTATTCATTGATTATATCTTTTGTCGAAGCTTTGATCTATATGTTGTCATCAATTACCAAAAAGGGGGAGATTGAAAGTGCAACTAATCCCCGGGTGGTTTTGGTAATTAATAACAACATATATATCATTGAACTAATAGTTACTTGAGAATCATTTCAGAGAAGTTCGATGATATGGGTATGGATATGTCTGAAGAAGTGGACCCCTCAAAATGCTAAGGCAAGCATTGGCAAAAGCTCAAGACTCCATTTTTGGTTTAGTGATCAAAGATCACATTGAGTCCATAGGAAAAGCCAATACTATTAAAAGGGGATGAGGTTGTGTTGATGATCTGGTTGCTCAAGTGCTTAGTGATTTAGCTCCTTTAACTATCAGCAACTTTCACTTCTAAACACACTCATAAGTAATCTCGGACAAACCGATTCTTCCAATTCAGTCCCACCGAGATGAACCACCTCAGCTATTTTCCAAACCCTAGAAATTTCGGTCTATCCGATTTTGAGTTCGGTCTCACCAAAACTGGACTGGCAACCTTCTGTAACCAATTGACATCATATCGGAATATCCGAGTTGTTAATTTCGGTCCCACCGAAAATGGCAAGCTCCTATCTTTGACTCATATCGGACACACCGAGATGGTATTTTCGGTCCCACCGAAAACCCCAACGTTCACTATATTTGAACTTTCGGTCTGACCGAGTTTCTACTTCGGTCTCACCGAGATTACTCAAATATGTGTGTAACGGTTGGATTTTGTGTGGAGGCTATATATACCCCTCCACCCCCTCTTCATTCGTGGAGAGAGCCATCAGAAAGTACTACCACTCCTACCTTACACTTTCTGAGAAGAGAACTACCTACCCTTGTGTTGAGATCAAGTTGTTCCATTCCTACCATATGAAACTTGATTTCTAGCCTTCCCAAGTTGCTTTCCACTCAAACCTTTCTTCCACCACAGCCATATCAGTGAGGAGAGTTGAGTGTTGGGGAGATTATCACTTGAAGCACAAGAGCAAGGAGTTCATCATCATCAACCACATCTATTACCTTTTGGAGGGTGGTGCCTCCTAGATTGGTTAGGTGTCGCTTGGGAGCCTCCGTCATCGAGATGTGGAGTTGAACCAAGAAGTTTGTAAGGGCAAGGAGATCGCCTACTTCGTGAAGATCTACCCCGAGTAAGGCTAGTCCTCCGTGGGCGTAGGCCATGATGGAATAGACAAGGTTGCTTCTTCGTGGACCCTTCGTGGGTGGAGCCCTCCGTGGACTCGCGCAGCCGTTACCCTCCGTGGGTTGAAGTCTCCATCAACGTGGATGTACGATAGCACCACCTATCGGAACCACGACAAAAATCTCCGTGTCTCCAAATTGCGTTTGATCTTCTCCACCTCTCTTTACTACATGTGCCATTTACTTTCCGCTGCTTATACTCTAGAATTGCATGTGTAGGGTGATACTTGAATTGATCTTAATTGTGAAACTGCCAAAAACTGTTCATGATCTAAAGGCAGAATTTTTATATTGTCAAGTAGTCTAATCACCCCCCCTCTAGACATACTTTCGATCCTACACTCTCTCCCCTAAAGCCCAATAAGGTCCATTTACTCCTCGGGGGGTTCCGGGAACCTCCAGGGGCTCCGGTATTTATCCGGTGACCCTCGGAACCCTTCCGGTGTCCGAATATAACCTTCCTATATATCAATCTTTATGCCTCGACCATTTCGAGACTCTTCGTCATGTCTGTGATCACATCCGGGACTCCAAACTACCTTCGGTTCATCAAAACACATAAACTCATAATACCGATCGTCATCGAACGTAAAGCGTGTGGACCCTACGGGTTCGGGAACTATGTAGACATGACTGAGACTCATCTCTGGTCAATAACCAATAGTGGAACCTGGATGCCCATATTCGTTCCTACATATTCTACGAAGATCTTTATCGGTCAAACCGCATAACAACATACGTTGTTCCCTTTGTCATCGGTATGTTACTTGCCCGAGATTCAATTGTCGGTATCATCATACCTAGTTCAATCTCGTCACTGCCAAGTTTCTTTACTCGTTCCGTAATACATCATCTCGTGACTAACTCACTAGTCGTTTTCTTGCAAGGCTTATTACGATGTGTATTACCGAGAGGGCCCTGGGATACTACTCCGATACTTGGAGTAACAAATCCTATTCTCGATCTATGCCAACACCACAAACACCTTCGGAGACACATGTAGAGCATCTTTATAATCACCCAGTTACATTGTGACATTTGATAGGACATAAGGTGTTCCTCCGGTATTCGGGAGTTGCATAATCTCATAGTCATAGGAACATGTATAAGTCATGAAGGAAGCAATAGCAGTATAACTAAACGATCATAGTGCTAAGCTAACAGATGGGTCTTGTCCATCACATCATTCTCCTAATGATGTGATCCCGTTGATCAAATAACAACTCATGTCTATGGTTAGGAAACATAACCATCTTTGATTAATGAGCTAGTATAGTAGAGGCATACTCGGGACACTCTGCTTTGTCTTTATGTTCACACATGTATCAAGTTTCCGGTTAATACACTTATAGCATGAATAAAAGATATTTATCATGATATATAAGGAAATATAAATAACAACTTTATTATTGCCTCTAGGGCATATTTCCTTCAGTCTCCCACTTGCACTAGATACAATAATCTATATTACATAGTAATGATTCTAACACCCATGGAGTTTTTGTGTTGATCATGTTTTGCTCGTGGAACAGGCTTAGTCAACAGGTCTGCAACATTCAGATCCGTATGTATCTTTTAAATTTCTATGTCTCCCTCCTTGACTTGATCGCGGATGGAATTGAAGCGTCTCTTGATGTGCTCGGTTCTCTTGTGAAACCTGGATTCCTTCGCCAAGGCTATTGCTCCAGTGTTGTCACAAAAGATTTTCATTAGACCCGATGCACTAGGTATTACACCTAGATTGGATATGAACTACTTCATCCAGACTCCTTCATTTGTTGCTTCTGAAGCAGCTATGTACTACGCTTCACGCGTACATCCCGCCACGACGCTCTGCTTGGAACTGCACCAACTGACAGCTCCACCATTCAACAAAAATGCATATCCGGTTTGTGACTTAGAGTCATCCGGATCAGTGTCAAATCTTGAATCGACGTAACTGTTTACGACGAGCTCTTCGTCACCTCCATAAATGAGAAACATATCCTTTGTCCTTTTCTGGTACTTCAGGATGTTCTTGATCGTTGTCCAGTGATCCACTCCTGGATTACTTTGGTACCTCCCTGCTAAACTTATAGCAAGGCACACATCAGGTCTGGTACGTAGCATTGCATACATGATAAATCCTATGGCTGACGCATAGGGAATGACTTCCATTTTCTCTCTATCTTCTGCAGTGGTCAGGCATTGAGTCTTACTCAACTTCACACCTTGTAACACAGGCAAGAACCCTTTCTTTGACTGATCCATTTTGAACTTCTCGATACCCAATATATAAGCAGCTTCACCAAGGTATTTCATTGTAAAAATCTTATTCAAGTATGCTTTTATGCCATCCAGAAATTCTATACCATTTCCAATCAACAATATACCATCCACATATAATATTAGAAATACTACAGAGCTCTCACTCACTTTCTTGTAAATACGGGCTTCTCCAAAAGTCTGTATAAAACCATATGCTTTGATCACCTAATCAAAGCATATATTCCAACTCCAACATGCTTGCACCAGTCCATAGATGGATAGCTTGCACACTTTGTTAGCACCTTTAGGATCGACAAAACCTTCTGGTTGCATCATATACAACTCCTCTTTGAGGTATCCATTAAGGAATGCAGTTTTTACATCCATTTGCCAGATTTCATAATCATAAAATGCGGCAATTGCTAACATGATTCGGACATACTTAAGCATCGCTATGGGTGAGAAAGTCTCATCGTAGTCAACTCCTTGAATTTGTCGAAAACCTTTCGCAACAAGTCGAGCTTTCTAGATAGTAACGTTACCATCGGCGTTAGTCTTCCTCTTAAAGATCCATTTATTTTCAATAGCTTGCCGATCATCGGGCAAGTCAACCAAAGTCCACACTTTGTTCTCATACACGGATCCCATCTCAGATTTCATGGCCTCAAGCCATTTTGCGGAATCCGGGCTCATCATCGCTTCGTCATAGTTTGTAGGTTCATCATGGTCTAGTAACATGACTTCCAGAACCGGGTTACCGTACCACTCTAGCACGGAACGCACTCTGGTTGACCTACGAGGTTCAATAGTAACTTGATCTGAAGTTTCATGATCATCATCATTAGATTCCTCGCTGATTGGTGTAGGAATCACTGGAACTAGTTTCTGTGATGTACTACTTTCTAATTCGGGAGAAGGTACAATTACCTCATCAAGTTCCACTTTCCTCCCACTCACTTATTTTGAGATAAAATCCTTCTCTAGAAAGGATCCATTTTTAGCAACGAATATCTTGCCTTCGGATCTATGATAGATGGTGTACCCAACAGTTTCCTTTGGGTATCCTATGAAGACACATTTCTCCGACTTGGGTTTGAGCTTATCAGGTTGAAGCTTGATACGTCTCCAACGTATCTATAATTTTTTTTATTATTCCATGCTATTATATTATCTGTTTTGGATGTTTAATGGGCTTTATTATACACTTTTATATTATTTTTGGGACTAACCTACTAACCCAAGGCCTCGTGCAAATTGTTGTTTTTGCCTATTTCAGTGTTTCGCAGAAAAGGAATATCAAACGGAGTCCAAACGGAGTGAAACCTTCGGGAGGGTCATTTTTAGGACAATATCAACACAGAAGACTTGGACTACATGCCAGGAAGCGAACGAGGCAGACACGAGGGCAGGGGCGCGCCCCCCACCCTCGTGGGCCCCTCGTGGCTACCGTGACATGCCTCTTCCTACTATATATACCTAGGTACCCTGAAACCATCGGGGAGCACCACGAAGCCCAAATTCCACAGTCACAACCTTCTGTACCCGTGAGATCCCATCTTGGGGAATGTGTCGGAGCTCCACCGGAGGGGGAATCGATCACGGAGGGCTTCTACATCAACACCATAGCCCCTCCGATGAGTTGTGAGTAGTTTACCACAGACCTTCGGGTCCATAGTTATTAGCTAGATGACTTCTTCTCTCTCTTTGGATCTCAATACAAAGTTCTCCTCGATCTTCTTGTAGATCTATTTGATGTAATTCTTTTTGCGGTGTGTTTGTCGAGATCTGATGAATTGTGGGTTTATGATCAAGATTATCTATGAACAATATTGGATTCTTTTCTGAAATCTTTTATGCATGATTTAAATATCCTTGCAAGTCTCTTCGAATTATCGGTTTGGTTTGGCCTACTAGATCTGTAGTTCTTGCAATGGGAGAAGTGCTTGGCTTTGGGTTCAATCTTGCGGTGTCCTTTCCAAGTGATAGCAGGGGCAGCAAGGCACGTATTGTATTGTTGCCATCGAGGATAAAAAGATGGGGTATATATCATATTTCTTGAGTTTATCCCTCTACATCATGTCATCTTGCTTAAGGCGTTACTCTGTTCTTATGAACTTAATACTCTAGATGCATGCTGGATAGCGGTTGATGTGTGGACTAATAGTAGTAGATGAAGAATTCTTTCGGTCTACTTGTCACGGACGTGATGCCTATATACAATGAGCAGGCCTAGATATTCTCATAACTATGCGCTTTTCTATCAATTGCTCGACAGTAATTTGTTCACCCACTGTAGAAATCTGATATCATGAGAGAAGCCACTAGTGAAACCTATGGCCCCCGGGTCTATCTTCATCATATTAATCTTCCATCAACTATTTATCTTTACTTTACTTTTGTTTTGCAATCTTTACTTTCAATCTACATATCAAAATTACCAAAAATATTATCTTATCATCTCTATCAGATCTCACTTTTGCAAGTGGTCATGAAGGGATTGACAACCCCTTTATCGCGTTGGTTGCAAGGTTCTTATTTGTTTGTGCAGGTACGAGGGACTCGCGCGTGGTCTCCTACTGGATTGATACATTGGTTCTCAAAAACTGAGGGAAATACTTACGCTACTGTGTTGCATCACCCTTTCCTCTTCGAGGGAAAACAACGCAAGCTCGAGAAGTAGCAAATAGAATTTCTGGCGTCGTTGCCGGGGAGATCTACGCAAAAGTCATATACCAAGTACCTATCACAAACACTTATCCTTCGCATTATATTATTTGCCATTTTCCTCTCGTTTTCCTCTCCCCCCACTTCACCTTTGTCGTTTTATTCGCCCTTTTTCCGTTCGCCTCTTTTCGCTTGCTTCTTGTTTGCTTGTGTGTTGGATTGCTTGTTCGTCACTATGGCTCAAGACAATACCAAATTGTGTGACTTCTCCAATACCAACAATAATGATTTTATTAGCACGCCGATTGCTCCTATTATAGATGCTGAATCTTGTGAAATCAATGCTGCTCTGTTGAACCTTGTCAATTTGCTGGCCTTCCTAGTGAAGATGCCGCTACCCATCTAAACAACTTTGTTGATTTGTGCGATATGCAAAAGAAGAGGGATACAGATAATGATATTGTTAAATTGAATCTATTTCTGTTTTCGCGTAGAGATCGTGCTAAAACTTGGTTCTCTTCTTTGCCTATAAATAGTATTGATTCATGGAAAAAATGCAAAGATGCCTTTATCTCTAAGTATTTTCCTCCCGCTAAGATTATCTCTCTTAGAAACGATATCATGAATTTTAAGCAACTAGATCATGAGCATGTTGCACAAGCTTGGGAGAGAATGAAATTAATGATACGTAATTGCCCTACTCATGGTTTGAACTTATGGATCATTATACAAAACTAGATCATGAGCATGTTGCACAAGCTTGGGAGAGAATAAAATAAAACGGTGCTAGAAATTCTTCTTTTGCGTAATAAATGTAATGCGAAGGATAAGGGTTTGTGATAGGTACTTGGTATATGACTTTTGTGTAAGCCTCCCCGGCAACAGCGCCAGAAATTCTTCTTGCTACTTCTCAAGCTTGTGTTGTATTACCTCGAAGAGGAAAGGGTGATGCAGCACAGTAGCGTAAGTATTTCCCTCAGTTTTTGAGAACCAAGGTATCAATCCAGTAGGAGACCACGCGCGAGTCCCTCGCACCTGCACAAACAAATAAGAACTTCGCAGCGAACGCGATAAGGGGTTGTCAATCCCTTTACGGCCACTTACGAAAGTGAGATCTGATAGATAGGATAGTTTGATATTTTTGGTATTTTCGGATATAAGAACAGAAAGTAAAAGCGGAAAAGTAAAGTAGATTGTAGATTGATATGTTGAGAATAGACCCGGGGGCCATAGTTTTCTCTAGTGGCTTCTCTCATGTTAGCGGTATTCTACGGCGCGTAAGCAAATTATTGTCGAGCAATTGATAGAAAAGAGAATAGTTATGAGAATATCTAGGCATGATCATTATATATAGGCATCACGTCCGAAACAAGTAGAACTAAACGATTCTGCATCTACTACTATTACTCCACACATCGACCGCTATCCAGCATGCATCTAGAGTATTAAGTTCCTAAGAACAGAGTAACGCATTAAGCAAGATGACATGATGTAGAGGGATAAACTCAAATAACATGATATAAACCCCATCTTTTTTATCCTCGATGGCAACAATACAATACGTGCCTTGCTGCCCCTACTGTCACTGGGAAAGGACACAGCAAGATTGAACCCAAAGCCAAGCACTTCCCCCATTGCAAGAACTATAGATCTAGTAGGCCAAACCAAACCAATAATTCGAAGAGACTTGCAAGGATATTATAATCATACATAAAGAGTTCAGAAAAGAACCAAATATTTCTCATAGATAATCTTGATCATAAACCCACAATTCATCGGATCTCGACAAACACACCGCAAAAAGAGATTACATCGAATAGATCTCCTCAAAGACCGAGGAGAACTTGGTATGGAGATCCAAAGAGAGAGAAGAAGCCATCTAGGTACTAGCTATGGACCCGAAGGTCTGTGGTAAACTACTCTCAACTCATGGTGAGGCGATGATGATGATGTAGAAGCACTCCGTGGTAGATCCCCCCTTCGGCGGAGCTCCGGAACAGGCCCCGAGATGGGATCTCATGGGAACAGAAGGTTGCGGCGGTGGAACTAGGGTTTTCTCTGTTGTTCTGATGGTTTCGGGGTATGTAGGTATATATAGGAGGAAGGAGGGCACCGAGGGCCAAACATGGGGCCATGAGGCAGGGGGCGTGCCCCCCACCCTCATGGACGCCACGTGTGCCCTACTATGTGGTTCCCAAGTCTCCCGTGCGTATTTTGCTCCAAAAATATATCTCCTAAAGTTTCATTCTGTTTGGACTCCGTTTGATATTCCTTTTCTGTAAAACCCTGAAATAGGAAAAAAAATAGCAATCTGGACTGGGCCTTTGGGTTAATAGGTTAGTCCCAAAAATAATATAAAAGTGCATAACAAAGCCCATTAAACATCCAAAACATCATAAATAATAGCATGGAACAATAAAAAATTATAGATACGTTGGAGACGTATTAGTGCTTCACTTATATCTTTTTAGAGCACGATGGTGGTTTTATTTTATAGAAATTATTGATCTGCAGGCTTCACTTATATGATTTTGAGAGTCTTTTAGAACAACATGGTAATGTGCTTTGGTTATAAAATTTGTCATAATATGGTAGGCATCCAAGACGGGTATAGTAAAAACTTTCATATAAAGTGCATTGAATATTATGAGTAGTTTGATACTAGATAATTGTTTTGAGATATAAGGATGGTAATATTAGAGTCATGCTAGTATAGTAGTTGTGAATTTGAGAAATACTTGTGTTGAGGTTTGCAAGTCCCATAGCATGCACGTATGGTAACCGTTGTGTGACAAATTTGAAGCATGAGGTATTTCATTGAGTGTCATCCTTTGTGTGGAGGTCAGGATTGCGCGATGGTTAACTCCTACCAACCCTTCCCCTAGGAGAATGCGTGTAGTACTTTGTTTTGTTGACTTGTAGATTTTTGCAATAAGTATGTGAGTTCTTTATGACTAATGTTGAGTCCATGGATTATACGCACTCTCACCCTTTCACCATTGCTAGCCTCTCTTGTACCGTGCAACTTTCGCCGGTACCATACACCCACGATACACCTTCCTCAAAACAGCCACCATACCTACCTATCATGGCATTTCCATAGCCATTCCGAGATATATTGCCATGCAACTTTCCACCATTTCGTTTACTATGACATGCTTAATCATTGTCATATTGACATGCATGATCATGTAGTTGACATCGTATTTGTGGCTAGCCCACCATGCATAATTTTTCATACATGTCACTCTTGATTCATTGCACATCCCGATACACCGCCGGAGGCATTCATATAGAGTCATACTTTGTTCTAGTATCGAGTTGTAATCTTCGAGTTGTAAATCAATAAAAGTGTGATGATCATCATTATTAGAGAATTGTCCCAAAGAAAAAAAGAAAGGAAAGGCCAAAGAAAAAAAAAGAGGCCCCAAAAAAGAAAAAAAAGAACAGAAAAAGGGACAATGCTACTATCTTTGTCCACACTTGTGCTTCAAAGTAGCACCATGATCATCATGATAGAGAGTCTCTTGTTTTGTCACTTTCATATACTAGTGGGAATTTTCATTATAGAACTTGGCTTGTATATTCCAACGATGGGCTTCCTCAAATGCCCTAGGTCTTAGTGAGCAAGCAAGTTGGATGCACACCCACTTAGTTTCTTTTGTTGAGCTTTTATATATTTATAGATCTAGTGCATCCGTTGCATGGCAATCCCTACTCACTCACATTGATATCTATTGATGGGCATCTCCATAGCCCATTGATACGCCTAGTTGATGTGAGACCATCTTCCTCTTTTGTCTTCTCCACAACCACCATTCTATTCCACCTATAGTGTTATATCCATGGCTCACGCTCATGTATTGCGTGAAAGTTGAAAAAGTTTGAAAAAAAATTAAGTATGAAACAATTGCTTGGCTAAAACCAGGGTTGTGCATGATTTGAGTATTTTGTGTGACGAAGATGGAGCATAGCCAAACTATATGATTTTGTAGGGATGAACTTTCTTTGGCCATGTTATTTTGAGAAGACATGATTGCTTTGTTAGTATGCTTGAAGTATTATTATTCTTATGTCAATATTAAACTTTTGTCTTGAATCTTTCGGATCTGAACGTTCATGCCACAATAAAGAAAATTACATTGAGAATTATGTTGGGCAGCATTCCACATCAAAAATTTTGTTTTTATCATTTACCTCCTCGAGGACGAGCAGGAATTAAGCTTGGGGATGCTTGATACGTCTCCAACGTATCTATAATTTTTATTGTTCCATGCTATTATATTATCTGTTTTGGATGTTTAATGAGCTTTATTATACACTTCTATATTATTTTTGAGACTAACCTACTAACCCAAGGCCTAGTGCAAATTGCTGTTTTTTTGCCTATTTCAGTGCTTCGCAAAAAAGGAATATCAAACGGAGTCCAAACAGAATGAAACCTTCGGGAGAGTAATTTTTCGAACAATATCAACACAAAAGACTTGGAGTACACGCCAGGAAGCGAACAAGGCGGACATGAGGGCAAGGGGCACGCCCAGGGGAGGTAGGCGTGCCCCCCACCCTCGTGGCTCCCCTGACGTGCCTCTTCCTCCTATATATACCTACATACCCTAAAATCATCGGGGAGCACCACAAAACCCTAATTCCACCACCGCAACCTTCTGTACCCGTGAGATCCCATCTTTGTAACATCCCAAATTTTCTATTTGGAATGTTATACATAGATCATAATTGCATTTCATGTTTTTGCATTTTGTTCGTGGAGTTCCTCGAAAATTCTAAGCAACTCAAGGACCTACGGAGAGAGTTGGGGATTTTACCGTTTTCGTATTTGAGTTCGCTCGAATACCGGTACGAGGACAGTGTGATTCTAATTATTTTTCTCTCCTAAAAATATTTCTAAATAAAATAAATGAGCGGAGATAATATGACTTCTCCAAAATAACAGAAATATTGGAGGAAAAATATTAAAATCACTTTTGGTATTTTTCTGGATTTATTTTCGGATTTATTTGCATAGGAAAAATACGTGTTTTTCAAAATTGCATTTAGGTCTGGGAAAAAATTTCACTTTGTCCTAAATATTATTAGAGGACGGTGAAAAATTATTTCGGGAATTTTGGAGTCCGTTTGATATTTCTTTCGTTAGTTTTACCGCGCCAGGACTCTATTATTATAAAAAAAAAGGAACCGACTAGGAGTCGTCTTCGCCCAGGACTCCTGGGCTTTATAAGCCGCCCAGGCCGGCCCAAGTCGCCACAGCCCGCCCCCGCGCCAAACCCTAACCCTAGCCGTGCCCCTCCGCAGCTGCCGCCGCTGCCGCCGCCGCGCCCGCGCCTCCCGCCGCCGTCGGACCCCGCCGCCGCGCGCCGCCAGCCGCCGCCGCCCCGCGCCGCCGGACGCCGCCGCCCTGCCGCCGACCTCGCCGGACGCCGTCGCCGCCGCCAGAGTCGAGGTAGACGCCGCGGTCGATTTTTTTTAGAAAAGATCTGATCGTTTTTTTTTTAACCCTAGATTTGTTTTTTTTGGTTTAGATCGGTTTTTCGACGGTTTAGTTAAACAGCGGACGTTCGTCCGTACGTTCGTTTTAACGAACGGTTTTCGTTAGTTAATCACAGACAGCGAACGTTCGTTCGTTAGCATGTTCGTCGTTTTTCTTTTTCGGGGTATTTAACCGTGATTTTTTCGATCGCGATTTCTGCCCTGATCTTGTTTTTCGTTTATCTTTTCGCTCGAGAGTCGGAATCAGGTGATTCAAAATCCCAGATCTTCGTCTCGAAGCCCTCTTCACGTTTAAACAACTTGAACAAAGTTTTGGCTACTATAAAATTTGACTTTAGGCCAACTAGTAATTCGGAGCTCGTTTCTTTTGGAGTTTGAGTTTCGTTGCTTCTTTCGAGTAGATTCTTTTTGCAAACCGGAGTTCTTAAGTTGAACTTTCTGGTTAGATCTCTTATTTGAGTTTTACCTGTGCATTAGTTAAGTACTTATTGTATGATTGTTTTTTTGATTGCGATAGAGTACCCGGAGTGCGCCGCTTGCTACTTTGAGTCTCTAGGTTTTGCGGATCATCAGCAAGGCAAGTAACACTTTGATCATGCTTTCCAATTACCTAGTTTTTATTGCATTAGTCAAACCCCTCACACATTGCATGAAGAGGATCAATTAACTTGTGGGATTGGGAAGTAGATTGAGGTAGTACCTATTACCTGCATTACATTCAAACCCTTGGGAGTTACTCTACGTTGCTGTTAGGACATGCTATGCTCGTAGACGTGGTTTGGGTTTGAGTGAAATCCATGAAAGATGTGAGTTGTTAATTAATGGTTCAACTTAAGGTGGAAACTTTAATACACATCTGGGTGGATTGAGGCATCTGGGTATTCCAGGACTGCCTGTTTTTCTTTTGGACCGCCACCCAGGCTCAAAGGGATCATGAGATTTTTCATGCTAGAAACTTCCGTGTGCAGCCACATGCCAATATGGGCTCTGGCATAGTTGAGTAAGTTGTGGGAAACCTTTCCATGATGGGCTAGCAGATGTAGTTGGGTTTTGTAGGTGTACCGGCCTATCTATCAAGTTAAGGGGACCTCTTCGAAAAGACTGTGTCTCGGTCATCCGTTTCTCAAACACCATGCAGTGCGAAAAAACGAAACGGAGGCGATCGAGTCTTGTGGGGAAAGTGCACAAACCTCTGCAGAGTGTACAAACTGATCATGATTAGTTGTGTCCCCAGTTATGGACATCTTGAGTATCTGGTATTTGGATTATCATGTGCATCTCAACATGTTACTCTAATTTAATTTTGTTGGGTTTAATGATTACTTTTAATTCGGGTTGAGAGGATGTCTATCTTCTCAACGATGTTTCAACTACCATGATAGTTAATTAAAATACATTCCTTTGAAGTAGGGAAAATTGGCTTTACGCAAAAACTTAACCATAGAGCTTTCCACCAGCCATATTGCATATAGTATAGCTTTACTTTCATTGCATCTCTTGTGTTACCTTGCCAGCATATTCCATGTGCTGACCCGTTTTTCGGGCTGCAACGTTTCATGTTGCAGACTTTTCAGACGACGAGTAAGATGTCCTTTTAGGTCGTGGTCCTATACTCAGTGATGCCGCTGGAGTTGATGGACTCACTTATCTTCCAAGCCTTCCGTTGTTATCGTATTAGATGGCCTTCAGCCATGATTTTTGTAATAAATTCATCATTGGACTATCGATGTAATAAGTGTGTGATTGCTACTCTGTTATAAATCCTTCGAGTACCATGCGTGTCAGCATTACTGATCCAGGGATGACACTGATGCATGGAGATCAGACTGTTTGAGGTCTGGTCGCTACAAGATGGTATCAGAGCACACGCTGACTGTAGGACACGACCACAAAGGCAAGCCCTAGAACACTATTCACTTTTCTCTCTTCTGACTCCTCATCTTTTCTACTCTTTAGGATGGTGGAAGCAAAGCACAAGTTCATGCAACTGGATGATGACACGCCATTTGGACGACACCTGAAGGAAGTCACCAGATATCTACACATTGGATTACCAAGTTTCACTGGAACCTACAATGCCACTCTACCTGAGGAGGAGCGTTGGTTGATTCAAGCTCAAGTTCCAGGAAGGACATTCGCACCCGTCCCCCCACTCATAGCATTTTCCTTTAATGCACCCACATGGAGCCTAGGAAGGAGTATGGCAGCCCACATTGCTATGGGAAGGATTGGAGAAGTCTACCAGCAGGAGCTAAAGGACACCATCTACCTGATTTGTGGACGCCGAGATGAGAAGTGGGATATGATCAGCACTAAGAAGGGTATATCCATAGCAGCATTCATCCAGGAGTTGAACCACCACATTCGCCGCCAGGAGCACCAGATGTGTGCTAGGATGATCGATTTGAAGAAGGCCCTAAATAGGAACATGGAGCTAGAAGAAGAACTCAAGTCTACACGCGACGGATATGAGGAGGAGATGAAGATACTCGTGGAGAAGAATGATGATTTGACCCGAAAGTTAGGGATACTCATGGGAGAAGAAGACGAGGAAGAAGAACCCAAGGAGATACCACCGGAAGATTATATCATCATAGATGACACGGATTCTGAAGCTGAAGATAGCAAGCATGAAGACTATGAAGATGAAGCTGGGGCAGATATTATGGAATCCTCTGTCGATCAATATTTTTAGATGACCACCCTATGACCAGTAGTTTACCACCAAGTATTAGATTTAGAGCACCTTTGTAAACGATCGTTAGATTTGTAAGACCTTGTTTGAAATTGATTGGTGTGATATGATTGTGTGTTTGTCTCATGTGCATATGGGTAGTGATTTTCCCTTAGACCTCTTTTCTATTCTAATCTCTTCCCTCTACACCCATCAGATGCCTCCAAGACGTGAATTCGAGTTTCCCCCTGAGCTCACCCAGTTGATCCAGCAGCAGAACACCCTGATGCAACTTCTTGTCCAGAACAACCAGAACAACAACAACAACAACAACAACCCTCCACCACCACCACCTGTGGACAACCTGACACGTTTCTTAAGGTTGCAACCACCTGTGTTTCCTAGCAGCATCAAACCAATTGTGGCTGATGACTGGCTACGCAAGATTGGAAGGGATTTGACCACCGCTAATTGCTCGGATGCTGAGAAGGTGCGATTTGCCGCACACCAGTTGTCTGGACCAGCCGCAGCGTGGTGGGAGAACTACACAGCCACTTACCCCATAGCCAATGTGACTTGGGATCAGTTTCAGCAAGCTTTTCGTACTGCCCATGTCTCGACTGGAGCAATGAGTATGAAGAAGCAGGAGTTTTGCATCTTGCGCCAAGGAAATCGTACAGTAGCCCAGTACGTGGATGAGTTTAGTACCCTATCTCGTTATGCCCCAGACGATGTGGCCACAGATGCCAAGAAGCAGGAGAGATTTATTGTAATGCCCCGGATGTAATACTTTCCCTTTTGGGCATATAATATATCTCCGGCTTCATCTATTTCCATTCCGGGTTCTTTGTCTTTCGGGTTTTCGTTGTTTTGTTGTGTGAGTGTGTGGCATTCATTCATATCATGTAGACATGTGCATTGCATTGCATTTGTGTTGTCGGTTGCATCCGGTTCCACGCGTTCCTTCCCGTTGTCCGTTTCGTGTTCCGGAGCTCCCTCACGTGTCCGTGACGTCCCGTAGGCCTACTTTGTTGTTTGGGCGTGTAACGTTGCTGGTGTGCCGCGAGGTTGTTGTGTGTGTTGTTGTTTTGTTGTGTGCAACCCGCCTCTCAAATCTCGTCGCGTTTGGACTCCGTTGGCTATCCCATCAGTTATTCGTGTGGGTCCAAAGTGCCTTCACTTTGTGTCCCGGAAACACCCCTACAGCAACCCACTACCCTCTCCTAGGCCCATCTAGACTTCCCCCGCGATCGGATCCGTCGGATCGCGATCGGAGGGCTCTAAACACCCCCACAACCCTAAACCTAGCAAATCTGCTATATATAGACCCCCCCCTAGTCTATTTTTTTGGCATTTCTAGCTTCTTCCTCCTCCTCCCCCTAAATTTCTGGATCCAACCACCCCCTCTCTGCCACTTGGAGTCCCTCCATCGACCTCCCGCCGCAGATCGAGGGCATCTCCCAGGCTCCTCGATCGAGCGAGGCAGCCGACGCCAGGGTCAACGCTCGGGTCGATCCTTCGACCCATCGATCCGCCGCTCGCCGAGGCCTGTGCCTCCCTCCCTCTGGCGCCTGATCTCCGGGACCACATCCCCGGCGCTCCGTCTGGGCCCCTCCGTCCTTCCCCGACCGGCCCACTCCCGCCTCTCCTCGCATCCGCGCCAAGGCCCAGGTCCCGCGCCGCCTGCCGACGCCAGCTGGGCGCGCCAGCCGCCTCCCGCCGCTCTGACCAGGTCGCCGCCTCCGCGGGCCCAGCCTCTCGCGCCTGGGCCGAAGGCCATCGCCACTCCACCGCCTCCACTCCGGGCCGCGCCGCCGCGGGCTGAAGCGCCACCACCCAGCGGGCCCGATCTCCCTCCAGCAGGCCGAGCCGCCGCCCGAATTGCTTCCATCGGGCCGGTTGTTTTTTTTTTCAGATCCAAGGTTGTTTCCCCTCTCTTTTTCTGCTAAGTCCTTAATGAATTGATCTGTGATGCATATTTCAACTGTGGATAACTTTGTGTGTGTTTGTCCGTTTCGCGCAAATAGCATGTCCAGACGTTCGTGGGATCGTGCACTACGTTTTATCTTTTGGTGTCATGCATGTTAGATATCATCTAGGTGCTTGTTTTGCGGTTGCAAGAGTGCATCGTGATATAAACTGCTGTTATGTGATGTTTTTATGCCATCTTTGCCATGTGATAACTTTTAGCTCGTTTGTCCGAATGATGCAAATGACATGTCCACGTGTTCGTCTTGCCGTGCTCTACATGTTGTATGTGATAGGATGCATGATAGATTTATTCTTGCCATGTTTATCATCGTTGCAAAGTGCCATGTGGCTGTGATGTTGTTTCACTTGTTATGAAATGCCATCTTGTTGAGCTCGTTGCTATCGTTGTGTTTACCTCAATGATGCATGCTTGTATGTTTCGGAATCACCTTCATGTGTACTTTGATGAGGTGCTTACCATTTGCCATGTTTAGTTTCGAGGTGACTTAAACATGCTCTTTTAGATGCCATGATGAAATTGCTGTTTTAGGACTTAGTGGATTTTCACTAAGTCTGAAATATGTAACGTTCCGATGCCATGTTCGTGTGATGTTCTAGGACAAAGCATGATAGTTTTGGAGTGGATCTTAATTGTTCCTTGTAGTATATATTGTTGTTTTTCCATTCATGTTCTCACATGCCTATTTAAGTGTCTGTAGCATGTTTATCTTTTGCTCCAAAGTTCCAATAAAATTCTGCTGCCAGAATTTTATTGTCAAGTTCAATATGTCCAGACTTATTGCTATTGATCCGTGGCTCCTTTGGGGGTGCACCTTTGGACTTAATTGCTGTAGTATATGTCTAGTCTATGTTCATGTCCTTTGCCATGTTGTTTGAGTGCTGTAGCTTAATTATTTTGTGCTCCGAAGTTGCTATGTTGCTGTAATTTTCAGCTTTCGCTCATTTCTTGTTTCGGGCATAACTTTTAGCCCGTCACTCCGATTTCAGCGAATCTTATATGAAACTTGATTGATTTTCTGTGTAGATTAATAATATCATATTGTTGTCTTGTTTTGAGGTGTTTTGCTTGAGTGCTAATTTCCGTGCTCCGTGTGCATCCTTAGTGCATCCATCATGCATTCATCATTTTCGAGTGTGCATTGCATCTTGTTGATTTGTGCTTGGTGTGATTGTTTTGTTTATAGCCGGAAGCAGAGACCGAGTACGAGTACGAGCACGAGGTTTCCAACGAGGTTGAGCACGAGGACCCTTCTTACGATCCGAACGACTTCTCTTCAGGCAAGATGACCGAACCCCGATAACATTACTATCTTTGCCTATTGCTAGTAGATCCGCTCTATAGTTTTGCCTCGATGCCCATGATTCTTCTTGTCAGCCTCCTACTTGTAACCATTGCCATGTTTAACCAACCTACCTATGCAAACCGTTGCTTGGCTAAGTACGCTTCGCTCAGCCCTTCTTATAGCGTTGCTAGTTGCAGGTGAAGATCGAAGATGCTTGCTTCATGTTGAAGTTTGGTTGGGTTTTATCACACTATATAAATGCTTAAAATGAAATCATCTACATATTGGCAAGGGTGGAAGGCTAAGCCTTTTGCTTGGTGATTTGTTCCACTCATGCCGTTAGGAACCATATAAACCGGTGTTATGTTCCTTGATTATGCGTTCCTAACACGGTTGGGGTGTATGGGACCCCCTCGATAAACCGCTAAGTGCTAAGTCTTTTCCAGCAAGTCCCAATGTTGGTACTATTTGCCTAATAACTAAATAACTTGCATAGGGAGTAATTAACCCGAGTTCTTAATCAACAACCCCGGGCCAGTGCTCCACATGAGTGTTGGTCCGAAACGGGGAGCCTGCGGGGTCACCACGAGGGAACTCGAGGATTGATATAAACCCGTAGCTTCACCCATCCAGACGTGTCCTGAGACTTAGATACGCGCGGCTACTATCAGGGTGTCGACACGCCGGGAGGATTTGCTGGATTAGCCTTACCTTAGTTCGGTATATCTTGAGCATGGGATTCGGAGAATACTCGGGTCTTCCCACTTTGGAGTTGCGACTCCGCGGATCGTGGGCTTGTAATGGGTCAAGTTGGAACACCGCTGCAGGGTTTTGAACTTTCGAAAGCCGTGCCCGCGGTTATGTGGCAGATGGGAGCTTGTTAATATCCGGTTGTAGATAACTTGACACAATGTTACTAATACACTACCAGCGTGTGTTCCATGACCGTCAATTTCCGAATAGGGATTCGGGAGTTGAACACGGAGGGGTTATGTTTGTTGAGCTTGTAGCTAGGATCACTTCGTGATCACGTCTCGTTCGAGGCTTTCTCTTCTCGCTCTCACTCACGTAAGCTAGTTGCTAGTTGCTGCTGCAGACACTTACTCTTTTCTTCAGCCTTATCCTCTCCCAAGGCATAAATAGTCTTGTTACCCGGGAACGGGATTGCTGAGTCCTCTGTGGCTCATAGTTACTTCACCACACCAGATGCAGGTCCAGTTGTGAGCTATCCAGGTGATGGCACCGAGCTAGACTAGGAGTACGACGAGGAGCATAGTCGGTACTATGTTCGATATCCGGATGATCAGTAGTGGAGACTTCTACTAGGATTCGATCCGCCTGTGGTTTATCTATCTTAAGTTTGGTATCTTGACATTTGGATTTTGCCCTTAGAGGGTTGTGATGTTCTTAATGTATGATGTTTGAGACTTGTATTGTATTTGTGTGACGTGGCGAGTGTAAGCCAACTATTTATGTTTACAATCCCCTCTTTTACATGAGATGTGCAAAGATTACCAAACTTGAGATCATTCTAGGATGGAATTATGCCTTTAAGTCGTGCCTCGACACGTAGGAGGTATAACTCCATCCTGGGCATTACAAGTTGGTATTCAGAGCCTTCTCCGACCTAGGAGCCCCCACTGATTGATCGAATCGTTGACGGTCGAGTCTAGGCACACACTGAAAATATTTTGAGTCCTATATTATATCGGAGAGTGGGATTTCTTTGCTTCTCATCCCCTTTCTCTCTGGTGAGGACTCCTGACGACTACTCTTGTCTCTCCTACTTTCAAAAATTGCACAAATTTTTTTTTAGGAATCCCGCGAGTATTCTGGGATTGTTTCGATGTTCTTGTGACGAGGATATTGTTCTCGATGCCTCCTGACATTAGGGGTTGTGGCAGTGTCCCGGGGACTTGAGCTTCGGGGTATTGTCGTCACAAGCATATCGCGGCAGTACTAAATACTTAAGACGGCCGACATCGAAAATCTCTCCTATACGGCCAGTGGCAAGATAACCCCGACATCACCCAGTACTGGGGAGGTAGTTCGGGAGTATTGCCATAGCTTGTTATAGTGGATGCTTTTCGAAGGTCCGAGATACACAGTTTCCGAGAAAGACTGGTTATGTGTTGAAGGATGGATACACCTGGATGTAGGTTTAGAGTTGATTGCGCGGTGCTTCCCGTGTATCCCCAACACCTGATTGCATAACTGGAATCTTTCGGAAATTTATAGGTGGGTTTATCTAGTAGATCGTAGGCATTCTTCCAACGAATGCAGGTTAGTGAGTTCGGGGTTCTACATTGAGTGAAGTGGTTTATGACCGATGTTACTATCAGGAGTTGCATCTTAAAGGATCCTTGGCTATGCTGATCCGGGGATTGCAAAACCTTTTTCGTAACGCGTTCATATGCTTTCAGCACAAAGATGTTAGAACGAAACTCCTCTCTTGTGTTTGTTCCCGTCTGTACCTTGTTGTTTTCTTATTTTCATTTTGTCCCCTATGTGGCTTCTCGTGAAGATTGATGTTATCATTCAACTGAGAATTTCATTCGTTCCTCTTGTTCGAATGATTTCATTCGTTCTTATTGTTCGAATGATTATTGTGAAGACTTGTTGCAATTCATTCCATTGATTCAGCTTATACCTTTTGTCAATCAATTGCTGATTCGTGGTCATCTCTTTCAGGATGGCTCCGAAAAAGGTTCCCAACGCTAACCCAGAGGTGGAAGAGGTCCCAGATCGTCCTCCTTCCCCTCCTCCTTCGCCTGAGGCTTGGAGAGCGATTATGCAGACTACAGCTCAGAACACCCAGTTGTTGATGCAGATGATGCAGCAGATGCAAGCTAATCAAGCTAATCAGGGTGTTCCAGGGAACCAAGGCAACTTCTTCAACCAGCAGCACCATGCTACTCTCAACCAGTTCCTGGCCAATAATCCAAAAGCTTTCAGTTACTGTGTCGACCCTCTTGATGCTGAAGATTGGTTAACCGACATAAAGAAGCATTTTGAGTGCAGTAACGTGAAGGAAGATGATTATGTGAAGTTCGCAGCTTTCCAACTGAAAGATCAAGCAGCTGATTGGTGGCAGCAGTACAAAGACTCCAGGCCAGGTCAAGTGATCTCTTGGGAGAATTTCTGCAAGGATTTTCGCTCGCACCACATTCCTACAAGTGTCATCGAGGGTATGCGTGAGCAATTCCGCAACCTGAAGCAGGGCTCCATGACAGTCTATCAGTATAATGTCAAGTTCCAAAACCTCGCTCGTTATGCTAAGCAACATACATTCATGATTCCAAGAGCAAAATCTACCAGTTCCGTGGAGGTCTCAAAGATGAACTTCAACTTGCTCTCACCTTGTTCGAGCCGAATGAATTCGACAAGTTCTATAACATGACTTTGAAACAAGAAGCAACTCAGCTTAAGATGGAGGCTTCTAAGAAGAGAATTCGAGATGCCGTTCACTCTTCCTCATCGTCTCAGATGGTCTCAAAGCATCAGAAATTCTGGCTTCCTCCTCCTCCAGTGATTCGAGTTCCATACAACAACTCCAACAACTCCAACAACAAGAACTCTAGTGGACGTGGTTTCTCCCACCCACCCAACTCCAACAAGTAGTCCAAGCAACAGTTCCAAGCTCCAAGACTAAGTGCTCCTCCTACTCGTCCACTTTCTGAGGTGACTTGCTACAAGTGTGGCCAGAAGGGTCATTATTCCAACAAGTGCAACAACCCAAGGCGCCTTCCGCCTCCTCCTCCTGTCGGTACCGCTATGGTCAAGCATGATCCAAAGGCAGCAAGGGCCAATCTGATGAATGCAGCACAAGCGGAGAATTCTTCTGATGTCATTTTGGGTAACCTTCCAGTGAACTCCATCCCTGCTAAAGTGTTATTTGATTCGGGTGCTTCATGTTCTTTCATGTCTCAACCATTTGCATCGAAGTATAATGTTGACGTCCAAAGTCTGCCTCAGAAGTTGCAAGTTATTTCTCCGGGGAGACGTATGTCTTCTAGTGTCTATGCTCCGGATGTGTCTATTCGCATGGGTGACTATCGATTTTTGGCTTCTCCGGTGGTTCTTGGTAATTCCGACATCGACCTCATCCTCGGAATGGATTGGCTTTCTCAGCATGATGCTCACATTGATTGTGCACAGAAGGAAGTCAAGATGACTCATTCTGATGAAGATGTGATTATCTTCGCCTCCAGGGATAACACTATCAGGCTTTTCTCTCTCAATGATAAGGGCGAGATTAATGCCATATCTCAAATTCCGGTGGTTAACGAATATCAAGACGTCTTTCCTGAAGAACTTCTAGGCATGCCTCCACACCGTCAGGTGGAATTTGTCATTGAACTCGAGCCGGGTACTGAGCCAGCATGCCGGCGTCCGTACAAGCTCTCTCCGGACGAATTGAAGGAACTGAAGAAGCAGCTTGATAAACAGGAGAGTATGGGTCTCATCAGACCTAGTACGTCTCCTTGGGGCTGTGGTGTCTTATTTGTCAAGAAGAAAGATGGCACGGAGCGTCTCTGTGTTGTTTACCGGCCATTGAACAAGAAGACGATTAAGAACAAATATCCGCTCCCCAACATCAACGAACTCTTCGAGCAGCTCAAAGGAGCTAAAGTGTTCTCTAAGCTCGACCTCCGAATGGGCTATCATCAAATTCGCATTCGCGAGGAAGACATTCCAAGACGACCTTCAGAACGAGCTACGGTTCATACGAGTATACCGTCATGTCTTTTGGTCTCGCCAATGCTCCTCCTACCTTTTCGAGGATGATGCATTTCATCTTCAACCCCTATACTGGCAAGTTTGTGCTTGTGTATCTGGATGATATGCTGGTGTTTTCCAAGAATGAAGAAGATCACGGAAAGCACTTACGTCTGGTTCTTGATCGACTCCGAGAGCATAAATTCTATGCCAAGTTCTCCAAGTGCGAGTTTTGGCTCGATAAGGTTTTGTACCTGGGCCACATCATCTCAGCTGACGGTATTGCGGTTAATCCCGAGAAAGTTGAAGCAATTGTCAACTGGGAAGCTCCTCAGAACGTCAAGCAGCTCCGCAGTTTTCTGGGTCTTGCCAGCTATTGCAGAAGGTTCGTTGAGAACTTCTCCAAGATTGCCAAGCCTCTTTCAAACTTGCTTCAGAAGAATGTCAAATACTTTTGGTCTCCATAGTGTGAAGTGGCATTCAAAACTCTCAAAGAAAAGCTCGTCTCTGCTCCAGTTCTGACTCCTCCAGATGAGTCCAAGCCCTATGAAGTATTCTGTGATGCTTCTCTTCAAGGTCTTGGTGGTGTGCTTATGCAAGATAAGAGAATTGTGGCATACACTTCTCGTCAGCTCAAGCCAAGTGAGAAGAACTATCCCACACATGATCTCGAGCTAGCAGTTGTGGTACATGCTTTGATTACGTGGAGACATCTGTTGTTGGGCAGAAAGGTCGACATCTTCACTGATCACAAGAGCTTGAAGTACATCTTCACACAGCCGCATCTGAACCTCCGCCAGACTCATTGGGTTGAAATGATCCAAGAGTATAATCCCAGCATTGAATACACTCCTGGCAAGGCGAATGTGATTGCAGATGCTTTGAGCAGAAAGGCATATTGCAACAGCCTTCTTATCAAGCCGTGCCAGCCTGAGCTTTGTGAAGCCTTGAGGAAGCTCAACCTTCAAGTTGTTCTGCAGGGTTTTCATGCAAATCTTCAAATTGCTCCTACCTTGGAAGATCAGGTCCGTGAGGCCCAACTCAGGGATACCATGGTGAAGAAGGTGAAACATGGTATTGCAAAGGGCACTCCAAAATACAAGTGCTTCCGTGTTGATGAGAGAGATACCTTGTTCTTCGAGGACGGACTCGTTGTTCCCAAAGGTGATCTCGGGAAGCTCATAATGGAAGAAGCTCATGATTCTCTCCTTTCCATTCATCCTGTCAGTTCCAAGATGTATCAAGACCTCAAGCAGTCTTACTGGTGGACACGCATGAAAAGGGATATTGCCCAATTTGTGAACAAATGTGATGTATGCAGAAGAGTGAAATCAGAACATCAACGTCTAGCCGGCCTTCTCCAACCTCTTCCTATTCCCGAGTGGAAGTTCGACCACATTGAAATGGACTTTGTCACTGGCTTTCCTAAATCCAAGAAAGGGAATGATGCTATCTTTGTGGTGATTGACAAGCTTACCAAAGTCGCTCACTTCCTGCCAGTCAAAGAATCAATCAATGCAGCTCAATTGGCAGAGTTGTACACTTCCAGAATTGTGTCCCTTCATGGCATTCCTCAAGTGATATCCTTAGACCGTGGAAGCTTGTTCACATCCAGGTTCTGGAACTCCTTTCAGTCCGCCATGGGCACTAAGATCAGGTTCAGCACTGCTTTTCTCCCTCAGACTAGTGGTCAAGTCGAGCGAGTGAATCAGATTCTAGAAGACATGCTCAGAGCCTGTGTCGTCTCTTTCGGCATGAAATGGGAAGACTGCCTTCCATTTGCCGAGTTCTCTTACAACAACAGCTTTCAAGCAAGTGCAGGCAAAGCTCCGTTTGAAATCCTCTATGGCAGAAAGTGCCGTACCCCTCTCAACTGGTCTGAAACAGGCGAACGTCAACTTCTTGGCAATGACTTGATCTCAGAAGCCGAAGAAATGTGCAAAGTCATACGTGAGAATCTCAAGGCTGCTCAGTCGCGTCAGAAGAGCTACTATGACGGCAAGCATCGTGATTTGGCATTCAACATTGATGATCATGTCTATCTCCGTGTGTCTCCGATGAAAGGCACCCAAAGATTCGGTATCAAAGGAAAGCTTGCTCCTAGATACGTCGGGCCTTTCAAGATTCTTGGCAAAAGAGGCGACCTAGCCTATCAACTTGAGCTCCCTTCAAACTTCGCCAATGTTCATGATGTCTTCCATGTGTCTCAACTTCGCAAATGCTTCAAGGCACCTGAGCGCACGATTCCGTTTGAAGAGATTGATCTTCAACAAGACCTGTCCTACCGAGAGCATCCCGTTGCCATTCTCGAAGAAACCGAACGCAAAACCCGCAACAAGTCCATCAAATTTCTGAAAGTCAAGTGGTCACATCACACCGACCGAGAGGCTACCTGGGAACGAGAAGATCATCTTCGTTCCGAGTACCCTTCCTTTTTCCAGTCCTAGATCTCGGGACGAGATCTTTTTGTAGTAGAGGAGAGTTTGTAATGCCCCGGATGTAATACTTTCCCTTTTGGGCATATAATATATCTCCGGCTTCATCTATTTCCATTCCGGGTTCTTTGTCTTTCGGGTTTTCGTCGTTTTGTTGTGTGAGTGTGTGGCATTCATTCATATCATGTAGACATGTGCATTGCATTGCATTTGTGTTGTCGGTTGCATCCGGTTCCACGCGTTCCTTCCCGTTGTCCATTTCGCGTTCCGGAGCTCCCTCACGTGTCCGTGACGTCCCGTAGGCCTACTTTGTTGTTTGGGCGTGTAACGTTGCCGGTGTGCCGCGAGGTTGTTGTGTGTGTTGTTGTTTTGTTGTGTGCAACCCGCCTCTCAAATCTCGTCGCGTTTGGACTTCGTTGGCTATCCCATCAGTTATTCGTGTGGGTCCAAAGTGCCTTCACTTTGTGTCCCGGAAACACCCCTACAGCAACCCACTACCCTCTCCTAGGCCCATCTAGACTTCCCCCGCGATCGGATCCGTCGGATCGCGATCGGAGGGCTCTAAACACACCCACAACCCTAAATCTAGCAAATCTGCTATATATAGACCCCCCCCTAGTCTATTTTTTTGGCATTTCTAGCTTCTTCCTCCTCCTCCCCCTAAATTTCTGGATCCAACCACCCCCTCTCTGCCACTTGGAGTCCCTCCATCGACCTCCTGCCGCAGATCGAGGGCATCTCCCAGGCTCCTCGATCGAGCGAGGCAGCCGACGCCCGGGTCAACGCTCGGGTCGATCCTTCGACCCATCGATCCGCCGCTCGCCGAGGCCTGGGCCTCCCTCCCTCTGGCGCCCGATCTCCAGGACCACATCCCCGGTGCTCCGTCTGGGCCCCTCCGTCCTTCCCCGACCGGCCCACTCCCGCCTCTCCTCGCATCCGCGCCAAGGCCCAGGTCCCGCGCCGCCTGCCGACGCCAGCTGGGCGCGCCAGCCGCCTCCCACCGCTCCGACCAGGCCGCCGCCTCCGCGGGCCCAGCCTCCCGTGCCTGGGCCGAAGGCCATCGCCACTCCACCGCCTCCACTCCGGGCCGCGCCGCCGCGGGCCGAAGCGCCACCACCCCGCGGGCCCGATCTCCCTCCAGCAGGCCGAGCCGCCGCCCGAACTGCTTCCATCGGGCCGGTTGTTTTTTTTCAGATCCAAGGTTGTTTCCCCTCTCTTTTTCTGCTAAGTCCTTAATGAATTGATCTGTGATGCATATTTCAACTGTGGATAACTTTGTGCGTGTTTGTCCGTTTCGCGCAAATAGCATGTCCAGACGTTCGTGGGATCGTGCACTACGTTTTATCTTTTGGTGTCATGCATGTTAGAGATCATCTAGGTGCTTGTTTTGCTGTTGCAAGAGTGCATCGTGATATAAACTGCTGTTATGTGATGTTTTTATGCCATCTTTGCCATGTGATAACTTTTAGCTCGTTTGTCCGAATGATGCAAATGACATGTCCACGTGTTCGTCTTGCCGTGCTCTACATGTTGGATGTGATAGGATGCATGATAGATTTATTCTTGCCATGTTTATCATCGTTGCAAAGTGCCATGTGGCTGTGATGTTGTTTCACTTGTTATGAAATGCCATCTTGTTGGGCTCGTTGCTATCGTTGTGTTTACCTCAATGATGCATGCTTGTATGTTTCGGAATCACCTTCATGTGTACTTTGATGAGGTGCTTACCATTTTCCATGTTTAGTTTCGAGGTGACTTAAACATGCTCTTTTAGATGCCATGATGAAATTGCTGTTTTAGGACTTAGTGGATTTTCACTAAGTCTGAAATCTGTAACGTTCCGATGCCATGTTCGTGTGATGTTCTAGGACAAAGCATGATAGTTTTGGAGTGGATCTTGATTGTTCCTTGTAGTATATATTGTTGTTTTTCCATTCATGTTCTCACATGCCTATTTAAGTGGCTGTAGCATGTTTATCTTTTGCTCCAAAGTTTCAATAAAATTCTGCTGCCAGAATTTTATTGTCAAGTTCAATATGTCCAGACTTATTGCTATTGATCCGTGGCTCCTTTGGGGGTGCACCTTTGGACTTAATTGCTGTAGTATATGTCTAGTCTATGTTCATGTCCTTTGCCATGTTGTTTGAGTGATGTAGCTTAATTATTTTGTGCTCCGAAGTTGCTATGTTGCTGTAATTTTCAGCTTTCGCCCATTTCTTGTTTCGGGCATAACTTTTAGCCCGTAACTCCGATTTCAGCGAATCTTATATGAAACTTGATTGATTTTCTGTGTAGATTAATAATATCATATTGTTGTCTTGTTTTGAGGTGTTTTGCTTGAGTGCTAATTTCCGTGCTCCGTGTGCATCCTTAGTGCATCCATCATGCATTCATCATTTTCGAGTGCGCATTGCATCTTGTTGATTTGTGCTTGGTGTGATTGTTTTGTTTAGAGCCGGAAGCAGAGACCGAGTACGAGTACGAGCACGAGGTTTCCAATGAGGTTGAGCACGAGGACCCTTCTTACGATCCGAACGACTTCTCTTCAGGCAAGATGACCGAACCCCGATAACATTACTATCTTTGCCTATTGCTAGTAGATCCGCTCTATAGTTTTGCCTCGATGCCCATGATTCTTCTTGTCAGCCTCCTACTTGTAACCATTGCCATGTTTAACCAACCTACCTATGCAAACCGTTGCTTGGCTAAGTACGCTTCGCTCAGCCCTTCTTATAGCGTTGCTAGTTGCAGGTGAAGATCGAAGATGCTTGCTTCATGTTAAAGTTTGGTTGGGTTTTATCACACTATATAAATTCTTAAAATGAAATCATCTACATATTGGCAAGGGTGGAAAGCTAAGCCTTTTGCTTGGTGATTTGTTCCACTCATGCCATTAGGAACCGTATAAACCGGTGTTATGTTCCTTGATTATGCGTTCCTAACACGGTTGGGGTGTATGGGACCCCCTCGATAAACCGCTAAGTGCTAAGTCTTTTCCAGCAAGTCCCAACGTTGGTACTATTTGCCTAATAACTAAATAACTTGCATAGGGAGTAATTAACCCGAGTTCTTAATCAACAACCCCGGGCCAGTGCTCCACATGAGTGTTGGTCCGAAACAGGGAGCCTGCGGGGTCACCACGAGGGAACTCGAGGATTGATATAAACCCGTAGCTTCACCCATCCGGACGTGTCCTGAGACTTAGATACGCGCGGCTACTATCTGGGTGTCGACACACCGGGAGGATTTGCTGGATTAGCCTTACCTTAGTTCGGTATATCTTGAGCACGGGATTCCGAGAATACTCGGGTCTTCCCACTTTGGAGTTGCGACTCCGCGGATCGTGGGCTTGTAATGGGTCAAGTTGGAACACCCCTGCAGGGTTTTGAACTTTCGAAAGCCGTGCCCGCGGTTATGTGGCAGATGGGAGCTTGTTAATATCCGGTTGTAGATAACTTGACACAATGTTACTAATACACTACCAGCGTGTGTTCCGTGACCGTCAATTTCCGAATAGGGATTTGGGAGTTGAACACGGAGGGGTTATGTTTATTGAGCTTGTAGCTAGGATCACTTCGTGATCACTTCTCGTTCGAGGCTTTCTCTTCTCGCTCTCACTCACGTAAGCTAGTTGCTAGTTGCTACTGCAGACACTTACTCTTTTCTTCAGCCTTATCCTCTCCCAAGGCATAAATAGTCTTGTTACCCGGGAACGGGATTGCTGAGTCCTCTGTGGCTCACAGTTACTTCACCACACTAGATGCAGGTCCAGTTGTGAGCTATCCAGGTGATGGCACCGAGCTAGACTGGGAGTACGACGAGGAGCGTAGTCGGTACTATGTTCGATATCCGGATGATCAGTAGTGGAGACTTCTACTAGGATTCGATCCGCCTGTGGTTTATTTATCTTAAGTTTGGTATCTTGACATTTGGATTTTGCCCTTAGAGGGTTGTGATGTTCTTAATGTATGATGTTTGAGACTTGTATTGTATTTGTGTGACGTGGCGGGTGTAAGCCAACTATTTATGTTTACAATCCCCTCTTTTACATGAGATGTGCAAAGATTACCAAACTTGAGATCATTCTAGGATGGAATTATGCCTTTAAGTCGTGCCTCGACACGTAGGAGGTATAACTCCATCCTGGGCATTACATTTATGGAAGGGCTGAATGATGAGATGAGTGTACAGCTGATGGTGGCAACTTTCAATAACTATCAGGAGTTGGTTGATCGAGCCCTGATGATTGAAAGGAAGCATCAACAGATTGAGAGTCGCAAGAGGAAGTATGGGCAAGGGAAGTATAATTCTGGAGCTCAGCAGAAGCCTCGCTTTACCCCAAAAGCAGTAGGACAGTTTCAGCATACCCATGGAGGAAGTAGCTCACACAACCACAATGGCACCAAGAATGGCAATGGTAATGGGAATGGAAATGGAGCCAATGGAAACCAGAACTGCCCTGCACCGTCCACACCCACCAAGAGGGATTTTAGCCATGTCACTTGTTACAAGTGTGGGAAGACTGGACATTATGCCAATGAATGCCCCGAAGTTAAGAATGGGAACGGCAATGGAAGCGCCGGGAAGAAGCCCAACCCGTTCAATAAAGGACAAGTGAACCACGTGACCGTGGAGGAGGTAGAAGAGCAACCAGATGCTGTTGTCGGTAAGTTTTTGGTTAAGACATTTACCGCAATAGTTCTTTTTGATACTGGTGCATCGCATTCATACATTTCAAGGGGATTCGTGAATAGACATAGGATGTCCACCCGAGTTCTTAAGACCCCCATGTTAGTAAGTTCACCTGGAGCAGATTATATGGCACACCAAGGATGTTTTCAGACGCCATTGACCATAGGACGCCATACTTTCCCCTCCGACCTAATAGTTCTGGAGTCACAACGATTGGATGTGATATTAGGTATGGATTGGCTATCGCAGTATGGAGGTAATATTGACTGTGCCAGTAAGTCTATTTTTCTCACCACCCCGGAGGGAAAAATGATTAAGTATGTATCTAGGCATTCGCCTACAAGGACTCAAGTACATTCTCTCACGGGAGTTGTTCAGGAGGAAGTGCCAGTAGTGAAGGATTTTCCGGATGTGTTTCCAGAGGAGTTACCTGGCATGCCACCGGATAGAGATATAGAGTTTTTGATTGAGCTTTTGCCAGGCACCAGGCCAATTTCTAAGAGACCCTATAGGATGCCCGCAAAGGATTTGGAGAAGATTAAGAAGCAGATTAAGGAGTTACTGGATAAAGGATTCATACGCCCAAGTTCTTCTCCTTGGGCTTCGCCAGTACTTCTAGTGGAGAAGAAGGATGGATCGTTAAGAATGGTTGTTGATTACCGTGGATTGAATGAAGCAACGATCAAGAACAAGTACCCATTGCCAATGATCAATGTTCTGTTCGATAGGTTGCAAGGAGCTAAGGTATTTTCGAAGATCGATCTGCGATCAGGGTACCATCAATTGAAGATTCTAGAGCAAGATATCCCTAAGACGGCTTTACCACTAGGTATGGGTTGTATGAGTACACCGTAATGTCGTTTGGTCTGACAAACGCACCGGCATACTTTATGAACCTGATGAACAAAGTGTTTATGGAGTATTTGGATAAGTTCGTCGTAGTGTTCATAGATGATATTTTGATCTTCTCGAAGGATGAAGAGGAGCATGAAGAGCATTTGCGTTTGGTATTGGAGAAGCTCAGAGAGCATCAGTTGTATGCCAAGTTTAGGAAATGTGAGTTGTGGTTGAAGGAAGTCGGATTCCTCGGACACGTTATATCCGGAGAAGGAATAGCAGTAGACCCCGCCAAGGTGGAGACTGTGACCAATTGGGAAGCACCGACGACCGATGGAGAAATCCGGAGTTTTCTTGGACTCGCAGGATACTACCAGAGATTTATCGAGAATTTCTCGAAGATTGCAAAGCCAATGACGGAGTTGTTGAAGAAGGAAACCAAGTTCTGTTGGACCGAAGAATGTGAGACTAGTTTCCAGGAGTTGAAGAAAAGGTTGGTATCATCCCCTGTGTTGATTCTGCCAGATCAACATAAGGATTATGAGGTGTACTGCGACGCTTCACGTCGAGGACTTGGAGCAGTTCTTATGCAGGAGGGAAGAGTTGTTTCGTATGCTTCACGACAACTAAAACCTCATGAGATGAACTATGCCACCCAAGATTTGGAGTTAGCAGCCGTAGTGCATGCACTGAAGACGTGGAGACATTTTCTCATAGGAAACCATTGTGAAGTATATACGGATCATAAGAGTCTGAAGTACATATTCACTCAGAAGGAGTTGAATCTTAGGCAAAGGAGATGGCCGGAACTCATTAAGGATTATGACATGAGATTGCATTATCATCCCGGAAAGGCTAAACGTAGTAGCGGATGCGCTAAGCCGTAAGAGCCATGTCAATGCCCTAATGATGGAGGAGTTTCCAAAGGAGTTAGCCGAGGACCTACGAGAACTATGTTTGGAGATAGTTCCGAGAGGCTATGTAGCAACACTAGAAATCCAGTCTACTCTGATGGATAAAATCAGGGAAGCTCAGAAAGCTGACAAGGAGATTGTCGCTATAAAGGAGAAGATGAGCGAAGGAAAAGCTAAAGGTTTTCGTGAGGATGGGCACGACACCTTATTGTTTGAGGATCGAATCTATGTGCCCAATGACCCGAAGATTAGGAAGTTGATTTTACAGGAGGCCCATGTTTCACCATACTCTATTCACCCAGGAAATACTAAGATGTATTTGGATTTGAAGGATATTTTCTGGTGGACCGGTATGAAGAAAGATACTGCGGAGTATGTAGCAGTTTGTGATGTGTGTCAGAGAGTAAAGGCAGAACATCAGAAGCCAGCATGATTGCTACAACCTATGCCAATTCCCGAATGGAAGTGGGAGAAGCTTGGTATGGATTTTATCACCGGATTGCCCAGGACCAAAGCAGGGTATGATTCAATCGAGGTAGTAGTAGACCGATTGACGAAGGTAGCCCACTTTATCCCGGTGAAAACCACATATACCAGTGCAAAGTTGGCTAAGATATACATGACCAGAATTGTATGTCTGCATGGAGTATCGAGGAGTATTGTATCTGATAGAGGAACTCAGTTTACCTCGAAGTTCTAGAATCAGTTACATGAAACTTTGGGAACCAGGCTAGAGTTTAGCACAGCATTTCACCCCCAGACTGATGGACAGACGGAGAGAGTCAATCAGATATTGGAAGATATGCTTAGAGCCTGTGCATTAGATTACGGATCTAGTTGGGATGACAACTTGCCCTACGCAGAGTTCTCATACAACAACAGTTACCAGGCCTGTTTGAAGATGGCACCGTTCGAGGCATTGTATGGAAGGAGATGCCGAACACCGTTGTCGTGGGATGAAGTTGGAGACCGACAGTTGTTTGGACCAGACTTAATCAAAGAGTCTGAGGAGAAGGTTAAGTTGATTCGAGATAGACTGAAGGTAGCTCAGTCCAGGCAGAAGATTTATGCCAACTCGAAGCGTAAGGAGACAACCTATGAGATCGGAGACAGAGCATACTTGAGAGTATCGCCTCTGCGAGGAGTTAAGCGTTTCGGAGTTAAAGGGAAGTTAGCCCCGAGATTTGTGGGACCTTACCGTGTTTTGGAACGCATGGGAGAGGTTGCCTATAAGTTGGAGTTGCCCGAAGGATTGTCAGGAGTGCACGACGTGTTTCACGTTTCGCAGCTTAAGAAGTGCCACGCAGAGATGGCCGACATACCGCTTAGAGACACAGTACCCCTGGAAGCAATTCAGTTGGACAGTGACCTGACCTACGAGGAGAAGCCCGTTAAGATTCTCGAATTTTCGAGTAGAGTAACCCGCAGCAAAGTTATCAAGTTTTGCAAAGTTCAGTGGAGTCACCACACCGAGGAAGAAGCCACCTGGGAGCGAGAAGATGATCTACGCAAGGACCACCCACACCTGTTCTCTAGCCAAGCCGAATATCGAGGGCAAGATTCATTCTAAGGGGGGTAGGTTTGTAACATCCCAAATTTTCAATTTGGAATGTTATACATAGATCATAATTGCATTTCATGTTTTTGCATTTTGTTCGTGGAGTTCCTCGAAAATTCTAAGCAACTCAAGGACCTACGGAGAGAGTTGGGGATTTTACCGTTTTCGTATTTGAGTTCGCTTGAATACCGGTACGAGAACAGTGTGATTCTAATTATTTTTCTCTCCTAAAAATATTTTTAAATAAAATAAATGAGCGGAGATAATATGACTTCTCCAAAATAACAGAAATATTGGAGGAAAAATATTAAAATCACTTTTGCTATTTTTCTAGATTTATTTTCGGATTTATTTGCATAGGAAAAATACGCATTTTTCAAAATTGCATTTAGGTCCGGGAAAACTGTTCACTTTGTCCTAAATATTATTAGAGGACGGTGAAAATTTATTTCGGGAATTTTGGAGTCCGTTTGATATTTCTTTCGTTAGTTTTACCGCGCCAGGACTCTATTATTCTAAAAAAAAAGGAACCGACTAGGAGTCGTCTTCGCCCAGGACTCCTGGGCTTTATAAGCCGCCCAGGCCGGCCCAAGTCGCCACAGCCCGCCCCCGCGCCAAACCCTAACCCTAGCCGCGCCCCTCCGCCGCCACGGCAGGCGCCGCCGCCGCGCCCCCCGCCGCCGCCGGACCCCGCCGCCGGCCGCCGCCGCCCCGCGTCGCTGGACGCCGTCGCCCCGCCGCCGGACTCCGCCGCCCCGCCGTCGACCTCGCCGGACGCCGCCGCCGCCGCCAAAGTCGAGGTAGATGCCGCGGTCGATATTTTTTTAGAAAAGATCCGATCGTTTTTTTTTAAAACCCTAGATCTGTTTTTTTCGGTTTAGATCGGTTTTTCGACGGTTTAGTTAAACAGCGGACGTTCGTCCGTACGTTCGTTTTAACGAACGATTTTCGTAAGTTAACCACAGACAGTGAACGTTCGTTCGTTAGCCTGTTCGTCGTTTTTCTTTTTCGGGGTATTTAACCGTGATTTTTCCGATCGCGATTTCTGCCCTGATCTTGTTTTTCGTTTATCTTTTCGCTCGAGAGTCGGAATCAGGTGATTCAAAATCCCAGATCTTTGTCTCGAAGCCCTCTTCACGTTTAACCAACTTGAACAAAGTTTTGGCTACTGTAAAATTTGACTTTAGGCCAACTAGTAATTCGGAGCTCGTTTCTTTTGCAGTTTGAGTTTCGTTGCTTCTTTCGAGTTGATTCTTTTTGCAAACCGGAGTTCTTAAGTTGAACTTTCTGGTTAGATCTCTTATTTGAGTTTTACCCATGCATTAGTTAAGTACTTATTGTATGATTTTTTTTTTGATTGCAATAGAGTACCTGGAGTGCGCCGCTTGCTACTTTGAGTCTCTAGGTTTTGCGGATCATCAGCAAGGCAAGTAACACTTTGATCATGCTTTCCAATTACCCAGTTTTTATTGCATTAGTCAAACCCCTCACACATTGCATGAATAGGATCAATTAACTTGTGGGATTGGGAAGTAGATTGAGGTAGTACCTATTACCTGCATTACATTCAAACCCTTGGGAATTACTCTACGTTGCTGTTAGGACATGCTATGCTCGTAGACGTGGTTTGGGTTTGAGTGAAATCTATGACAGATGTGAGTTGTTAATTAATGGTTCAACTTAAGGTGGCAACTTTAATACACATCTGGGTGGATTGAAGCATCTGGGTATTCCAGGACTGCCTGTTTTTCTTTTGGACCGCCACCCAGGCTCAAAGGGATCATGAGATTTTTCATGCTAGAAACTTCCGTGTGTAGCCACATGCCAATATGGGCTCTGGCATAGTTGAGTAAGTTGTGGGAAACCTTTCCATGATGGGCTAGCAGATGTAGTTGGGTTTTGTAGGTGTACCGGCCTATCTATCTGGTTAAGGGGACCTCTTCAGAAAGACTGTGTCTCGGTCATCCGTTTCTCAAACACCATGCAGTGCGAGAAACCAAACGGAGGCGATCGAGTCTTGTGGGGAAAGTGCACAAACCTCTGCAGAGTGTACAAACTGATCATGATTAGCCGTGTCCCCAGTTATGGACATCTTGAGTATCTGGTATTTGGATTATCATGTGCATCTCAACATGTTACTCTAATTTAATTTTGTTGGGTTTAATGATTACTTTTAATTGGGGTTGAGAGGATGTCTATCTTCTCAACGATGTTTCAACTACCATGATAGTTAATTAAAATACATTCCTTTGAAGTAGGGAAAAATTGGCTTTACGCAAAAACTTAACCATAGAGCTTTCCACCAGCCATATTGCATATAGTATAGCTTTACTTTCATTGCATCTCTTGTGTTACCTTGCCAGCATATTCCATGTGCTGACCCGTTTTTCGGGCTGCAACGTTTCATGTTGCAGACTTTTCAGACGACGAGTAAGATGCCCTTTTAGGTCGTGGTCCTATACTCAGTGATGCCGCTGGAGTTGATGGACTCACTTATCTTCCAAGCCTTCCGTTGTTATCGTATTAGATGGCCTTCAGCCATGATTTTTGTAATAAATTCATCATTGGACTATCGATGTAATAAGTGTGTGATTGCTACTCTGTTATAAATCCTTCGAGTACCATGCGTGTCAGCATTACTGATCCAGGGATGACACTGATGCATGGAGATCAGACTGTTTGAGGTCTGGTCGCTACAATCTTGGGGCCTGTTTCGGAGCTCTACCGGTGGGGGAATCGGTCACTTAGGGCTTCTACATCAACACCATAACCCCTCCGATGAGTTGTGAGTAGTTTACCACAGACCTTCGGGGCCATAGTTATTAGCTTGATGGATTCTTCTATCTCTTGGGATCTCAATACAAACTTCTCCTCGATCTTCTTGGAGATCTATTCGATGTAATTCTTTTTGCGGTGTGTTTGTCGAGATCCGATGAATTGTGAGTTTATGATCAAGATTATCTATGAACAATATTGGATTCTTTTCTGAAATCTTTTATGCATGATTTAAATATCGTTGCAAGTCTCTTTGAATTATCAGTTTGGTTTGGCCTACTAGATTTGTAGTTCCTGCAATGGGAGAAGTGCTTGGCTTTGGGTTCAATCTTGCGGTGTCCTTTCCCAGTGACAACAGGGGCAGCAAGGCACGTATTGTATTGTTGCCATCGTGGATAAAAAGATGGGGTTTATATCATATTGCTTGAGTTTATCCCTCTACATCATGTCATCTTTCATAAGGCGTTACTCTGTTCTTATGAACTCAATACTCCAGATGCATGCTGGATAGCGATCGATGCATGGAGTAATAGTAGTAGATGCAGAATCATTTCGATCTACTTGTCACAGACGTGATGCCTATATACAATGATCATGCCTAGATATTCTCATAACTATGCGCTTTTCTATCAATTGCTCGACAGTAATTTGTTCACCCACCGTAGAAATCTGCTATCATGAGAGAAGCCACTAGCGAAACCTATGGCCCCAGGTCTATCTTCATCATATTAATCTTCCATCAACTATTTATCTTTACTTTACTTTTGTTTTGCAATCTTTACTTTCAATCTACATATCAAAAATACGAAAAATAATATCTTATCATCTCTATCCTATCTCACTTTTGCAAGTGGCCGTGAAGGGATTGACAACCCCTTTATCGTGTTGGTTGCAAGGTTCATATTTGTTTGTGCAGGTACGAGGGACTCGCGCGTGGTCTTCTACTGGATTGATACCTTGGTTCTCAAAACCTGAGGGAAATACTTACGCTACTGTGTTGCATCACCCTTTCCTCTTCGAGGGAAAACAACGCAAGCTCGAGAAGTAGCAAAGTTTTTTCACATAAGCATCGCAGCCCCAAACTTTAAGAAATGACAACTTGGGTTTCTTGCCAAACCACAGCTCATAAGGCGTCATCTCAACGGATTTAGATGGTGCCCTATCTAACATGAATGCAGTTGTATCTAAAGCATAACCCCAAAATGATAGTGGTGAATCGGTAAGGGGCATCATAGATCGCACCATATCTTATAAACTACGGTTACGACAGTCGGACACACCATTACATTGTGGTGTTCCAGGTGGCGTGAGCTGTGAAACTATTCCACTTTGTTTCAAATGAAGACCAAACTCGTAACTCAAATATTTTACTCCGCGATCAGATCGTAGAAACATTATTTTCTTGTTACGATGATTCTCTACATCACTCTGAAATTCTTTGAACTTTTCAAATGTTTCAGACTTGCGCTTCATCAAGTAGATATACCCATATCTGCTCAAATCATCAGTGAAGGTCAGAAAATAAAGATACCTGTCGCGAGCCTCAATACTCATCGGTCCGCATACATCATGATGTCTACACACGCTTCTACTCTTGTAGACTATGTTGGGCCTCCAAGCGCAGAGGTTTGTAGGACAGTAGCAATTTCCCTCAAGTGGATGACCTAAGGTTTATCGAACTCAGGGAAGTAGAGGTTGAAGATAGTCTCTCTCAAGCAACCCTGCAACTAAGATACAAGAAGTCTCTTGTGTCCCCAACACACCTAATACACTTGTCAGATGTATAGGTGCACTAGTTCGGCGAAGAGATGTTAAATGGAAAGTGATATGGATGGCAAAACAAGGTAATATAAATATGTAATAAAAAGTGCAGCAAGCAAACAAGTAGTAAACGTGAGCACAAACGGTATTGCAATGGTGGAAACAAGGCCTAAGGTTCATACTTTCACTAGTGGCAACTCCCAACAACATTAACATAATCAAATCACATGATATTTCCCATAAAACATGCAAAGGGGACACACTCGGAGATCATTCCTTCGTGGTCAAGAGAGGACGAGAATTATGTAGGGCTACAAAAGCACACCTCAAAGTTCGTAGTTCTCAATCTAAGGATTTCCCAACGTCACCGCGGCCATCCAAAGAGAGTCCCACAATCACCATAACATATCTAAAGGATAGTCAAAGACAAGCACCAAGAGACTCTCAATCTTCAATCAACACACAAGAGAGGAAATCACTCATGAAAATATTGTTCTAATCCATGTCCAATAGACCGCTGTCACCTTGGTCTCGGGGATTATACTAGATAAAGACAAGTGAGTACATCAATCCAATACATAGAGGAAGGGGAAATATCTTAGATTAACATAGCCTATGATCACAACGAAGATCACATCATGGGAGAGAGAATTGACCACATAGCTACTGGTAAGAACCTCAGCCCCGAGGAGGAACTACTCCCGCATCATAGAGGGAGGAAGCAACGTCGATGGAGATGGATCCGGGGGCACTTCCTCGTCCCGGCAGGGTGCCGGCGCAGGAATTCTGGTCCCCCGAAGCTTGATGGAGATGGCGGCGAAGATCGGAATCGCGTCTGGAGAAAAGGGTTCCGGAATCAGGGTTTCCTCGACACGCTTTAAAATATATGCCAAAGGGGGCCACCAGAGGGGGTCAGGGGTGCCCAGGCCCCCCCCCCCCC
>LR738710.1:512301420-512398628 GCA_902687465.1 Secale cereale
CCTGGAGCCCCTGTGGGTCCCCCCCCCCCCGGCTGTACTTTAGCCGCATGGTAGCTCCTGGAACGCTGATTTTTTATATATTTTTTCTGGATTTTTCCTGGCAGTTCTCGTAATGTGAAAACCTGGAAAAGAAAAACAGCCGAAAATAGAAACTGGCACCGGGGTGCACTGGATTAGTAGGTTAGTCCAAATATGATCAAAAGTGTATGGAAGTGTATAAATATCATAGCAATATCACCCAAAAGTGGCATGGAGCAAGCAGAAATTATAGATACGTTTTGGACGTATCAACATCCCCAAACTTAATTCCTGCTCGTCCTCGAGTAGGTAAATGATAACAAGAATAATTTCTGTGGTGACATGCTATTAACCATATAGGACTTCTCATAGTCATATGACAAAAGCTTACTGAGACAATGATTCTATAGTAATTAAGTTGCCTCATGAGAAAATCACAAATGACTGAAGGTTTTACAATATGAAACTGAAACATCAAAAAGATTTGCAATGAACATGATGTGCAAATATGATAAAGTGATATCTAGCTTGCCCCCTTTAGTGAAGAAAAACATAAATGCAGGGGCACCTTCAAGGTTTAAGTGATGACTAGATACAATGATTTCAAAATAAACGATATCACAATCATGCAAAAGACAATGCTACTTTGGGACAATGCACATTTCACTCAGGATAGCAATCATGCTCTCAGTAGTTGGTGCTTTTAAAAGAAGGTGGAGACTCAACATGAAAGTAAAATAATGGTTATGTCCTAGAGCTTTTTATTTTAAAAACATATAAGCAATTTTGTCAACGGTAGTAGTACTTCATATGTGTCATGCATAACACATCCTATAAGTTGCAAGCCTCATGCATCGAATACCAATAGTGCTCGCACCTTGTCCTAATTAGCTCGGACTCCCATGGGTTATCATTGCATTACATATGTTTCAACCAAGTGTCACAATGGGGTACCTCTATGCCACCTGTACAAAGGTCCAAGGAGATAAATCGCATTTGATTTCTCGTTTTTGATAGATCTCAACTTGAGGACATCCATACCGGGACAACATAGAAAATAGATGATGGACTCCTCTTTAATGCATAAGCATATTCTCATAAGAGATTGAGGATTAAGTCAAAGCTAAAACTTCCACCATGATGCATGGCTTTGGTTGGCGGCCCAATGTTCTTCTCTAACAATATGCATATCATTCAACCCACGGAAAATCACCCTTACTTCAGACAAGACGAACATGCATAGCAACTCACATGATATTCAACAAAAGTGTGACAGTTGATAGCGTCCCCAGAAACATGGTTACCGCTAAGCAAGCAACTCATAAGAAATAAGATACATAAGCAACATATTCTTTACCACAACAGTTTTTAGGCTATTTTCCCATGAGCTATATATTGCAAAGATTGGTTTTAAAGGTAGCACATGTAAATTACTTGGAGTGGCGGTGAAATACCACGTATAGGTAGGTATGGTGGACTCGTATGGCATAACTGGTTTAAAAGGATGTGGATGCACCAGCAGTAATTCCGCTTAGTACAGGTGAAGGTTAGCAAAAGAGTGGAAGCGACCAACTAAGAGAGCAATGACGGTCATAATCCTGCAGAGCGACAAAGCAATATTGAATCAGGCATGGTAGTTATATCGCTACTCAGAAATAAAAGATCATCAAGGCTTGACAGACTTTCTTTACAGTCTTAAATATGCGTGAGCATACGCCAAGTCAATCAAAATAAATTCTCGAAGGAAGATATTACTAAACCATACCACATCATAGGCAAACAAATCATGTTGGTACTCCAATAACACATTGGGAATCCCCCAGCTATTTGAGACTAACCATAAGAAAACCTGAACTACTAAGCGCCATCATGCACGTAGCATCTTTATCATAGACATATTAACCAATGCAACGGAAGCAAACTCTCTTAATAAGGTGAGCATGATAATTAAAGAGAGTTCAAGCAACCAACTAAACAAAAGCTCTTTGAAAAGATAAGCATGAATACTAAGAGCAGAACATGATAGTAGCTATTTAAAAGACAAAGAACACACACAGCAAAGATAGACATGAAAATTCTATGTTATGTTCTAGGTAGAAGTGGAGCGTGTTTCTCTCCCACATAAAGGAATGCTGAGTTCCGACTCGTTATGAAAAACTAAAAAGAAAACTAAAAGCAAGACGCTCCAAGCATAGCACATAACACATGAAGTGATAAAAATATAGCGAAACGAAAGACGAACTGATAATGTTGATGGAGAAGGGGATGCACGAGGTCATCCCCAAGCTTAGACGCTTGAGTCTCCTTGAATATTTATTGGGGGTGCATGGGGGCATCCCCAAGCTTGAGCGCTTGACACTCCTGAATCTTTTTATCATCTTCCCTCGCACACTTGAAAACTCCCTTCATACATAACTCATCATAATCTGATTAGCGAGGTTAGTACCCTTAATAAAATAATTGTACCTTGCTGGAAATAAAGATATTCTTGAAGTTATACTGTTTATCAAGATTGCCAAAAGGTTTTTGCAAAGAAAAAGCAAGCTCTTGATTTGCAAAATGAAGGAAAGGCAAAACAGGACAGAATCTGTGAAAAACAGAACAGCAGGTAGTAATTGATCTGTTCGGGATACTTCTGAAACTCAAATCAAAAAACTCAGAACAGACGCACGAAAGACAATTATATAGAGAATGCTGTCGAAAAAATTCAGACCAAAAAGATGATCTGGTGATTTTATACGAATTATTCTATCCAAGGACAGAATCTGTTTCCTGGACAGCACCTCACAACTTTTGAACTTTCTTGCAATCAGAGGCTACACTTGGCACAAATATGAAAAGAAAATATACAATGATGATGCTACAGTAGTAAACAAAATCAAGACACAACAAAAGCAAAATATAAAAATTTATTCATGTGGGCTGCCTCCCAAAAGCGCTTTCTTTTATGCCTTTAAGCTAGGCATAGGACTTTAATGATGCTCTCGTACGAATAAGAGCTGAAGAACAAAAGAGGGCATCAAGAAGCAAATGCCAAATACATTTAAGCCTAACATGCTTCCTATGCATAGGAATATTGCAATAGAATATTTCATTGAAGCACGAAGCAACTAGCATAGGAAGGCAAAACAAGCATAACTTCAAAATATTCACCATAAAGAGAGGAAGCTTCTTATTATTAAGATATTTAGAACCAAGCCTCCCTCTCTCATTATAAATTTCAGTGGCATCATGGATGAACTCAACAATATAAGCATTACATAAAGCATTGTTACCATGATCCACATGCAAAAAGGTACTCTCACTGCCCACATAAGCATAATTTTTCTCATTGGTAATAGTGGGAGTAGGACTATCATAAACAACTTGAACACTATAGATTGGAGTTATAACATCATCATGGTAGAGAAGAGCATTATCATTGCTAGAAAATATATTTGTAAACATGTTGTCTTTATTCTTACTAGCAAGAGAATTATCAATTATCACATCACTAGTGGGTAAAGGATTTGCAATCCTATCATCCCCAAGCTTAGAGCTTCCCATATCATCACTTTCAGAGTTGGTAACAAAAAGATTTTCAAGATCATAAGTAGCATTATCATCATTTTCCCAATCACAATAAGTAACATGCATATCATAATCAAAATCATCTTCAATAGTACCTACGGACATATCATCAAGATGATAATTAAGGCAATAAACTTCACCTTCTTCTTTAAACTTACAACCGTTAGGATAAAAGTTGATGGGATGAATATGCTCAGGCCAGGTTGATACCCATTCTTCTTCCTTCTTGCTCCTCTTCCTCCTCCTCTTCTTTTTCTTCTTCTTCACCTTAGGAGGGAGTGGTTGGAGACGAAGCTTCTCCACATATCCTGGTTTATCATTAGAAACAATAGGGGAAACTTGGGAGAAACTCTCCTTTTTATTAGCAGAAATATAAGAGACATTTTTATACTTTGGTAAAGTTCCCTCCTTTCTAATCTTACTTATGTAATCATTTTCATGGCAATTAACAACACAATAGAGATGGCAATTTTGAATAGTGTTTTTTATTCCTATGGCATTATCATCTAGCCAAGAAGTCTTTTCTGATAACTCTTCACACATCAAAAATAACATAAGCTCATCATAAAGATCAGAGGTGATCATGTCATCACACAACCGGTTAACAGTTATGTTTTGAAAGTTCATGCATTGAAAATTAAAGTGACCCTCTGTACGGCAAAGTTCACAAGTAAAAGGATAAAGGTCACACAATTCTCTAGCAATTTCATTTAAATCTCTGACCCAAGTGATTGTTCTTTCATGCTTATGTTGCTTACAATACTTCTCTTCTTCAATCATAAGCCTTTCACAAGGTCTCTCCACTCCACAAAAATTAACATGCTTATATAAAACTTCATTTTTAGGAATTGGATCATGCATGTTGAAATCATCATGAACAATTTCATTTTCTTTGCAAGTCTCTTTAAAAGGTTTATGATACTTGATCCAATCTTCCTTAGGCATATTAAGATGTGAAGCAAAAGATTTGAGGAAATCAACAAGGAGTTGAGAATCAAGCCCAAACTTAGCACTAAACTTATTAAAACTTATAGTTTCAACAAAGGACTTAATGCAATCATAATCATAAATTATACCTGACTCTTTACCTTTGTCGATCTCCCAATCTTCAGTGTTGCGTTGAATTCTTTCAAGGAGTTCCCATTTAGCATCAATCTTTTTGTTTGTGAAAGAACCCATAGAGGAAGCATCGAGCAAATCTTTATCCTGTCGAGAGAGCCTCGCATAGAAGTTAGTAATAATAATATCTTTGGGGAGCCCATGGTTAGGACATTTTAGCATTAACGTTTTCAGTATCCCCCAAGCTTGAGCTATGCTCTCTCCGTCATGAGGATAAAAATTATAAACATAATTCCTATTCTTATGGACTTCATGAAGAGGATAAAACTTGGAGTAAAAGAGAGACTGGATCTCTTCCCACTCCAACAGGTGAGAGTCATTTAGTAGCCTATACCATTCCAATGCTTTTCCTTTCAGTGACAAGGCAAATAATTTCCTCATGACAAACTCCCTCGATACACCTGCAAGCTTAAATGATGAACATAGTTGTGACAGATATAGCAGGTGTTCATCGGGATGTCTGTCTCCTGCATAACGATTAGCCAAAACATAATCGATAATACCAGCTGGTATTTCATAGGGCACAATTTCAGTAGGGGGAGGAGCAACCACCACCGGTGTGGGGCGTCTTCCCGCAAGCAACGATCCAATAACAGGGTTGTCCATAAGCATAACTAGTGAAATAAAAACAAGAAACAAAAAGATTTAATTGCAATATCTAAAGATATACCTTCAAGCGCTCACCTCCCCGGCAACGGCGCCAGAAATAGCTTGATGTCTACACACGCTTCTACTCTTGTAGACTATGTTGGGCCTCCAAGCGCAGAGGTTTGTAGGACAGTAGCAATTTCCCTCAAGTGGATGACCTAAGGTTTATCGAACTCAGGGAAGTAGAGGTTGAAGATAGTCTCTCTCAAGCAACCCTGCAACTAAGATACAAGAAGTCTCTTGTGTCCCCAACACACCTAATACACTTGTCAGATGTATAGGTGCACTAGTTCGGCGAAGAGATGTTAAATGGCAAGTGATATGGATGGCAAAACAAGGTAATATAAATATGTAATAAAAAGTGCAGCAAGCAAACAAGTAGTAAACGTGAGCACAAACGGTATTGCAATGGTGGAAACAAGGCCTAAGGTTCATACTTTCACTAGTGGCAACTCCCAACAACATTAACATAATCGAATCACATGATATTTCCCATAAAACATGCAAAGGGGACACACTCGGAGATCATTCCTTCGTGGTCAAGAGAGGACGAGAATTATGTAGGGCTACAAAAGCACACCTCAAAGTTCGTAGTTCTCAATCTAAGGATTTCCCAATGTCACCGCGGCCATCCAAAGAGAGTCCCACAATCACTATAACGTATCTAAAGGATAGTCAAAGACAAGCACCAAGAGACTCTCAATCTTCAATCAACACACAAGAGAGGAAATCACTCATGAAAATATTGTTCTAATCCATGTCCAATAGACCGCTGTCACCTTGGTCTCGGGGATTATACTAGATAAAGACAAGTGAGTACATCAATCCAATACATAGAGGAAGGGGAAATATCTTAGATTAACATAGCCTATGATCACAATGAAGATCACATCATGGGAGAGAGAATTGACCACATAGCTACTGGTAAGAACCTCAGCCCCGAGGAGGAACTACTCCCGCATCATGGAGGGAGGAAGCAACGTCGATGGAGATGGATCCGGGGGCACTTCCCCGTCCCGACAGGGTGCCGGCGCACGAATTCTGGTCCCCCGAAGCTTGATGGAGATGGCGGCGGAGATCGGAATCGCGTGTGGAGAAAAGGGTTCCGGAATCAGGGTTTCCTCGACACGCTTTAAAATATATGCCAAAGGGGGCCACCAGAGGGGGTCAGGGGTGCCCAGGCGCCCCCCGGCGCGGCCCAGGGGTGCCGCGCCCACAGGCCGCCTGGAGCCCCTGTGGGTCCCCCCCGGCTGTACTTTAGCCGCACGGTAGCTCCTGGAACGCTGATTTTTTATATATTTTTTCTGGATTTTTCCTGGCAGTTCTCGTAATGTGAAAACCTGGAATACAAAAACAGCCGAAAATAGAAACTGGCACCGGGGTGCACTGGATTAGTAGGTTAGTCCAAATATGATCAAAAGTGTATGGAAGTGTATGAATATCATAGCAATATCACCCAAAAGTGGCATGGAGCAAGCAGAAATTATAGATACGTTTTGGACGTATCACATCAGTATGTATGATTTCCAACAAGTCAGTTGCTCGCTCCATTGTTCCGGAGAACAGAGTTTTAGTGATCTTGCCCATGAGGCATGGTTCGCAAGCACCAAGTGATTCCAAAAGTCCATCAGCATGGAGTTTCTTCATGTGCTTTAAACCAATATGACCTAAACGGCAGTGCCACAAATAAGTTGCACTATCATTATCAACTTTGCATCTTTTGGCTTCAATATTATGAATATGTGTATCACTATGATCGAGATCCAAGAAGAATAGACCACTCTTCAAGTGTGCATGACCATAAAATATATTACTCATATAAATAGAACAACCATTATTCTCTGAGTTAAATGAATAACCGTCTCGCAACAAACAAGATCCAGATACAATGTTCATGCTCAATGCTGGCACCAAATAACAATTATTTAGGTCTAAAACTAATCCCGAAGGTAGATGTAGAGGTAGCGTGCCGACGACGATCGCATCGACTTTGGAACCATTTCCCACGCGCATCGTCACCTTATCCTTAGCTAATCTTCATTTAATCCGTAGCCCCTGTTTCGAGTTACAAATATTAGTAACCAAACCAGTATCAAATACCCAGGTGCTACTACGAGCATTAGTAAGGTAGACATCAATAACATGTACATCAAATATACCTTTGTTAACTTTGCCATCCTTCTTATCCGCCAAATACTTGAGGCAGTTCCGCTTCCAGTGTCCAGTCCCTTTGAAGTAGAAGCACTTAGTTTCAGGCTTGCCTCCAGTCTTGGGTTTTTTCGCAGATTAGCAACTGGTTTGCTATTCTTCTTGAAGTTCCCCTTCTTTCCCTTGCCCTTTTTCTTGAAACTAGTGGTCTTGTTAACCATCAACACTTGATGCTCCTTTTCGATTTCTACCTCCGCAGCTTTGAGCATAGTGAAGAGCTCGGGAATTGTCTTCTGCATCCCTTGCATATTATAGTTCATCACAAAGCCTTTATAGCTTGGTGGCAGTGATTGAAGAACTCTATCAATAACACTATCTTCGTCAACTTTGCAACCAAGTTGAGTCATGTGATTGTAGTACCCAGACATTCTGAGTAAGTGTTCACTGATAAAACTATTCTCCTCCATCTTGCAGCTATAGAACTTACTAGAGACTTCATATCTCTCAATTCGGGCATTTGCTTGAAATATTAAGTTCAACTCTTGGAACATCTCATATGCTCCATGATGTTCAAAACGTCGTTGAAGTCCCGATTCTAAGCCGTAAAGCATGGCACACTGAACTATCGAGTAATCATCATAATGAGCTTGCCAGATGTTTGTAACGTCCGGAGTTGCTCCTGCAGCAGGCCTGTGACCTAGCGGTGCTTCCAGGACATAATTCTTCTGTGCAGCAATGAGGATAATCCTCAAGTTACATACCCAGTCTATGTAGTTTCTACCATCATCTTTCAACTTAGCTTTCTCTAGGAACGCATTAAAATTCAAGGGAACGGTAGCACGGGCCATTGATCTACAATAACATAGATATGCAAAACTATCAGTCCTAAGTTCATGATAAATTAAAGTTCAATTAATCATATTACTAAAGAACTCCCACTTAGATAGACATCCCTCTAGTCATCTAAATGATCACATGATCCAAATCAACTAAACCATGTCCGATCATCACGTGAGATGGAGTAGTTTTCAATGGTGAACATCTTATGTTGATCATATCTACTATATGATTCATGATCGACCTTTTGGTCTCCAATGTTCCGAGGCCATGTCTGTACATGCTAGGCTCGTCAAGTTAAACCCGAGTATTCTGCATGTGCAAAACTGTCTTACACCTGTTGTATTTGAACGTAGAGCTTATCGCACCCGATCATCACGTGGTGCCTCGGTACGACAAACTTTCGCAACGGTGCGTACTCAGGGAGAACACTTGTACCTTGAAATTTTGTAAGGGATCATCTTATAATGCTACCGTCGTACTAAGCAAAATAAGAAACATAATAAGATAAACATCACATGCAATCAAAATATGTGACATGATATGGTCATCATCATCTTGTGCTTTTGATCTCCATCTCCAAAGCATCATCATGATCTCCATCGTCACCGGCTTTGACACCATGATCTTCATCGTAGCATCGTGGTCGTCTCGCCAACTATTACTACTACTACTATCGCTAACTCATAGTGATAAAGTAAAGCAATTACATGGCCTTCGCAACTCATACAATAAAGAGACAACCATAAGGCTCCTGCCGGTTGCCTATAATTTACAAAACATGATCATCTCATACAATAACGTATAACTCATCAAGTCTTGACCATATCACATCACAACATGCCCTGCAAAAACAAGTTAGACGTCTTCTACTTTGTTGTTGCAAGTTTTACGTGGCTGCTACGGGCTTAGCAAGAACCTTTCTCATCTACGCATACAAAACCACAACGATTTTTCATCAAGTGTGTTGTTTTAACCTTCACAAGGACCGGGCATAGTCACACTCCATTCAACTAAAGTGAGAGAGACAGACACCCGCCGGTCACCTTTAAGCAATGAGTGCTCGTAACGGTGAAACCAGTCTCGCGTAAGCATACGTATAATGTCGGTCTTGGCCGCTTCATCTCACAATAGCGCTGAATCAAAGTATAACATGTTGGTCAGCAGTATGACTACTATCGCCCACAACTCGTTGTGTTCTACTCGTGCATATCATCTACGCATAGACCTGGCTCAAATGCCACTTTTGGGGAACGTAGTATTTCAAAAAAAATCCTACGATCACGCAAGATCTATCTAGGAGGAGCATAGCAATGAGCGGGAGAGTGTGTACATGTACCCTTGTAGACCGAAAGCGGAAGCGTTTAGTAACACGGTTGATGTGGTCGAACGTCTTCGCGATCCAACTGATCCAAGCACCAAACATATGGCACCTCCGCGTTCAGCACATGTTTAGCTCGATGACGTCCCACGAACTCTTGATCCAGTTGAGGTCGCGAGAGAGTTATGTTAGCACGACGGCATGGTGACGGTAATGATGAAGTTACCGGCGCAGGACTTCGCCTAAGCACTGCAACGATATGACTGAGGTCTGTAACTGTGGAGGGGGCACCGTACATGGCTACGAACAATTGATGTGTGTCCAAGGGGTGCCCTCCCCACGTATATAAAGGAGGGAGAGGGAGGAGGCGGCCGGCGTAGGGGAGGAGGCGCGCCAAGGGGGAGTCCTACTCCCACTAGGAGTAGGACTCCCCTTTGCTAGTAGGAGTAGGAGAAGAGGGAAGGGAGGGAGAGAAAGAGAAGGAAGGAGGGGGCGCCGCCCATCCCCCCTAGTCCAATTTGTATTAGGCTTGGGGGCGCGCGGCCTGCCCTAGGCAGCCCCTCTCTCTCTCTCCCCTAAATCCCAATAAGGTCATTTACTCCCCGGGGGGTTTCGGTAACCTCCCGGTACTCCGGAATTCATCCGGTGACCCCCGGAACCCTTCCAGTGTCCAAATATAACCTTCCAATATATCAATCTTTATGTCTCGACTATTTCAAGACTCCTCGTCATGTTTGTGATCACATCCAGGACTCCGAACTACCTTCAGTTCATCAAAACACATAAACTCATAATACCGATCGTCATCGAATGTTAAGCTTGCGGACCCTACAGGTTCGAGGACTATGTAGACATGACTGAGACTCATCTCCAGTCAATAACCAATAGCAGAACCTGGCTTCTCATATTGGTTCCTACATATTCTACGAAGATCTTTATCGGTCAAACCACATAACAACATACGTTGTTCCCTTTGTCATCGGTATGTTACTTGCCCGAGATTCAATCGTCGGTATCATCATACCTAGTTCAATCTCGTCACCGGCAAGTCTCTTTACTCGTTCTGTAATACATCATCTTGTGACTAACTCATTAGTCGTTTGCTTGCAAGGTTTATTACGATGTGTATTACCGAGAGGGCCCAGAGATACCTCTCCGACACTCAGAGTGAAAAATCCTATTCTCGGTCTATGCCAACACCACAAACACCTTTGGAGACACCTGTAGAGCATCTTTATAATCACCCAGTTACGTTGTGACGTTTGATAGCACACAAGGTGTTCCTCCGGTATTCGGGAGTTGCATAGTCTCATAGTCATAGGAACATGTATAAGTCATGAAGAAAGCTAAGTAAAACTAAACGATCATAGTGCTAAGCTAACGGATGGGTCTTGTCCATCACATCATTCTCCTAATGATGTGATCCCGTTGATCAAATAACAACTCATGTCTATGGTTAGGAAACATAACCATCTTTGATTAACGAGCTAGTCTAGTAGAGGCATACTAGGGACACTCTGTTTTGTCTATGTATTCACACATGTATCAAGTTTACGGTCAATACAATTCTAGCATGAATAAAATACATATATCATGATATATAAGGAAATATAAATAACAACTTTATTATTGCCTAGGGCATATTCCCTTCAAATAATACATACATATGTATGCGGCCCGATGAGTGTTGAGGCTCGCGATGGGTATCATTATTTTTTGACCTTCACAGATGATTTGAGCAGATATGGGTGTATCTACTTGATGAAACACAAGTCTGAAACATTTGAAAACTTCAAACAATTTCAGAGTGAAGTAGAAAATCATCGTAACAAGAAAATAAAGTTTCTACGACTGATCGCGGAGGCGAATATTTGAGTTACGTGTTTGGTCTTCATTTAAAACAATGTGGAATAGTTTCGCAACTCACACCACCTGGAACACCACAGCGTAATGGTGTGTCTGAACGTCATAACCGTACTTTATTATATATGGTGCGATCTATGACGTCTCTTACCGATTTGCCACTATCATTTTGGGGTTATGCATTAAAGACAGCTACATTCACGTTAAATAGGGCACCATCTAAATCCATTGAGACGACATCATATGAACTATGGTTTGGCAAGAAACTAAAGTTGTCATTTCTTAAAGTGTGGGGCCGCGATGCTTATGTGTGCAAAAGCTTCAACCTGATAAGCTCGAATCCAAGTCGGAGAAATGTGTCTTCGTAGGATACCCAAAAGAAACTGTTGGCTACACCTTCTATCATAGATCTGAAGGCAAGATATTTGTTGCTAAGAATGGATCCTTTCTAGGGAAGGAGTTTTTCTCGAAAGAAGTGAGTGGGAGGAAAGTAGAACTTTATGAGGTAATTGTACCTTCTCTCGAATTGGAAAGTAGTTCAACACAGAAATCAGTTCTAGTGATTCCTACACCAATTAGTGAGGAAGCTTATGATGATGATCATGAAACTTCAGATCAAGTTAGTACTGAACCATGTAGGTCAACCAGAGTACGTTCCGCACCAGAGTGGTACGGTAACCCTACTCTGGAAGTCATGTTACTAGACCACGATGAACCTACGAACTATGAGGAAGCGATGACGAGCCCAGATTCTGCAAAATGGCTTGAGGCCATGAAATCTGAGATGGGATCCATGTATGAGAACAAAGTGTGGACTTTGGTTGACTTTCTCGATGATTGCAGACCATTGAAAATAAATGGATCTTTAAGAGGAAGACTGACGCCGATGGTAATGTTACTGTCTACAAAGCTCGACTTGTTGCGAAAGGTTTTCGACAAGTTCATGGAGTTGACTACGATGAGACTTTCTCACCCGTAGCGATGCTTAAGTCTGTCCGAATCATGTTAGCAATTGCCGCATTTTATGATTATGAAATCTGTCAAATGGATGTCAAAATGGCATTCCTTAATGGATTTCTCAAAGAAGAGTTGTATATGATACAACCAAAATGTTTTGTTGATCCTAAAAGTGCTAACAAATTGTGCAAGCTCCAGAGATCTATGTATGGACTGGTGCAAGCATCTCGGAGTTGGAATATATGCTTTGATAAGGTGATCAAAGGATATGGTTTTATACAGACTTACGGTGAAGCCTGTATTTACGAGAAAGTGAGTGGGAGAACTACAACATTTTTGATAAGTATATGTGAATGACATATTGATGATCAGAAATGATGTGGAATTTTCTGGAAAGCATAAAGGATTGTTTAAAAGGAGTTTTTCAATAAAAGACCTCTGTGAAGCTGCTTACATATTGGGCACCAAGATCTGTAGAGATAGATCAAGACGCTTGATAAGACTTTCTATGAGTACATACCTTGATAAGATTTTGAAGGAGTTCAAAATGGATCAGTCAAAGAAGGAGTTCTTGCCTGAGTTGTAAGGTATGAAGTTGAGTAAGACTCAAGACCCGACCACGGCAGAAGATAGAGAGAGAATGAAAGTCATTCCCTATGCCTCAGCGATAGATTCTATAAAGTATGCCATGCTATGTACCAGACCTATTGTGTACCTTGCCAAGCTGTATGATAGTGATCCAAGAATGGATCAGTGGACAACGGTCAAAAATTATACTTAGTAACTAGAGGACTAAGGAAATGTTTATCAATTATGGAGGTGATAAAGAGTTCATCATAAAGAGTTACGCCGATGCAAGATTTGACACTAATCCAGATGACTCTAAGTATCAATCTGGATGCGTATTGAAAGCGGGAGCAATTTGCTAGAGTAGCTCCATGCAGAGCATTGTAGACATAGAAATTTGTGAAATACATACGGATCTGAATGTGACAGACCCGTTGACTAAACTTCTCTCACAAAGCAAAACATGATCACACCTTAGTACTCTTTGGGTGTTAATCACATGGCGATGTGAACTAGATTATTGACTCTAGTAAACCCTTTGGATGTTGGTCACATGGCGGCGTGAACTATGGGTGTTAATCACGTGACGATGTGAACTATCGGTGTTAGATCACATGGCGATGTGGACTAGATTACTGACTCTAGTGCAAGTGGGAGATGGAAGGAAATATGCCCTGGAGGCAATAATAAAGTTGTTATTTATATTTCCTTATATCATGATAAATGTTTATTACTCATGCTAGAATTGTATTAACCGGAATACATAGACAAAACAGAGTGTCCCTAGTATGCCTCTATTAGACTAGCTTGTTAATCAAAGATGGTTATGTTTCCTGGCCATAGACATGTGTTGTCATTTGATGAACGGGATCACATCATTAGAGAATGATGTGATGGACAAGACCCATCCGTTAGCTTAGCACTATGATCATTTAGTTTTATAGCTATTGCTTTCTTCATGACTTGTACATGTTCCTCTGACTATGAGATTATCCAACTCCGGAATACCGGAGGAACACCTTGTGTGCTATCAAACGTCACAACGTAATTGGGTTATTATAAAGATGCTCTACAGGTGTTTCCGAAGGTGTTTGTGGTGTTGGCATAGATCGAGAATAGGATTTGTCACTCCGAGTGTCGATGAGGTATCTCTGGGCCCTCTCGGTAATGCACATCATAATAAGCCTTGCAAGCAAATGACTAATGAGTTAGTCACGAGATGATGTATTACGGAACGAGTAAAGATACTTGCCGGTAATGAGATAGAATGTCACATCCCTAGATCAACCCCTGTGGTCTTTGCCTGATCATCATGTCATCATATTTAAATTTTTGCTAAACTTGAATTGGGGAATGATCAAACCCTAGCACCAAAATAACTCAACTAGGTTCAAACTAAAATCTTTTTCAATAAACCCAAAATGCCTTTATCAATGTTTCATAATTTTGGCAAGGCTTTGAGACCAAACCAAAATTTAGGAACATTTTTAAGGATTTATTTTTGGGACTTTGAATTTAAATCATTAGCTATTTGAATTTGAATTATATTCATATAATTAGAATATAATTTCAAATACCCCTAAAATGTTTTATGAGCTTCTGGAAAAGTCCATCTAGCAAAATAAAAATATTCAGAGGAGTCTTTGGCATTGTTTGAAATTGTTTAATTTCAAAACAGTGGCAAAAGTTATTAATAAAGAAAACAGAAGATAAACAGAAAACAGAAAGAGTTAGAGAGTGTGAGAGTTTTACCTGGCACCCCACTTACCTAGTGGCCCAGCCGAAACGGCCCAGCTGCAGGCCCAACCCGCTACCGCCTCCTCCCTGTCGTCTTGCTCCTCTCGCCAGGAGGACGGGAGGCGCGTGCCCGGCGCATGCGGCCACACGCCATGGCCACCTCCTCTTCCCCTGCCTGCCTACCCCTCCCAAACGTCGCTGCGGACGCCACGCACACCCCTGGGCCCTCTCGCTCACTTCTTCGAGCTCCTTCCCCTCCTCTGCTCTCTCTCTCTCTCTCTCGCCAACCGAAGGCATCGGAGTGTGCCACCGCAAAACACCGCGCCCACCGCCGTCCCCTTGCCCCTTCGCCGAGTCCAGAAGCCCCGCCGTCGAGCACCTGGCCTCTACGCCACAGAAAACGAGCCAGAGGGCTCCGCTTCATCGCCGACAGCGCCATCTTTGTCGTCGATGCCCGAAGAACATCACCGGCGATTCGCGGCAACCAACGCCTCCCCGGCCCCTCCGTCTGCACCGGCCGAACCGCCGTGAGCCACGGAACCTATTCCCTCCATCTTTTCCTTCGCGCATGCCCCGTAGCCGCTGCCCCGCGAGCATGCGAAGCCGCCGTCCGCCATGGCCGGCGAGCTCCGTGCTGCCGAGCCCCTCCACTCCAACCAGAGGCTCCGACGAGCTCCTGTTGCCCCTTAGGTGCTTCCCAGTACCCCCGTTTGCTCTCCCTCGAGATGCAGCCCCGCGCTCGTCGATGCCCGAACTTTGGCCACCGCGCAAGTCGCTTCCGCCGTCGTTTTAGGCCACCGGAGCTACTTCTTCCTGCACCACTGGACGCGGAGCACTCCGAGCCTTCTATAGAGCCTAGTCCCGCGCCAAACCATCGCTGGACTGCGATTTCCGAAGCTCGCCGCCGTGTTTGGCCTCGCCGGCGAGTTTGACTTGTTTTACCGGGGGTTGACCACCCCGGGTCACTGACGTATGGGCCCCACGCCCTTAGTCAACCACTAACTCACTGACGTGTGGGGCCAGTCCCTGCTAATTACCTAGTTTAGGTTTAATTAAAGTAGGATTAGCCCTGGCTCACTGACGTGTGGGCCCTGGCCCTTGACTAATTAGAGTTAGGCTTAAATTAGTGTTATCTAATTTAGTTAATTAGTTGAGACACTGACATGTGGGTCCCAGCCGTTAGGTTTGACCTGGGCTGGCGCCTTTGACTTGCTGACATAGTGATGATGTCACTATGACGTCATAAAGCCTTTCTGGAATTCTAAATAAATCAGAAATGATTTATTTATTTCATAAATTAGTTAAAACGTCTAAAATTCATATAAAATCAACCGTAGCTCAGATGAAAATAATTTATATATGAAAAATGATCAGAAAAATTCAAGGAATCTGTTTATGGCATATTCATGCATGTTTGAACAACTTATGCCTGCTGATCAGGTCAAATCAAATAAATGGCATTTGAATAATCACATATGGAGTTTGAATTTGAATGTTGGATTCAAACCAACTTCATTTAAATTGTTGCTAGTTGCATTAGCTCAAACCACAGCATATTGCCATGTCATGATCATGCATCATATTGTTGCATTGCATTGATTGTGTTCTTTCTCTGTTTGTCGGTTTTGTCCCCTCTCAGTAGACGACGTTCTGACGATGAGTTCGATGACACCGATGAAGAACTATTACTATCTTCAGAAGTGCCAGGCAAGCAAACCCCCATTGAGCATCCCGATACAATCCCACTCTCTCGCTCCTGCTCTCTTTTACTGCATTAGGACAACAACGTTTTGAACTGCTTTTTGCTGCGGTAGCTGAACCCCTTTCCTCTGCATGACCTGTCATTGCCACAGTAAATAGTTGAAACCCACTAGCATGAGTAGGAGTTGTTTGAGCCATGTTGTGCCTACTCATCCATGCTTGTATGTCATGCCTGCTATTGCTTAGAGTTGTGTCAGGTCTGATTCATCGGAGATGAATTGGAATGGTGATGAATATGTCCTACTGTGTGTGAGCTAAGTGAGTGAACACGATTTGGTAAAGGTAGCGGTGAGAGGCCATGTAGGAGTACATGGTGGGTTGTCTCACTGGAACCGTCCTTAAGAACTGAGTTCTGTGTAAGTTGTCCAATGACATAGCTACTACCACGCATTGGAATGCTTAAGTGCCCCTCTCGACTTATTAATCAACTCGATCTCTGTCCAGGAGTTGCAACTAGTTTCTGATGTTTGTAGGTAGTGCTAGTAGTCTACCAAGTGGCACCCGGTACAGGTGGGCTTGGGTCAGACTAGGTGCAGTGGCCCGGTGTACCAAGTGGCACCCGGATGGTGGGCTTGGGAACCCTGTACACATCGTTTGGGGCCGTGAGCGACACCCCGGCCGGATCTCCCCACGGATGGAACCTGAATAGGCGATAAACCTGGACTAGAGTCTTGTGTGGTTAGTTAGGTCGTGGCCGACACCCTCGCCAGGCTTCCGCTTGAAGGTTGCCGAGATACACGACGTGTACATGGCGGTAAGTGGCGAGAGCGTGTGTCAAGAAGTACACCCCTGCAGGGTTAACATGATCTATTCGAATAGCCGGGTCCGCGGTTATGGACTTCTTGGATGCTTACGTGGTACATAGACAAGTGAAAGTGGATACTATAAAATACTCAAGACAAGTGTGAGTGCTATGGATCGACTTCTCGTAGGTAGACGAGAATGGATCCATAGTGGTGTATTGATTGGTGAATATGTGGACTCGTGTGCGCCACCTCAAAAGAGTTACTTGCAGTTGTAGTTCAGGATAGCCACCGAGTCAAAGCTGGCTTGCTGCAGTCAAACTCCACCACCCCTTTGTTGATACTATTGCATATGTAGCTAGTTCTGATGTAAGTCTTGCTGAGTACCTTTGTACTCACGTTTGCTTAATTTATGTTTTTGCAGAGAGAATTCAGTCTCGCTAGTGGTTCCGCGTGGACTTCGACGTTTAGCTTGTTACCTCAGCTACGGTCTTGTACCCTTGGAAGGGTCTTGTAGATAGTGAGGCTTCTCAACCTTTTTCATTTGTAGTTGTCTGTACTCAAACATGTTATGCTTCCGTTGCCTGTATGCTCTGTATGTTGGGTCATGTGACCTCTGTTAATAAATGCTACGATGGATCTTCTGGGCCTTTATCTATATGAGTTGTTGAGTTATGTTGTGATGCCATGTTGTACAACACATACTTGCATGTTATGTGTACGTGTAATGTGTATTGCTATGTGTGGGATCCGACACCTAGTTGTTTACCCTTGGTAGCCTATCTTACAGGGAAATGTCTCCTAGTGCTTCCACTGAGCCTTGGTAGCTTGCTACTGCTCCGGAACACTTAGGCTGGCCGGCATGTGTCCTTCTTCGTTCCTGTGTCTGTCCCTTAGGGGAAATGCCACCCGTTGTTCCTTTAAGTCCTTGTAGCTTGCTACGACTTGGGTTCATACGTTGATGACCTACACGTTCGTTGTTGGGTCATGTATGCCTGTCTCTGTAATTTAGTGCCACTTTTGGTTTATAACTGGTCATGTCGGCCCGGGTTCTCTGTCATATGGATGCTAGCGACACTATCATATACGTGTGCCAAAATGCGCAAACGGTCCCGGGCCAGGTAAGGTGGCACCCGTGGGAATACCATGCGTGAGGCCGCAGAGTGATATGGTGTGTTACAGGCTAGGCCTGTGTGACTTAGGATCGAGGTCCAGACAGCTTTGGTATCAGAGCCTGACTGCCTGTAGGATTAGTAAGCCAGACTGGTCGAAGTTGTGTCTAGAAATTCTTTAGTTATATAAGGGAATTGATTGTGGAAGGGAACGTAAGGCTCTTTTTACTCCTTTACCTTATGACCTTCTTATCTGAGTCACCTTCTTCTCTTCTACGGGGTTAAGAAAACTAGGCTTCTCATTCTAATTATCAGGATCACGTTAATTGTGGATTCAACTCTCAGTTCAGTTTATTCTACTTCCGTGTGTTCAACTGTTGATCTAAGAACCTTGACATTATGAAGCTAAGTGGTTATGCTACCCTTTTGCTTGGATCTCAAAAGTATTTTCGAGCATTTACAACCGTTATGATGTCCGAGTCATCCCAGGTCTCTAAACAATCTGATGCATTTGCAAATCATTCCTACCTGTTCTTAATGTCCTTTTAGGCCAGATTAGCCACACTAGTCGGTGTGTGGAGGTAGTCCATTACCTCAACACATATGTTGGAGTTATTATTATGACCCGAGATGTCTTAGAAGATCACCCAGTAATCTAGCAATGCTTTATATTCCCAGTGTGATAATTCTGGCCGTCAATCTCAAAAGCATCCCGTGAGGCCATTTAGTTAGTAGGCATTCTATTCCTGGGTTCTTGAACCCAAGACTCACTCCACTTACCTCATGTTGGTAGTATTTGCTCGTCCCTTTAGGATATTAGTAACCTTGTGATAGTCCTCGAGGTCCGTGGTATATCGTTCTTCCAAATACCATGAACCATCCTTGGCAGAAGTTCTCCCGAACCAAAAGATCACAACCAGAGTGCTCCGAGTAGTACTCCATTCATATTGTGACTCTGCCAATTCTACCTTTCTGCATGGGTTATCCGGAACAAATATGTTGAACTCGTTCGACATGCTAATCTATGCATCCATAACTCAGAAAGTTATATGTTCCTTTGAGTTGTCCTTTTTTTAGTCGTATTATGATCTCGTCTATCAGTTGATAGTCAGGAGTAGTTGTGAATTCGTGTTCATCGATGCCTTTTACTCTTGTGGTCCGTCAAGCCATTCTATTCTGGAATGACTAGGAGAAATAAACTCCAGTACCTTATCCATATCTAGGATTGGGGCAAAGAAGTTGTACTCCGCAGATCAAAATGACATTCCAACTTTTGTTCTGTTCTAACTTGGAGTGTTACCCTCTTTTATGTCAAGAGTGACATGGGAATTGCACAACCTCCTACGAACTCTTGATACAGTAATACTTCTCGCCCTCATTATTCATTTCTCGGTCCCCATGTTATTGTAACTGGAACGCCGACAAGTGAATCATTATGTGTGAATTAATAACCCTAGCAACCTCGTTGCTTGGTAGTTAAAGGACAACAATTTCATTCTTAGCGTGTTGATTACTGAATCATCATTCTAAGATTGATCGTGCTACCTTGTCCATTTTTCTGGTGCACTCTTGGATCAATGAGTTAGGATTGCATAAATCCCTCACTCTTGTGATCATATCATCTCGCCCTGAAAAGCAAGATTGTTTGCGAGCTTAGTAACATATCGGTGGTTCGTGATTTTCCAAATATCTTCTCGGAAGTATCACCGGGTTGTCCCCTGACCAATGCGTCGAGCTCGTGATCAAGTTGGTTTCATATAAACCACCCCTTCTCCAAGAATCTGTGTTGGATACCCTGAACTAGTTGGTTAAGCTAAACAACAACTTGGAGAGTTGGAAGATAAAAGCTTAATCCACATAGCTCACCTCAAAGGGATATCTTGTGTGTATATTGAAGATAGATGATATCTTCTTCAATTGATCTCCGTGATCATTTGTGGATCTATTGTCTTGTCCGGACTTTGATTTGAGTATGGGTTATTGCCAAATCAAATCAGAACCAATGATATTCGTAACATTGTCTTACTCGTGGTTGATTCCTCGAGCATACACCGTTATATCTCTTGGTCTGACCAAGGCTATCACCGTGTTCACTTAATTGTGGAATTCCACCTATATGGAAACCTGGATGAGTTATTGTTGAGCCCATCGACAACATCCCTATCCTCTCCATGATTTTTTTGAACATTAAGCTAGTGTTGGAAACTTTGTAAGCAATGCCTCCATGTTCCGTTCATGAGATATATGTTTTGGTGAAAGAAGTGACTTCCTCTGATTCACGTGCATCTGATGCAAGTTGCCGCCGTGAATTCGAGAAGGCTTGTTTTTGCTTCCTCTGGAATCATCCCAAGTTAGTCACGCATATGTGCGAAGTACTCTATGGTTTGATAGGTTGGCCGCCTCCATTCTTATGTGTTTCCTAGCACGCCAAGCCACTGGTTGATTTGTTCAAGGAAAAGAAGTTCCTTCTTAAGAGCATGCCTTATGCAAGGACTTCGTTATCCTTGATGATGGTTCCCCACCTGAACCCGGTAGTGTTTTATCATAAGACTTCTGCGTGGTCATGCTTGTCTTGGACAACGTGTTCATATGTATGTAGTAGAACCAGCTCATGTTTTGGAGCTTGCTATCGTAGTTCACCCCCCGAGAATCTTGCAACGCCGTCTCGTCGATTTGTGTTGCAAACTTTCATTTTTCTTCCTAGACTTGATGAGTCTGGAATATCCTGACACCAACCAGAACTGAATCTCAGGCAGATATGATGGTTGGAGCTTTTCCAAGAAATATAATATTGGTCTCTCGATAACCGGTAAAGTGGATGTCGTGGCCAACACACCCAACCGGAAGACCTATTGTTGTAGTATCTTCATTGAAGAAGTTGGCCACCTCCCCATAAGGACTTCGTAGGACTTACTCCCTAGTTGTTCCTTATGGATTTTTGTGCTCCTGAAGTCCGACCTTTTACTTGACGTTCTAGGTACCAAACCATTTTAAATAAATGGGTTGCGCTAGCACATCAAGGAGAACATTAGAAGCGGAGTGCTAAATGTCTCTCGGTCGATCATCCAGATTTTGCCCCTTGGCTCCGCTAAGGTGAAATCTGAGAAAGTGTTATCTTCCTTTGCATCTGCACTATCCATCGTTATTCATCATGGTAGTATGTGGTGTTGCCAGGATCCTTGACACGGATATTGGTAAAACCTTGATGAATATGGGAATGCTCAAGTTCTTGAGAGCACGCACAAGCACTAGGCGTTATCACTGGCACTAACCGGGATTGCTCCCAGTGTTCTTGGTTATGCCATAACCTCTCAAAGAGTAGATTCACTCTCTACTGTTGGGTTTCTTCCCAGTTACCAGAATCAATCCCAACATTTGCAATTTGTTCCCAGCTTGCACCGCCAATGTGCCATTTTACCATGGGTCTCATCCATTTCCGATGATAAGCAAAATCATCCATCGTGTTGTCTTCAACAAGGTAGTCCACATCATGCATGCTAGTCGTAGTATGTCGTTCTCTCGAGCTCCGTCAAACGATCGTTTGTGAATACCTTAAGCTGGTATAGAGAATTTTAGTGATCTCTATATCAAAAGTAATTCTTTTTGACACTTAAGGGGATAATTCTACGAGTCACCTTCTCTAAGGTGCCCCGTCTGGTGACCTCGATCACCATCTCTTTAGGTGTGGAATTATTGCCTACCAAGTGAACCTTCATCGTTTGTTTCACTCCATCCCTTTGGATGTGTGTTTTGTATCTCGGCTCAAGAGATGTTTCAACGTCTCACTCCATGAGTTGATCTTAAGTTGCCCGATCTTCAGAGGATCAATTTCGTAGAGTTTCTTTTGTCGTCACCATGTTGGACCAAGACCTCGAAAGCAAGGATGTCAAGATCTACATGAGGCAAGCAATCAACAATTATATGGAGGACATTTGGATCATGAAGATTGTGTTAGTTAGTGTCCCCTCTGATTTCTTACCTCACGTCTTGAATCTCGGGACGAAATTCTTGTTTTAGTGGGGGTGAGTTGTCACATCCCTAGATCAACCCATGTGGTCTTTGCATGATCATCATGTCATCATGTTTAAATTTTTGCTAAACTTGAATTGGGGAATGATCAAACCCTAGCACCAAAAGAACTCAACTAGGTTCAAACTAAAATCTTTTTCAATAAACCCAAAATGCCTTTATCAATGTTTGATAATTTTGGCAAGGCTTTGATACCAAACCAAAATTTAGGAACATTTTTAAGGATTTATTTTTGGGACTTTGAATTTAAATCATTAGCTATTTGAATTTGAATTATATTCATATAATTAGAATATAATTTCAAATACCACTGAAATGTTTTATGAGCTTCTGGAAAAGTCCATCTACCAAAATAAAAATATTCATAGGAGTTTTTGGCATTGTTTGAAATTGTTTAATTTCAAAACAGTGGCACAAGTTATTAATAAAGAAAACAGAAGATAAACAGAAAACAGAAAGAGTTAGAGAGTGGGAGAGTTTTACCTGGCAGCCCACTTACCTAGTGGCCCAGCCGAAACGGCCCAGCTGCAAGCCCAGCCTGCTACCGCCTCCTCCCTGTCGTCTTGCTCCTCTCGCCAGGAGGACGGGAGGCGCGTGCCTGGTGCATTCGGCCACACGCCATGGCCACCTCCTCTTCCCCTGCCTGCCTGCCCCTCCCAAACGTCGCTGTGGACGCCACGCACACCCCTGGGCCCTCTCGCTCACTTCTTCGAGCTCGTTCCCCTCCTCTGCTCTCTCTCTCTCTCTCTCGCCAACCGAAGGCACCGGAGTGCGCCGCCGCAAAACACCGCGCCCACCGCCGTCCCCTTGCCCCTTCGCCGAGTCCAGAAGCCCCGTCGTCGAGCACCTGGCCTCCACGCCACAGAAAACGAGCCGGAGGGCTCCGCTTCATCGCCGACAGCGCCATCTTCACCGTCGATGCCCGAAGAACATCACCGGCGATTCGCGGCAACCAACGCCTCCCCGGCCCCTCCGTCTGCACCGGCCGAACCGCCGTGAGCCACTGATCCTATTCCCTCCGTCTTTTCCTTCGCGCACGCCCCGTAGCCGCTGCCACGTGAGCACCCGAAGCCGCTGTCCGCCATGGCCGACGAGCTCCGTGCTGCCGAGCCCCTCCACTCCAACCAGAGGCTCCGACGAGCTCCTGCTGCCCCTTAGGTGCTTCCCAGTACCCCTCTTTTCTCTCCCTCGAGCTGCAGCCCCGCGCTCGTCAATGCCCGAACTCCGGCCACCGCGCAAGTCGCTTCCGCCGTCGTTTTAGGCCACCGGAGCTGCTGCTTCCTGCACCACTGGACGCGGAGCACTCCAAGCCTTCTGTAGAGCCTAGTCCCGCGCCAAACCGTCGCTGGACGGCGATTTCCGAAGCTCGCCGCAGTGTTTGGCCTCGCCGGCGACAGAACGCCGGCGAGTTTGACTTGTTTGACCGGGGGGTTGACCACCCCGGGTCACTGACGTATAGGCCCCACGCCCTTAGTCAACCACTAACTCACTCACGTGTGGGGCCAGTCCCTGCTAATTACCTAGTTTAGGTTTAATTAAAGTAGGATTAGCCCTGGCTCACTGACGTGTGGGCCCTGGCCCCTGACTAATTAGAGTTAGGCTTAAATTAGTGTTATCTAATTTAGTTAATTAGCTGGGACATTGACATGTGGGTCCCAGCCGTTAGGTTTGACCTGGGTTGGCGCCTTTGACTTGCTGACATAGTGATGATGTCACTATGACGTCATAAAGCCTTTCTGGAATTCTAAATAAATCAGAAAAGATTTATTTATTTCAGAAATTAGTTAAAACTTCTAAAATTCATATAAAATCAACTGTAGCTCAGATGAAAATAATTTATATATGAAAAATGATCAGAAAAATTCAAGGAATCTGTTTATGGCATTTTCATGCATGTTTGAACAACTTATGCCTGCTGATCAGGTCAAATCAAATAAATGGCATTTGAATAATCACATATGGAGTTTGGATTTGAATCTTGGATTCAAAACAACTTCATTTAAATTGTTGCTAGTTGCATTAGCTCAAACCACAGCATATTGTCATGTCATGATCATGCATCATATTATTGCATTGCATTGATTGTGTTCTTTCTCTGTTTGTCGGTTTTGTCCCCTCTTAGTAGACGACGTTCCGACGATGAGTTCGATGACACAGATGAAGAACTATTACTATCTTCAGAAGTGCCAGGCAAGCAAACCTCCATTGAGCATCCCGATACAATCCCACTCTCTCGCTCCTGTTCTCTTTTACTGCATTAGGACAACAACGTTTTGAACTGCTTTTTGCTGCGGTAGCTGAACCCCTTTCCTCTGCATGACCTGTCATTGCCACAGTAAATAGTTGAAACCCACTAGCATGAGTAGGAGTTGTTTGAGCCATGTTGTGCCTACTCATCCATGCTTGTATGTCATGCCTGCTATTGCTTAGAGTTGTGTCAGGTCTGATTCATCGGGGATGAATTAGAATGGTGATGAATATGTCCTACTGTGTGTGAGCTAAGTGAGTGAACACGATTTGGTAAAGGTAGCGGTGAGAGGCCATGTAGGAGTACATGGTGGGTTGTCTCACTGGAACCATCCTTAAGAACCGAGTTCTGTGTAAGTTGTCCAATGACATAGCTACTACCACGCATTGGAATGCTTAAGTGCCCCTCTCGACTTATTAATCAACTCGATCTTTGTCCATGAGTTGCAACTAGTTTCTGATGTTTGTAGGTAGTGCTAGTAGTCTACCAAGTGGCACCCGGTACAGGTGGGCTTGGGTCAGACTAGGTCCAGTGGCCCGGTGTACCAAGTGGCACCCGTATGGTGGGCTTGGGAACCCTGTACACATCGTTTGGGGCCGTGAGCGACACCCCGGCCGGATCTCCCCACGGATGGAACCCGAATAGGCGATAAACCTGGACTAGAGTCTTGTGTGGTTAGTCAGGTCATGGCCGACACCCTCGCCAGGCTTTCGCTTGAAGGTTGCTGAGATACACGACGTGTACATGGCGGTAAGTGGCGAGAGCGTGTGTCAAGAAGTACACCCCTGCAGGGTTAACATGATCTATTCGAATAGTCGGGTCCGCGGTTATGGACTTCTTGGATGCTTACGTGGTACATAGACAAGTGAAAGTGGATACTCTAAAATACTCAAGACAAGTGTGAGTGCTATGGATGGCCTTCTCGTAGGTAGACGGGAATGGATCCATAGTGGTGTATTGATTGGTGAATACGTGGACTCGTGTGCGCCACCTCAAAAGAGTTACTTGCAGTTGTAGTTCAGGATAGCCACCGAGTCAAAGCTGGCTTGCTGCAGTCAAACTCCACCACCCCTTTGTTGATACTATTGCATATGTAGCTAGTTCTGATGTAAGTCTTGCTGAGTACCTTTGTACTCACGTTTTCTTAATTTATGTTTTTGCAGAGAGACTTCGGTCTCGCTAGTGGTTCCGCATGGACTTCGATGTTTAGCTTGTTACCTCAGCTACGGTCTTGTACCCTTGGGAGGGTCTTGTAGATAGTGAGGCTTCTCAGCCTTTCTCATTTGTAGTTGTCTGTACTCAGACATGTTATGCTTCTGTTGCCTGTATGCTCTGTATGTTGGGTCATGTGACCTCTGTTTGTAATAAATGCTATGATGGCTCTTCTGGGCCTTTATCTATATGAGTTGTTGAGTTATGTTGTGATGCCATGTTGTACAGCACATACTTGCATGTTATGCGTACGTGTAATGTGTATTGCTATGTGTGGGATCCGACACCTAGTTGTTTACCCTTGGTAGCCTATCTTACAGGGAAATGTCTCCTAGTGCTTCCACTGAGCCTTGGTAGCTTGCTACTGCTCCGGAACACTTAGGCTGGCCGGCATGTGTCCTTCTTTGTTCCTGTGTCTGTCCCTTAGGGGAAATGTCACGCGTTGTTCCTTTAAGTCCTTGTAGCTTCCTACGACTTGGGTTCATACGTTGATGACCGACACAATCGTTGCTGGGTCATGTATGCATTTCTCTGTAATTTAGTGCCACTTTTGGTTTATAACTGGTCATGTCGGCCCGGGTTCTCTGTCATATGGATGCTAGCGACACTATCATATACGTGTGCCAAAATGCGCAAACGGTCCCGGGCCAGGTAAGGTGGCACCCGTGGGGATACCGTGCGTGAGGCCGCAAAGTGATATGGTGTGTTACAGGCTAGGCCTGTGTGACTTAGGATCGGGGTCCCGACATAGAACTAGGTATGAAGATACCAACGATCGAATCGCAGGCAAGTAGCATACCGATGACGAAGGGAACAACATATGTTGTTATGCAATTTGACCGATAGATATCTTCCTAAAATATGTAGGAGCCAATATGAGCATCCAGGTTCCGCTATTGGTTATTGACCGGATATGTTTCTCGGTCATGTCTACATAGTTCTCGAACCCGTAGGGTCCGCACACTTAACGTTCGATGACGATTAGTATTATGAGTTATGTGATTTTGATGACCGGAGATTGTTCGGAGGCCCGGATGAGATCACGGACATGATGAGGAGTCTCAAAATGGTCAAGACATAAAGATTGATATATTGGAAGGTTATGTTTGGACATCGGAGATCACGGACATGATGAGGAGTCTCAAAATGGTCAAGACATAAAGATTGATATATTGGAAGGTTAGGTTTGGACATCGGAAGGGTTCAGGGGCATTTTTCGGAGTACCGAGAGGTTACCAGAACCCCCCGGGGAGTCAATGTGTTTTAATGGGCCCTAGTGGAGAGAGGAGGCAGCAGCCAGGTGGTGGCACGCCCCCCCTAGGCCCAAACCAAATTGGTTTAGGGTTGGGTGGCCGACCCCCCTTTCCTTCTCTTCTCCTCTTCCTTCCCTCCTTCTCCTAGTGGGAATAGGAAAGGGGGCCGGATCCTACTTGGACCATGAGTCCAAGTAGGACTCCCCCTAGGCACGCCCCCTCTTGGCCGGACTCCTCCTTCCTCCCTCCTTTATATACGTGGGAGGGGGCACCCTAAAGACACACAAGCCAATCTTTTAGCCGTGTGTGGTGCCCCCCTCCATTGTTACACACCTCGGTCATATTGTTGCACCGCTTAGGCGAAGCCCTGCACCGGTAACTTAATCATCACCGTCACCACACCGTCGTGCTGGCGAAACTCTCCCTCGTCTTCAACTGGATCAAGAGCTCGAGGGACGTCATCCTGCTGAACGTGTGCTGAACATAGAGGTGTTGTACGTTCAGTACTTGGATCGATTGGATCGTGAAGACGTTCGACTACATCAACCGCGTTACTAAACGCTTCCACTTTCGGTCTACGAGGGTACGTTGACACACTCTCCCGCTCGTTGCTATGCTTCTCCTAGATAGATCTTGCCAGATCATAGGATTTTTTTTGAAATACTACGTTCCCCAACAGTTTTACCATTGTCAAAATGTCTTGTGAACTGAGATTCCAAGCTTGATCGGGTTGTTCCGGAATGTAGGATTTTCCTCCGCTGATCGTGAGAGTTTGTGATGCACTACTGCAGGATGCTGCTAACGCGACACTACGATCAGAGACCCTTTGATGAAATTGTGTGTGATGCAATAATCGCAAACGGTGATGTAAAAACCCGTCAAAAAAGGTGCAAAATGTTTGCGATAACGGATGCATCAAACACGGTTCAGATTTTAGTTTCGTGTGCGATGAAGGGCATACGGTTAAGTTCAATGAACTGTTCGCGATGAGGAAGAGGAACAGAAATGGGCAGCCATATGAAGGTGTGTGCGATATACAACATACGGTTCACTTGGATGAACTGTTCGTGATTAGGCAACACAAAAGAAACGGTCAGCCAGATCAAGGTGTGTGCGATATATGGCATACGGTTCACTTGGATGAACTGTTTGCTTTGAGCCAAGAGAACAGAAATGGTTCAATTTAACAGGATGTGTGCGGTACGCGGCAAATAGGTATGTAAACAGAAATGTGTGCAAAGACCGATAATAACATAGACAATTGCTTGTACTAAGACGTATGTGATATGCTCTGTCTACACAACATCTATTGGCCATTGGGCGACCGGCGGTCATCCGGGTACGCCATAAGGATGCGAAGAGGCATCTTATATCAGCGAGGACTAGTTGTTCCACTAGTATCTCATCTAAGAGAACTCTCAAGTTAACTGTGCTCGGGCTGGAGCAGCCATGAGATGGGTGACCGGATGGGAAGTTGTCAAAATTTCAAAACCCATGGATGGGATGTATCTTAAAGGTCCATGAAGGACATCTATGATCCATCCCATCAGTGGGTTTTGATTTTGTTTTTTTGTTTTTTAACACATGTTAAAGAAGCTCTACCGCATTACTTTTTGACAATGTGTGATACATGGCATACAGTTGACCCATCTGACATGTTTCTGATGGAATAAGCCGTGTGTGTTGTGGGGTCGAATTAACCTGAAGGTCCTTGTTTTGAATTTTGTTTTTGTTTTTCTTAACACATGTTAAAGAAGGTCTACCGCATTACTTTTTGACTATGTGCGATACATGACATACAGTTGATCCATCTGACCTGTTTGTGATGGAATAAGCCGTGTGTGTTGTGGGCAAACGCTTGCTAGTATACAACTGTTTGCGATTGATGAATTCATCACCAACGGGTTCCGTACTATGGTCCGTGTTCATCTGAACATCATCAACTTCTTGTGCTAGCTTGATGTTTGTTATATACTAAGTTTCCATTAATTGATGGCATTTTATAACATACCACCGTTTCCTCCCATTTCCTCACATGTTTCCCGCCACCCAGCGATATTGCGCATAAACCTAGGTGGCGCACGACGCACGGAGGCAACAAGCGCAGCCTGTACCACATCCACCTTTCCCCAAGCATGCCAACCCCCCAAATCGCCGCCTCTGCAATCAACCTCGTCGACGAGGAAAATGAGAAGGCGCCACGGCCCGTCGAGGCCGAGGCGCTCGCCGACAATGCGATGGACGACGTCGTGATGCGCGTCATCGCGAGGGTTGAGCAGACCCTTGGTCCATGGCGCTTGAGCACCATGGATCAAGATAGGCATGTCAGCGCCGAGAGGCTGCAGCTCGCCGCACAACATGATCGATGGCGCGTCGCAGAGCAAACTAGGCGCGTCCCCGCCGATAGGGTGCGGCTCGCCGCACAGCGAGACCGTTGGAGCGCCGCAGAGCGAGAGGCGCGGCGCGCCGCACAGCAAGAGCGGACCCATCGGCGCTTGACTGCTGTCAACACGGCGTCGCAGCTGGGTACACGTCCCGTTAGTACCCCCATTCCTTGCCAGGAGTGGGCAGAGGCCCTCTGCGCCATACTTGCACCAGAGGCCGGCCGCGCCGTACTTGCAATGGATGCCCTCCACGCCGTCCTCATGGGTCACGCCGTTTGCCTTGTCCGTGGTCTGCTCGATGCCAATGCGCTGGTCGGTAGGCTCGACCGCCTCCTTGGCCCAGGTATCCACCGGGGTGCAGTAGAGTAACATGGCCGTCGCATCCTCGAGCTGGTGATTTCCGATGAAATAGCCAACTTGGAGCTCGAGATCACGCTCCAAATGTACCGCGAGCATGTCGACCGCTTGGACAAACGCGTGCACGAGTTCAGGCAGAGCCAAGAGCTACTTTAGGGAAGGGCTGCTAGTCATGGTCTCATGGACGCGTTTTATTTTGTTGAGTCGTTTTGACTTGGATAGCTATGTATTAACAGCAATCATAGTATTGCTCTGTTAATTGCTCTACTTCAATATGTGTACTCTGTTTTCCGTTCTTATATGTTCTGTTTCAACGTATATACGCTTTCCATTCTGTATATGTGGATGATAACAGGTAGATTCAAATTAGTATACAAAAACAGATAGAAAATGGAATTCATAATATATATATACATATATATATACATACATATATATTAATTGTTCATTAGTTCATCACAGAATATATATAATATCATCACATATACGCGATAATACTTAACTACTATGTACAATGCATAAAATTGAAAACGAACAATACTAAAACTAATAATCACTCCTGATGTGCGGTGTCTTCCCAGCGCGGTGGCAGTACTCCGCCTCGAAGCGCTTGACGTACCAATATGCCTCTTGCTAGTGGACAAGCGCGGACGATCTTGCCATTTCGTTGGGCGCCCACCGGAGCTCCTCATCAGTGGCACGCTGGAGCTTATCGGCCGACCTCCACGCAGCGATGAGGCGTCTAGCGCCTTTGACCTTCCTCGCGAAGTACCCGTCTTCGTACACCTCTTCCGCACGACGACGTGCCCGCCCCCAAAGCTCCACATTATCCTTTTTCAGGCGGCATCACGGGCTTCACACGCCGCCTGGTACCTGGCTTCCTCCTCCGTCGTCTCCTTCTTGAACGCCACTTGCATGGCTTTCTCAGCCGGTGACAATGACTTCCACAGACAAAGATTGTACTGGCCCAAAACCAATCCAAAGTTGGGGGGGCCGGCGCAACCTTGTCCGGCAGCGCGTAGGGGTCCTCCTCATCGCTGCTCATCGACTGAGCGTCCTCGGGGGGCGGCGACTCCTCGTCGGTGCGTGGGCAGATCGGCGGTGCCATGGCAGAGCTTTGAGAGAGAGAGAGAGAGAGAGAGAGAGAGAGAGAGAGGATGAGAAAGGGGAGGATGTAGATGAGAATGCAGGTGGGACGATGTGAGCAAGGTAGTATTTATTGGCGGCCGGAATCTAGATCGATGAGAACATTACACACGCCGGTCGCTGGAATTTACGAGTAGTGTAGTTTGAATTACACACGATTCCCGCATTAGAATCCATGTGTGCACATAATAGCTGATGGTTTCCAATATAGAACCATATCTGATTAATAACCCCCGCCATTCACCTTCCAAACCACGAGGCGTGAAATAGAGTGCCAATCATGTCATGCCACCAAGATGACGTACCAAGACATTACATCAAGCAAGGTTTCGTGGTTTTCTGATCATTTTTTAATTTTTTTTGGAATCTAAATGCCTTGGTACTCCATGCATGTACATTGATACGTCTCCAACGTATCTACTTTTCCAAACACTTTTGCCCGTGTTTTGGACTCTAACTTGCATGATTTGAATGGAACTAACCCGGACTAACGTTGTTTTCAGTAGAATTGCCATGGTGTTATTTTTGTGCAGAAATAAAAGTTCTCGGAATGACCTGAAATTCAACGGAGAATTATTTTGGAATATATAAAAATATATGCGTAAAGAACCAAGCCAGGGGGCCCACACCCTGTCCACGAGGGTGTGGCGCGCCCCCTCCCCCTGGGCGCGCCTTGTGGGCCCCCTGTTACTCCACTGACGTCTACCCCGACTCCATATATTCACTTTCTAGGAGAAAAAATCAAAGAGGAAGAATTATTGTGTTTCACAATACGGAGCGGACGCCAAGCCCTAATCTCTCTCGGGAGGGCTGATCTGGAGTCTGTTTGGGGCTCCGGAGAGGGGAGATCGTCGCCATCATCGTCATCAACCTTCCTCCATCACCAATTCCATGACGCTCATCGCCGTGCGTGAGTAATCCCATCGTAGGCTTGCTGGACGGTGATAGGTTGGATGAGATTTACCATGTAATCGAGTAAGTTTTGTTAGGGTTTGATCCCTAGTATCCACTATGTTCTAAAATTGAAGTTATTATGACTTTGCCATGCTTAATGCTTGTCACTAGGGCCCGAGTGCCATGATTTCATATCTGAACCTATTATGTTTTCATGAATATATGTGTGTTCTTGATCCTATCTTGCAAGTCAATAGTCACCTACTATGTGTTATGATCCGGCAACCCCGAAGTGACAATAATTGGGACCACTCCCAGTGATGACCGTAGTTTGAGGAGTTCATGTAAACTATGTGTTAATGCTTTGGTCCGGTACTCTATTAAAAGGAGGCATTAATATCCCTTAGTTTCCACTAGGACCCCGCTGCCATGGGAGGGTAGGACAAAAGATGCCATGCAAGTTCTTTTCCATAAGCACGTATGACTATATTCGGAATACATGCCTACATTACATTGAAGAACTGGAGCTAGTTCTGTGTCACCCTTGGTTATAACTATGACATGAGGAATTGCATCCGACATAATTCTCCACCACCGATCCAATGCCTACGAGCTTTTCACATATTGCTTGTTGCTTATTTACTTTTCCACTGCTACTGTTACAGAAACTACAAAAACACTACCGTTACTTTTAGTGTTGTTACCACTATTTCCATATTACCTTACTACTAAATTACCTTGCTGCAGATACTAAGTTCCAGGTGTGGTTGAATTGAGAACTCAGCTTCTAATACTTAAGAGTATTCTTTGGCTCCCCTTGTGTCGAATCAATAAATTTGGGTTGAATACTTTACCCTTGAAAACTGTTGTGATCCCCTACACTTGTGGGTTATCAAGACTATTTTCTGGCGCCGTTGTCGGGGAGCATAGCTATATTCTGTAAGTCACTTGGTTTATATCTGTTGATCACTATGAAGAACTTGAAAGACTCAAAAACCAAGATCTTCCCCTCAACTATGAGGGGAGGTAAGGAACTTCCATCTAGCTCTGCACTTGATTCACCCTCTGTTATGAGTAAATTTGCAACACCTACTCCTGCTATTGAATCTGATATGTTGTATGTTCTTGATGATGTCACTTCTGCTATGTATGATGAAACTACTTCCATGCTTGATAATACTGTGCCACTAGGTGAATTTCTAGATGAACAAATTGCTAAGGTTAGGGAGAATGCAAATATTGAAACTAATAATATTGATGAAAGTGATAATGAAGATTCTCTCCCTAGATATGAAATGCATGTTATTCCCAAGGGTTATGTTATGGATGACGAAACTGCTAGAGACTTTCTTGCTTGCAATGATAGATATGATCTTAAGAAATTATTAGCTAAGCTGAAAGAAAAGTCTTTGAATGCTAGAATGAAATATGACCCTCCTTTTGCTACTTCACCTATCTTTGTTACTGATAAGGATTATGATTTCTCTGTGGATCCTGAGTTAATTACTTTGGCTGAATCTGATCCTTTCCATGGCTATGAATCAGAAACTGTTGTGGGACATCTTACTAAGTTGAATGATATAGCCACCTTGTTTACCAACGCTGAAAAGATTCGTTATTACTATACCCTTAAGTTATTTCTGTTCTCATTAAAGGGTGATGCTAAGAAATGATTTAATTCTCTTGATCATGGTTGTGTGCGTAGTCCCTAGGATGTGATTTATTACTTCCCTGTGATAACCCACAAGTGTAGGGGGTCGCAACAGTTTTCGAGGGTAAAGTATTAAACCCAAATTTGTTGATTCGACACAAGGGGAGCCAAAGAATACTCTTAAGTATTAGCAGCTGAGTTGTCAATTCAACCACACCTGGAAACTTAGTATCTGCAGCAAGATAGTTTAGTAGCAAAGTAATATGATAGTGGTGGTAGCAGCAATAAAAGTAACGATATGTTTTTGTAGTTTTTGTAATAATAGCAACAAAAAATTAAATAAGTGACTAGAAATATAGGTAAATCTCGTAGGCTTTGGATTGGTGATGGGAAATTACGTCGAATGCAATTCATCATGTAGAAGTTATAACCTAGGGTGACATAAAACTAGCTCCAGTTCATCAATGCAATGTAGGCATGCATTCCGAATATAGTCATACGTGCTTATGGAAAAGAACTTGCATGACATCTTTTGTCCTACCCTCTCGTGGCAGCGGGGTCCTATTAGAAACTAAGGGATATTAAGGCCTCCTTTTAATAGAGTACCGGACCAAAGCATTAACACATAGTGAATACATGAACACCTCAAACTATGGTCATCACCGGGAGTGGTCCCGATTATTGTCACTTCGGGGTTGCTGGATCATAACACATAGTAGGTAACTATAAACTTGCAAGATAGGATCAAGAACACACATATATTCATGAAAACATAATAGGTTCAGATCTGAAATCATGGCACTCGGGCCCTAGTAACAAGCATTAAGCATAGCAAAGTCGTAGCAACATCAATCTTAGAACATAGTGGATACTAGGGATCAAACCCTAACAAAACTAACTCGATTACATGATAGATCCCATCCAACCTATCACCGTCCAGCAAGCCTACGATGGAATTACTCACACACAGCGGTGAGCATCATGGAATTGGTGATGGAGGAAGATTGATGATGACGATGGCAACGATCTCCCCTCTCCGGAGCCCCGAACGGACTCCAGATCAGCCCTCCCGGGAGAGATTAGGGCTTGGCGGCGGCTCCGTCTCGTGAAACGCGATAATTCCTTCTTTCTAGTTTTTTCTCCCTGAAACAGAAGATATAGGACCTGGGGGTATGTCGGTGGAGCATCGGGGGGCCCTCGAGGCAGGGGGGCACGCCCTGGGCAGGGGGCGCGGCCCCCACCCTCGGGGACAGGTCGTGGGCCCCTCGGTGAGTATCTTCTTGCACGTATTTTTTATATTTTCTGAAATAATTCTCCGTTGATTTTCAGGCGATTCCGAGAACTTTTTATTCTGCACAAAAACAGCACCATGGCAGTTCTGCTGAAAGCAGCGTCAGTCCGGGTTAGTTCCATTCAAATCATGCAAGTTAGAGTCCAAAACAAGGGTAAAAGAGTTTGGAAAAGTAGATATGTTAGAGACGTATCACCCTGCCAAATATTTTCCCGCTCATAAGAAATAAGCTGCCTTACAGGAAATATATAATTTTGTGCAAATTGAAGAAGAGAGTCTCCCACAAGCTTGGGGGAGGCTTCTCCAATTACTTAATGCTTTGCCTGATCATCCTCTCCAGAGGAATGAAATACTTGATGTCTTTTATAATGGACTAACCGATGCTTCCAGAAAGCACATGGATAGTTGTACTGGTTGTGTTTTCAAGGAAAGAACAATTGATCAAGCTGAATTACTATTGAATAATATGTTGGCCAATGAAAATAATTTGACACTGCATGAAGCAGCACCTAAGCTAACTCCGAAGAAAAGGGGTGTTCTATTTCTCAGTCCTGAAGATATGCAAGAGGCAAAGAAATCTATGAAAGAAAAAGGTATTAAAGCTGAAGATGTTAAGAATTTACCACCTATTGAAGAAATACATGGTCTTGATAACCCGACACAGGTAGTAAAGGTAAATTCTCTTTATAGATTTGATGAAGGTGATATTCCTCGTTATAAGTCTGCTAGCCAATGCTTAGATGAGTTTGATAATTTTATAGTGAAACAAGAAAACTTCAATGCTTATGTTGGTAGACAATTGCAACGTAATGCTTATATGATTGAACGCTTGAGTGATTATATGTCTAGAGTTAAAGGTGAATTGAAACTCAGTAGCAAACATGCTTCTATGGTTACCACTCAAGTAGAACAAGTACTTAAGGCTCAGAATGATTTGCTCAATGAATTAAATAGTAAGAATAATGACTTTGCTGTTAGAGTTGCAACTAGAGGGGGTAAAGTGACTCGGGAACCTTTGTATCCTGAGGGCCACCCTAAGAGAATTGAGTAATATTCTCAGAGAGCTAATTTAGATGCACCTAGTTCTTCTAAGAAGAAGAAAAAGAAAATGATAGGACTTTGCATGCTGCTAGTAAACTTGTAGCTGACACACCTGAGAATCCCAATTATATCTCTGTTTCTGATGCTGAGACACAATCTGGTAATGAACATGAACCTAGTGATAATGTTAATGTTAATGTTCATGATGATGCTCAACCTAGCAATGATAATGATGTAGAGATTCAACATGTTGTTGATCTTGATAACCCACAATCAAAGAATCAACGTTATGATATGAGAGACTTTGTTGCTAGGAAGCACGGTAAGGAAAGAGAACCATGGGTTCAGAAACCCATGCCTTTTCCTCCTAAACCATCCAAGAAAAAGGATGATGAGGATTTTGGGTGCTTTGCTGAAATGATTAGACCTATCTTTTTGCGTATGCGTTTGACTGATATGCTTAAAACAAATCCTTATGCTAAGTATATGAAAGATATCATTACCAACAAAATAAAGATACCTGAAGTTCAAATTTCCACCATGCTAGCCAATTACACTTTTAAGGGTGGAGTACCTAAGAAACTAGGAGATCTAGGAGTACCTACTATACCTTGCTCCATTAAGAGAAACTATGTTAAAACTGCCTTATGTGATCTTGGAGCCGGTGTTAGTGTTATGCCTCTCTCTTTATATCGTAGACTTGACTTGAGTAAGTTGACACCTACTGAAATATCTTTGCAAATGGCCGATAAATCAACTGCTGTACATGTCGGTATTTGTGAGGATGTGCCTGTTGTGGTTGCAAATGTTACTATTCTAACGGACTTTGTTATCATTGATATTCCCGAGGACGATAGTATGTCTATTATCCTTGGTAGACCCTTTTTGAATACTACAGGGGTTGTTATTGATTGCAACAAAGGCAATGTCACTTTTCATGTCAATGGTAATGAGCATATGCTACACTTTCCAAGGAAACAACCTCAGGTCCACAGTATCAATTCTATTGGAAAAATTTCAACTATTACTGTTGGAGGTTTTGAATTTCCTCTTCCCACTGTCAAGAAGACATATGATATTCTTATTGTTGGGGACATACATATCCCCATTGAGGTAACCTAGTGTTATTCGAAAATTCTCTGGTTTCATGTTATTCGGAAAGAGTTTATTAACAAGACCTGATCAACCTTGTTAATGGATTCCTTTTGATGAGCATGAGATGGGTGAATCTAGATAGCACAACCTTCTGTACCCTCCTTTTACTTTCTGTCAATTAGATTAAATAAAGGGAAAATAGTATTTTCTGTCTATTTCCAGACTTATCCGTGCGATAAAAATTACCCCGAAAATAAAAGTTCTCCAAATGCCCTAAAAATGAAATATGATTTTTTTTCTAGAATATTTGAGAATATTTGGCACAGAGAACACATCAGGGGGAGCCAGCACCTAGCCACGAGGGTCCAGGGCATGCCCACCCTCACTAGGCGCCCCCTGCCTCATGGGCCCCACGTGACCCCCTCCACTTATTCCTGCACCCACACACTCCTTCTTCCTCCCAAAAAAATCACGATCTAGCTCAAGCACGAGTTCTAGCTCATCTTGCTGCCATTTTCGATCTACTTGATCAAAGCTCCATTCATAAAACCATTTGGGGAGATTGTTCCTTGGTATGTGACTCCTCCATTGGTCCAATTAGTTTTTGTTCTAGTGCTTTATTTATTGCAATTTTTTGCTGTTGTGGTGACCTTGTTCTTGAGCTTGCATGTTAAATTTCTTTGGTCCCAAGTAGTTCTAATGCATGATATAGTCTCTAGACACTTGTAGGAGTTGTTGCTATCAATCATGTTGAGTTTGGTTCACTTTTATTTTGAGTTACTAAAATTTCGGAAATTTTCAGAGAGGGAAAATGATAAGGCGATTGTAAGAGGCGCTTCCAGTAAAAGTTCAGAGGATAAGAAGAAGGAAGAGAATAAGAAGCCCAAATATAATCTTCCTCGCACTGCGGAAGTTCGGCCATGTGAATGGCCTTGTAATGAGTTCTTGGAAGCCACCGGGAATTATAGAGACTTTTATTATTTGGCGGATAATGCAGGCCTCACCGACTTCCTCCACGACCAGCATGAACAGTATCTCCTGTTCACTAATATTTTCACGCAAACTTTCATTTTCATGCTAAGAAATCACCACCTTCACTGGAGTTTCGTTTATATAATGAGGTTAAGGAGATGTCGTTCTATGATTTTTGTCAAGCATGTAAGATACCTTTTACTGGTAGTCTTGAGGAACCCCATCGCAAAGATGTTGAGGGTTTATTGATAGGATAGCTATAGGGGAAACTAAGCAAGTTTCAGGGGCAAGAATTACTAGTTTACATTTTCCTGTTCTCACTACTTTGCTATATTTGCTAGTAGATGTTTAATTAGTCGCGGGAACAGTGGGAATCTTAGTGCGCCTGATATTGTCATTTTGCGCCATGCTTTGTTCCAAGACACAACCTTTAGCTTGGGTGCCATCGTTGCTAAACGATTAAGTCTGAACCGCACAAAAGGTCATGTCTTTGGATGCATCTTTGCTTCTCGCCTTGCTGAACACTTTAGAATACCCATTAGGCATCATGAGAAGGAAGAGAAATTCTTGGCCCCTGCTTATCTAGATTATAAGAGTATGATAGCACATGATTTTATTGTTAAAGACAAGAAGAAGTTGCTTAAGTATAAATTGAGGTTTGATGAAAAATATTGTGAGATTATTACCTTGCCTGCACCATCTCGTTTGATCTGTTTTCAGGCATATACCTCATTTCGTCATATGCCTTCTACAAGTACCAGAGCCAGGCACAAGCTTCAGAGCCGGAGCCAGAGCCACCACTCGACCCTTATCGGCAGTCTGTTTATGGGTGGGATCCGGATGAGATTTCCAACCACTGGCGCCGAGAGGACGCTCCTCAGTACACCGGAGAAAGTAGCTTCGATCTGTGGCCATAGACCAACTTAGGCCAAAAGCCTAAGCTTGGGGCAGTACGTATTTCTCATCGACATTACATTCATGTTCACACACTTATTCCAGTAGTCGGTGCTCACACTCTTTCATTGTACTATCCATGCTTAGTTTCAGTTATTTTCTTAGTTTTTTTTCTTGTGTGTTAGAAAAATCTTAAGAAAAACAAAAAAAAATAGTTGTAGTTTTTAGCTAGTTTGCTTTCCATGCATGTAGTAGTAGTAATTAAAAGAAAACCCAAAAAGATTTCTCGTTCTTTTTTGCTAGTTGGGAGCTTTCTCGTGTAAATAGTTTCTTTTCTTTCTTTGGGGGTCAAGAGGAGAAGACCATGATTGAAAATGCTTAGTGGCTCTCATATGCTTTATTGTTAATTTAACCTTGAGCCATATTACCTTGTCTTCTTTCTTGTATTAAATGCTTGCAGATTCTTGCTTAGTCCAATGCACGTGCACTATTATTATTATCCACACCGTTCAGTCGTTCGAGTGAAAGGAAATAATGACGATATATGATGAATTGATTGAGATGAGAAAAGCGGGTATGAACACCTCTCTTGTTTTTTGTAAATATGATAGTTCATCGTTCTTGATTCAGCCTATTATGAATGAAACATGCTTGGAATGACAATTAGAGATCATAGCTGCTTATGCCATGCTTAATTAGCTAGGACTTTATAATGGTCTATCTTGCGTGCCAACATGATATTAAAATGGTTGTGATGTGGTATGATAGGGTGGTATCCTCCTTTGAACGATTCAAGTGGTCTGACTCATGCTTGCTGATACGTCTCCAACGTATCTATAATTTTTTATTGTTCCATGCTATTATTTATGAAGTCTTGGATGTTTAATGGGCTTAATCATTCACTTTTATATCATTTTTGGGACTAACCTACTAACCCAAAGGCCCAGTCCAGATTGCTGTTTTTTGCCCGTTTCGGGGTTTTACAGAAAAAGAATATCAAACGGAGTACAAACGGAATGAAACCTTCGCGAGAGATATTTTTCGAGAAAATCACGCACAGGGAACTTGAGAACCACGTCATGGGAGCATCTAGGCGCCCACGAGGGTGGGGGGCGCGCCTGCTTCGTGGGCCCCTCGAGCGTCCCTCGGTGTCCTCCTTCTTCCTATATAAGTCTACGTACCCCGAAACCTTCGTCAACAGAGAGAAAACCCTAATTCCACCGCCGCAACCTTCTGTTCCCGTGAGATCCCATCTTGGAGCCTGTTCCGGAGCTCCACCGGAGGGGGATCCATCACGGAGTTCTTCATCATCATCATCATCGCCCTCACCATGAGTTGTGAGTAGTTTACCATAGACCTTCGGGTCCATAGCTAGTATCTAGATGGCTTCTTCTCTCTCTCTCTGGATCTCAATACATAGTTCTCCTCGGTCTTTGAGGAGATCTATTCGATGTAATCTCTTTTTGCGGTGTGTTTGTCGAGATCCGATGAATTGTGAGTTTATGATCAAGATTATCTATGAAAGATATTTGGTTCTTCTCTGAACTTTTTATGTGTGCTCATAATATCCTTGCAAGTCTCTTCGAATTATCGGTCTGGTTTGGCCTACTAGATCTATAGTTCTTGCAATGGGAGAAGTGCTTGGCTTTGGGTTCAATCTTGCGGTGTCTTTCCCCAATGACAGTAGAGACAACAAGGCACGTATTGTATTATTGCCATCGAGGATAAAAAGAAGAGGTTTATATCATATTGCTTGAGTTTATCCCTCTACATAATTTCATCTTGCTTAAGGCGTTACTCTGTTCTTATGAACTCAATACACTAGATGCATGTTGGATAGCGGTCGATGTGTGGACTAACAGTAGTAGATGCAGAATCATTTCGGTCTACTTGTCTTGGACGTGATGCGTATATACAATGATCATGCCTAGATAGTCTCATAATTATTCGCTTTTCTATCAATTGCTCGACAGGAATTTGTTTACCCACCGTAGAATATCGCTATCATGAGAGAAGCCACTAGAGAACACTATGGCCCCCGGGTCTATTCTCAACATATCAATCTACATCTACTTTACTTTTATCGCTTTTATTTAATGTTCTTATAAACTAAAAATACCAAAACTATAAACTATCATCTCTATCAGATCTCACTTCCGTAAGTGAACGTAAAGGGATTGACAACCCCTTATCGCGTTGGCTGCGAAGTTCTTATTTGTTTGTGCAGGTGCGAGGGACTCGCGCGTGGTCTCCTACTAGATTGATACCTTGGTTCTCAAAAACTAAGGGAAATACTTACGCTACTCTACTGCATCTCCCTTTCCTCTTCGACGGAATACAACGCAAGATCGAGAAGTAGCAAGAAGAATTCCTGGCGCCGTTGCCGGGGAGGCTTACGCAAAAGTCATATACCAAGTGCCTATCACAAACCCTTATCCTTCGCATTACATTTTTTGCCTCTCATTTTCCTCTCCGCCACTTCACCATTGCCGTTTTATTTGCCCTTCTTCCGTCGTGTGTTTATTGTTCGCTTGCTTCTTGTTTGCTTGTGTGTGTTGGATTGCTCGCTTGACACTATGGCTCAGAACAATACCAAATTGTGTGACTTCTCCAATACCAACAACAATGACTTTATTAGCACTCCGATTGCTCCTATTACCGATGCTGAATCTTGTGAGATCAATGATGTTTTGTTGAATCTTGTCATGAAAGATCAATTCTCCGGCCTTCCTAGTGAAGGTGCCGCTACCCATCTAAATAACTTTGTTGATTTGTGTGATATGCAAAAGAAAAGGGATACGGATAACAATATTGTTAAATTGAAGTTATTTCCGTTTTCACTTAGAGATCGTGCTAAAACTTGGTTTTCCTCTTTGCCTAGAAATAGTATTGATTCGTGGAATAAGTGCAAAGATGATTTTATCTCTAAGTATTTCCCTCCTACTAAGATCATCTCTCTTAGAAACGATATTATGAATTTTAAGCAATTAGATCATGAGCATGTTGCACAAGCTTGGGAGAGAATGAAATTAATGATACGTAATTGCCCTACACATGGTTTGAATCTATGGATGATTATTCAGAACTTTTATGCTGGCTTGAATTTTGCTTCTAGAAATCTTTTAGACTCGGCCGCGGGAGGCACTTTCATGGAAACCACCTTAGGAGAAGCTACCAAACTCCTAGATAATATTATGGTTAATTATTCTCAGTGGCACACCGAAAGATCTACTAGTAAAAAAGTGCATGCTGTCGAAGAAATTAGTGTTTTGAGTGGAAAGATGGATGAACGTATGAAATTATTTGCTGCTAAGAGTGCCTCTTCTGATCCTAATGATATGCCTTTGTCCACTTTGATTGAGAATAACAATGAATCTTTGGATGTGAATTTTGTTGATAGGAATAATTTTGGTAACAATGCTTATAGAGGTAATTTTAATCCTAGGCCTTTTCCTAGTAATTCCTCTAATAATTATGGTAATTCCTACAACATCTCTTATGGAAAGATGCCTTCTGAATTTGAAACTAGTGTTAAGGAGTTTATGATCTCGCAAAAAAATTTAATGCTATGCTTGAAGAGAAATTGCTTAAGGTTGATGAATTGGCTAGAAGTATGGATAGAATTACTCTTGATGTTGATTCTTTCAAACTTAGATCTATCCCACCTAAGCATGATATCAATGAGTCTCTCAAAGCTATGAGAATTTCCATTGATGAGTGCAAAGAAAGAACCGCTAGAATGCATGCTAAAAGAGAGGATTATATTAAATCGTGTTCTTCTAGTTATCATGAAAATAAAGATGAAGATCTGAAAGTTATTGATGTGTATCCTATTAGATCCTTGTCTTCTAGTATAAATCTTGATGAAGATAGGATTGGAGATGATTTTTATTTAAAGTATCCCAATGATTCGGAGTTTTTATATCTTGATGCTAAAATTGCTAAAAGTGGGAGTGAAGAGATTAAAACTTTGCATAGTGATGAACCCACTACTTTGGATTTCAAGGAATTAAATTATGATAATTTCTCTTTGATTGATTGTATTTCCTTGTTGCAATCCATGCTAAATTCTTCGCATGCTTATAGTCAAAATAAAGCTTTCACCAAACACATAGTTGATGCTTTGATGCAATCTTATGAAGAAAAACTTGAGCTAGAAGTTTCTATCCCTAGAAAGCTTTATGATGAGTGGGAACCTACTATCAAAACAAAAATAAAAGATCATGAATGCTATGCTTTGTGTGATTTGGGTGCAAGTGTCTCCACTATCCCAAAAACTTTGTGTGATTTGCTAGGGTTCCATGAACTTGATGATTGTTCTTCAAATTTGCATCTTGCGGATTCCACTATTAAGAAACCTATGGGAAGAATTAATGATGTTATTATTGTTGCCAATAGGAATTATGTGCCCGTAGATTTCATTGTTCTTGATATAAATTGCAATCCTTCATGTCCTATTATTCTTGGTAGACCTTTCCTGACAACGATTGGTGCAATTATTGATATGAAGGAAGGAAATATTAGATTCCAATTTCCATTAAGGAAAGGCATGGAACACTTTCCTAGAAATAAAATCAAATTACCATATGAATCTATCATGAGAGCCACCTATGGATTGCCTTCCAAAGATGGCAATACCTAGATTTATCTTGTATCGTGCCTAGCTAGGGGCGTAAAACGATAGCGCTTGTTGGGAGGCAACCCAATTTTATATTTTTTGCTTTTGTTGCTGTTAGGGAATAAATATTGCGTCTAGCCTCTGATTAGATGTACTTTCATGTTTTTTTTAGTGTTTGTGCCAAGTAGAACCTTTGGTAAGACTTGTGTGAAGTTTATATGATCTTGCTATGAAAAACAGAATCGTTAGCGCTAGCTAAAGTGGTCTTCAGATTTTACTGGAGCGTGCTATTTAGTTGATTCTTTTGCAGATGATTAGTAGACAAATTCCGCAAATTTACCAATTCATTTTGAATTTTTTAGAGTTCCAGAAGTGGGCGAAACCTGCAGATTACTACAGACTGTTCTGTTTTTGACAGATTCTGTTTTTTGTGTGTTGTTTGCTTATTCCAATGCATCTATGAGTAGTATTGGAGGATATGAACCATAGAGAAGTTGGAATAAAGCAGGTTTAACACCAATATAAAGAAATAATGAATTCATTGATGCACCTTTGAGTAGTGGTTTGCTTTCTTATACTAACGGAGCTCACGAGAATTTTTGTCTAAGTTTTGTGTTGTGAAGTTTTCAAGTTTTGAGTATTGTTTTGATGGACTATGGAACAAGGAGTAGCAAAGGCCTAAGCTTGGGTATGCCCATGGCACCCCAAGGAATTCAAGGTAATCAAAAGCCTAAGCTTGGGGATACCCCGGGAAGGCATCCCCTCTTTCGTCTTCATCCATCGGTAACTATACTTGGAGCTATATTTTATTCACCACATGATATGTGTTTTGCTTGGAGCGTCTTGTATAATTTGAGTCTTTGCTTGTTAGTTTGTCACAATCATCCTTGCTGGACGCACCTATTTGAGAGAGTTAAATATGGCCTAGAAATTGTTAGAACACTCTATGTGCTTCACTTAAATCTTTTGAGTTGAATAGTCTTTGCTCTAGTGCTTCACTTATATCTTTTAGAGCACGGTGGTGGTAATATTTTGTAGAAATTGTTGAATTCTCATGCTTCACTTATATCTATTTGAGAGTCTATTAAAACAGCATGGTAATGTGTTTAGGCTAAATAAACTAGTCTTCACATGATAGACATCCAATATCAATGTAGTAAAAAAATCACACTAAGTGCATTGAATATGATGAGATGTTGGATGCTTGATAATTGTTTTGAGATATGAGGATAGTGATATTAGAGCCATGCTAGTGGAGTTATTATGAAATTGAGAAATACTTGTGTTAAGGTTAGTGATTCCCGTATCATGCACGTATGGTGAACCGCTACGTGACGAAGTTAGAGCATGAGGTATTTGTAGAGTGCCAACCTTTGTGTGGAGGTCGGGGACGCGTGATGGTTAACTCCTACCAACCTCCCCCCTTGGAGCATGCGTTGATTACTTTGTTTTTATGACTCGTAGATTTTTGCAATAAGTATATGAGTTCTTATGACTAATGTTGAGTCCATGGATTATACGCACTCTCACCCTTCCACCATTGCTAGCCTCTCTTATACCGCGCAACTTTCGCCGGTGCCATAAACCCACTATATATACTTCCTCAAAACAGCCACCATACCTACCTATCATGGCATTTCCATAGCCATTCCGAGATATATTGCCATGCAACTTTCCTCCGTTCCGTTCATATGACGCGCATCATATTGTCATATTGCCATGCATGATCATGTAGTTGACATCGTAGTTGTGGCAAAGCCACCATGCGTAATCTTCATATATGTCACTCTAGATTCATTGCACATCCCAGTACACCGCCGGAGGCATTCATGTAGAGTTATACTTGTTGTAGTATCGAGTTGTAATTTCGAATTGTAATAAAAGTGTGATGATCATCATTATTAGAGCATTGTCCCATGTGAGGAAAGGCCAATAAAAAAAGGGGAGATGGCCCAAAAAAATATACAGATGGGCTAATAAAAAAGGAGAAATCCCCTCCAAAAAAATGAGAGAAAAGAGAGAAGGGACAATTGCTACTATATTTTTCCACACTTGTGCCTCAAAGTAGCACCATGTTCTTCATTGTAGAGAGTCTCATGTTTAGTCACTTGCATATACTAGTGGGAATTTTCATTATTGAACTTGGCTTGTATATTCCAATGATGGGCTTCCTCAAATGCCCTAGGTCTTTGTGAGCAAGCAAGTTGGATGCACACCCACTAGTTTCTTTTGTTGAGCTTTCATACATACTTAGCTCTAGTGCATCCGTTGCATGGCAATCCCTACTCACTCACATTGACATCTATTAATGGGCATCTCCATAGCCCATTGATACGCCTAGTCGATGTGAGACTATCTCCCTCCTTTTTCTTCTCCACAACCACCTCTATTCCACCCATAGTGCTATATCCATGGATCACGCTCATGTATTGCGTGAAAGTTGAAAGGTTTGAAAAGATAGAGTACGAAAATAAGTGCTTGGTTGAAATCGGGGTTGTGCATGATATGAATATTTTGTGTTATGAAGAGGGAGCATAGCCAGACCATATGATTTTGTAGGGATGACTTTCTTTAGCCATAGTATTTTGAGAAGACATGATTGCTTGAAGTATTATTATTTCTTATGTCCATATAGACTTTTATCTTGAATCTTTTAGATCTGAACATTCATGTCACAATTAAGAGAATTACATTGAAAAACTATATTGGTTAGCATTCCACATCAAAAATTCTTTCTTTATCATTTACCTACTCGAGGACGAGTAGGAATTAAGCTTGGGGATGCCTAATACGTCTCCAACGTATCTATAATTTTTTATTGTTCCATGCTATTATTTATGAAGTCTTGGATGTTTAATGGGCTTTATCATTCACTTTTATATCATTTTTGGGACTAACCTACTAACCCAAAGGCCCAATCCAGATTGATGGTTTTTGCCTGTTTCAGGGTTTTGCAGAAAAAGAATATCAAACGGAGTCCAAACGGAATGAAACCTTCACGAGAGATATTTTTGGAGAAAATCACGCACATGGAACTTGAGAACGACGTCACGGGAGCATCGAGGCACCCACGAGGGTGGGGGCGCGCCCCCCTGCCTCGTGGGCGCCTCGAGCGTCCCTCGGTGTCCTCCTTCTTCCTATATAAGTCTACGTACCCCGAAACCTTCGTCAACAGAGAGAAAACCCTAATTCCACCGCCGCAACCTTTTGTTCCCGTGAGATCCCATCTTGGAGCCTGTTCCGGAGCTCCACCGGAGGGGGATCCATCACGGAGTTCTTCTTCATCAACATCATCGCCCTCACCATGAGTTGTGAGTAGTTTACCATAGACCTTCAGGTCCATAGCTAGTATCTAGATGGATTCTTCTCTCTCTTTGGATCTCAATACAAAGTTCTCCTCGGTCTTCGAGCAGATCTATTCGATGTAATCTCTTTTTGCAGTGTGTTTGTCGAGATCCGATGAATTGTGAGTTTATGATCAAGATTATCTATGAAAGATATTTGGTTCTTCTCTGAACTTTTTATGTGTGCTCATAATATCCTTGCAAGTCTCTTCGAATTATCGGTTTGGTTTGGCCTACTAGATCTATAGTTCTTGCAATGGGAGAAGTGCTTGGCTTTGGGTTCAATCTTGCGGTGTCCTTTCCCAGTGACAGTAGGGGCAGCAAGGCACATATTGTATTGTTGCCATCGAGGATAAAAATATGGGGTTTATATCATATTGCTTGAGTTTATCCCTCTACATCATGTCATCTTGCTTAAGGTGTTACTCTGTTCTTATGAACTCAATACACTAGATGCATGCTGGATAGCGGTCGATGTGTGGAGTAACAGTAGTAGATGCAGAATCGTTTCGGCTACTTGTCTCGGACGTGATGCCTATATACAATGATCATGCCTATATAGTCTCATAATTATTCGCTTTTCTATCAATTGCTCGACAGTAATTTGTTTACCCGCCGTAGAATATCGCTATCATGAGAGAAACCACTAGAGAACACTATGGCCCCCGGGTCTATTCTCAACATATCAATCTACATCTACTTTACTTTTATCGCTTTTATTTGTTGTTCTTATAAACTAAAAATTTCAAAAATATAAACTATCATCTCTATCAGATCTCACTTTCGTAAGTGACCGTAAAGGGATTGACAACCCCTTATCACGTTGGCTGCGAAGTTCTTATTTGTTTGTGCAGGTGCGAGGGACTCGCGCATGGTCTCCTACTGGATTGATACCTTGGTTCTCAAAAACTGAGGGAGATACTTACGCTATTGTGTTGCATCTCCCTTTCCTCTTCGAGGGAATACAACGCAAGCTCGAGAAGTAGCACTTGCATTCATTGTTGATTAATTTTAATGCATGTACTTGAAACAAAATCAACATAGCCTCCACGATATTTATGTTCATGGTGATCTATATCCTACTCATGCTTGCATTCATTATTGATTAATTTTAATGCATGTTCATGACTGTTGTCGCTCTCTAGCTTGTCGCTTCCTAGTCTCTTTCTAGCCTTCACCTGTACTAAGCGGGAAAACTGCTTGTGCATCCACTTCCATAAACCCCAAAGTTATTCCATATGAGTCCACCATACCTTCCTATATGCGGTATCTACCTGCCGTTCCAAGTAAGTTTGTATGTGCCAAACTCTAAACTTTCAAATGAAATTCTGTTTTGTATGCTCGAACAGCTCATGTATCAACTAGGGTTGTCTATATCTTCCATGCTAGGTGGGTTATTCTCACGATGAGTGGACTCCGCTCATCATGCATGAGAAAATGGCTGGTAACCGGGATGCCCAGTCCCATGCTCAAATCATAATAATTAAACAAAACTCCCCCAGGGATGTTGCTGGTTTGGATGGTATCCGTTGTTTCGGGCTAGCCGTGGAGTGTGCTTGTTGGTGGTTGGGGGAGTATAAACTTTACCATTCTATTTGGGAACCGCCTATAATGTTTGTAGCATGGGAGATATCGAGATTCTTGGTTGTTATGTTGACAATGAGAGTATACCGCTCAAAATATTATTCATCTCTATTTAAAAATCTAGCTCTAGCACCTCTACAAATCCCTGCTTCCCTCTGCGAAGGGCCTATCAATTTACTTTTATGTTGAGTCATCATCCTCTTATAAAAGAGCACCAGTTGGAGAGCACCGCTGTCATTTGCATTTATTGCTATTAATTTTCATTGAGTATGATTGTGACTGGATATCTTTTACCATGAATTACAATGTCTAGTCAGTCCTTGATCTTTAAAGGTGCTCTGCATTTATGTTTTGCGGTCTCAGAAAGGGCTAGCGAGATACCATCTTGTTATATCATATTATGATTGTTTTGAGAAAGTGTTGTCATCCGAGGTTTATTATTATTGCTCGCTAGTTGATTATGTCATTGATATGAGTAGACATGAGACCTGAAAGTTATTGTGAATGTGGTTAGTTCATGATCTTTACTGAAAACCTGAATGCTGGCTTTACATATTTATAACAACAAGAGCAAACAGAGTTTGTCAAAGTTTTTCTTTATCACTTTCAGTTTATCAACTGAATTGCTTGATGACAAGAAAGATTTAAGCTTGGGGGAGTTGATACGTCTCCAACGTATCTACTTTTCCAAACACTTTTGCCCGTGTTTTGGACTCTAACTTGCATGATTTGAATGGAACTAACCCAGACTGACGCTGTTTTCAGCAGAATTGCCATGGTGTTATTTTTGTGCAGCAATAAAAGTTCTCAAAATGACCTGAAATTCAACGGAGAATTATTTTGGAATATATAAAAAATATCTACGGAAAGAACCAAGCCAGGGGCCCACACCCTGTCCACGAGGGTGGGGGCGCACCCCCTCCCCCTGGGCGCGCCCCCTCCCTCGTGGGCCCCCTGTTGCTCCACCGACGTCTACCCCGACTCCATATATTCACTTTCGGGGTGAGAAAAATCTGAGAGGAAAAATTATCGTGCTTTACGATACGGAGCTACCGCCAAGCCCTATTCTCTCTCGGGAGGGCTGGTCTGGAGTCCGTTCGGGGCTCCGAAGAGGGGAGATCATCGCCATCGTCATCATCAAGCTTCCTCCATCACCAATTCCATGACGCTCACCGCCATGCATGAGTAATCCCATCGTAGGCTTGCTGGACGGTGATTGATTGGATGAGATTTACCATGTAATCGAGTTAGTTTTGTTAGGGTTTGATCCCTAGTATCCACTATGTTCTGAGATTGATGTTGCTATGACTTTGCCATGCTTAATGCTTGTCACTAGGGCCCGAGTGCCATGATTTCAGATCTGAACCTATTATGTTTTCATGAATATATGTGTGTTCTTGATCCTATCTTGCAAGTCAATAGTCACCTACTATGTGTTATGATCCGGCAACCCCGAAGTGACAATAATCGAGACCACTCCCGGTGATGACCGTAGTTTGAGGAGTTTATGTATTCACTATGTGTTAATGCTTTGGTTCGGTACTCTATTAAAAGGAGGCCTTAATATCCCTTAGTTTCCACTAGGACCCCACTGCCACGGGAGGGTAGGACAAAAGATGTCATGCAAGTTCTTTTCCATAAGCACATATGACTATATTTGGAATACATGCCTACATTACATTGAGGAACTGAAGCTAGTTATGTGTCACCCTAGGTTATAACTATTACATGAGGAATCGCATCCGACATAATACTCCATCACCGATCCAATGCCTATGAGCTTTTCACATATTGCTTGTTGCTTATTTACTTTTCCGCTGCTACTGTTACAAAAACTACAAAAACACTATTATTACTTTTATTGCTGTTACCACTATTTACATATTACCTTGCTACTAAATTACCTTGATGTTCATAGTAAGTTTCCAGGTGCGGTTGAATTGACAACTTAGCTGCTAATACTTAAGAGTATTCTTTGGCTCCCCTTGTGTCGAATCAATAAATTTGGGTTGAATATTTTACCCTCGAAAACTGTTGCGATCCCCTACACTTGTGGGTTATCATACATGTGTCCATGCCGTGAGACCAATATGTTTGATAATTCCTTCTAATTTATTGCACATGGAATTAACTCGCACACAAGTACACAAATATAATTTTTCAAACCATTATGGTTAGCCGTTGCATGTAGATGTAGTTCAAATTTGAATTGCGGTCAATAAATGGCTAAAAATAACTTAAATGCAATTCAAAGGTCAAATGACCCCTGAAATTTTCCAAATTTCCACGTGGCAGTTGTATTAGTGCACTTTAGACGTAGAAACAATTTGAAGACCGTAAGGCGAAGCTATCTCCCGTTCGTCATCAAACATGCACTGTTCCCTCTCGGAACCACTAGCCTTCTAGTGAGTTGCTCCGGTTTGTGAGGGATGTGTGTCCAAACTTTCGTCAAACATGCCAATTTTTTTACCACATCATCTTGGTGGCATGACATTAAATCAAGCAAGGGTTCATGTCTTTATGATCATTTTTTAAAAATTGGAATTTAAATGCCATGGCACTCCATGCATACAGATGTGTCCATGCCGTGAGACCAACATGTTTGAAAATTCGTTCTAATTTACTGCACATGGAATTAACTCGCACACAAGTACACAAATATGATTTTTCAAACTGTTATGGTTAGCCGTTGCATGTAGATGTAGTTCAAATTTGAATTACGGTCATTAAATTGCTAGAAAATCACTTAAATGTCTTCAAAAGGTCAAATGATCCCAGAAATTTTCCAAAATTTGACATGACAGTTGTATTACTGCACGTTACCTGTAGAAAAAATTTGAAGGCCGTAAGAGGAAGCTATCTCCCGTTCGTCATCAAACATGCATTGTTTCCTCTCGGAACCACGAGCCTTCTAGTGAGTTGCTCCGGTTTGTGAGGGGTGTGTGTCCAAAGTTTCGTCAAACAGGCCAATTTTTTACCACATCATCTTGGTGGCATGACATTACATCAAGCAAGGTTTCATGTTTTTCTGATCATTTTTTATTTAATTTTTGGAATTAAAATGCCATGGCACTCCATGCATGTGTTCATGCCGTGAGACCAATAAGATTGATAATTCCTTCTAATTTACTCCACATGGAATTAACTCGCACACAAGTACGCAAATATAATTTTCCAAACAGTTATGGTTAGCCGTTGCATGTAGATGTTGTTCAAATTTGAATTACGGTCAATAAATGGCTACGAAATCACTTAAATGCCTTTAAAAGGTCAAATGACCCCTGAAATTTTCCAAAATTTTGGATGACAGTTGTATCAGTGCACTTTAAACGTAGAAAAAATTTCAAGGCCGTAAGGGGGAGCTATCTCCCGTTCGTCATCGAACATGCATTGTTCCCTCTCGGAACCACTAGCCTTCTAGTGAGTTGCTCCGGTTTGTGAGGGGTGTGTGTCCAAAATTTCGTCAAACATGCCAAATTTTTTACCACATCATCTTGGTGGCATGACATTACATCAAGCAACGTTTCATGTTTTTCTGATCATTTTTAAATTTTTGGAATTTAAATGCCATGGCACTCCATGCATACATATGTGTCCACGCCGTGAGACCAACATGTTTGACAATTCCTTCTAATTTAATGCACATGGAATTAACTCGCACATAAGTACACGAATATGATTTTTCAAATTGTTATGGTTAGCCATTGCATGTAGATGTAGTTCAAATTTCAATTACGGCCATTAAATGGCAAGAAAATCACTTAAATGTCTTCAAAAGGTCAAATGATCCCAGAAATTTTCCAAATTTTCACATGATAGTTGTATTAGTGCACTTTAAACGTAGGAAAAAAATTAAAGGTCGTAAGGGGAAGCTATCTCCCATTCGTCATCAAACATGCATTGTTCCCTCTCGGAACCACTAGCCTTCTAGTGAGTTGCTCCGGTTTGTGAGCGGTGTGTGTCCAAACTTTCGTCAAACATGCCAAATTTTTTTGCCACATCATCTTGGTGGCATGACATTACATCAAGCAAGGTTTCATTTTTTTCTGATCCTTTTAAAAAAAATAGAATTTAAATGCCATGGCACTCCATGCATACATATGTGTCCACGCCGTGAGACCAACATGTTTGAAAATTCCTTCTAATTTACTGCACATGGAATTAACTCGCACACAAGTACACAAATATGATTTTTCAAACTGTTATGGTTAGCCGTTGTTTGTAGATGTAGTTCAAATTTGAATTACGTTCAATAAATGGCTAGAAAATCACTTAAATGTCTTCAAAAGGACAAATGACGCGGAAATTTTCCAAAATTTGACATGACCACTGTATTACTGCACGTTACACGTAGAAACAATTTGAAGGCCGTAAGAGGAAGCTATCTCCCGTTCGTCATCAAACATGCATTGTTCCGTCTCGGAACCACGAGACTTCTAGTGAGTTGCTTCTGTTTGTGAGGGGTGTGTGTCCAAACTTTCGTTAAACATGCCAATTTTTTTACCACGTCATCTTTGTGGCATGGCATTACATCAACCATGGTTTCATGTGTTTCTGATATTTAAAAAAAAAATTGGAACTTAAATGCCATGTCACTCCATGCTTAATTGTGTCATAGCCATTAGACCAATATGTTTGAAAATTCCTTCCAATTTACAGCACATGAAATTAAATCACACACAAGTACACAAAATATGACTTTTCAAACCGTTATGGTTAGTTGTTGCATGTACATGTAGTTCAAATTTCAATTACAGTCATTAAATAGCTAGAAAATCACTTAAATATCTTAAGAGGTCAAATGAGCCCTGGAATTTTCCAAAATTTGACATGACAGTTGTATTAGTAATACAAATTATCTCATACATTTATAACACCATCCATTGCCACTTTACTCTAAATTCGTCTTTCACAGCTAATACAAAATATCTACAACATCACACACAATTATTTTGTAGGAACCTTTTGCGATGAAAAAATTTGGGTCTATTTAAGTCTTCCTCCTTAAGCTTTGCCGGCTCGTCTGCTCTAGTGTTGGCAACCCCCGAATCCACGAATCCCGATCCCCATTCCCACACCCCCCTTTTTGCAAAGATGATGCAGTGGAAATGCTTCGTGAAGGCTCATACGATGGACGCGTCCCCTCGAGCACCGCCGCCTACGCCGAGAGCGCGGCCGCCTACGCCGAGAGTGCCGCCGCATTCGCATTGAGCGCGACTGCTTCCGCTAAGAGGGCGTCTGCGGTAGCCGACAAGGTAGATGCAGCAGCCGAGACGGCTGCAGCTGCTGCTGCGATGGCGGCTACAAATGCCGAGAGCGCTCGAGCTGCCGTCCGTGTCGCCGATGTCGCCCTGGCTCGGGTCGAGGCCATCCACGCCAAGATATTCCAGGCCACCTCGGAATCCAGCATGCAACCCACGTCCGAAAAGGCGGTGGTGGCCATGGAGCATCTGCTTCCTCATGAGGTCGCCGAGCGGGAGCTGGAGATGCAGGAGGCGGCAGAGATCGAGGAGCGCCGAGGGGAGGAGTTGCGCGTGGCCGAGGTCGAGGTAGAGAAGAGTATGTCTGTCGAGGAAAGCGGTGGAGTACCAACACGAGTTCTGGTGCAGCCACTACTATGAGTACTACAACCTTGAGGGTGGCGCCGAGGACGAGGACGAGGACGCGGTCAACTTCGGCAGGGGGGGACGCGGAGTCCACCAATGGCGGCATGTCGCGTGGACAAGTCATTAACGTCTCATCTCACACCGGCGATGCATAGGCCAGTGCGGTGGCGGATTTGTTAAAATTATGCGTACTTAGGCTTTGTTTTTAATGCTGGTCTTTTGTTAGAGCAATATTTAGGTCAACTGGCTCTGTTTAATTACTAAAATTGCTCAATTCAGTAAGTGTGGTATGTCTGTTGTACGCTCTTTTGTGTGCCCAAATTAGCAAGCGATGTTAAATTATGCAATGACGTACCCGGGGAAATTTTCACCATAATTTGAATTATCAAGCTCATCCCATGCGCGTAAATCAGAAGAATCGTTTGTGATGCACACAATTGTTCAAAGTGAATGGTCTCCGGCGGCACCCCGCGGAAAGTTTCCCTCCACATTTCGAAATTTTTGTCCTACCGCCGAAATATCTACCCCCTTCCCCACCCCCTTTTCTCCCTGACCACAAGTCACATTTCCCCTGTTTCCTCCTTCCATCCTTCCTTCCTTCCTTCCTAAGCTATAGCCGCTTCCTCGCTTGCTTCCTCGCTCTCGCCGTCTCGCATCCAACCGCCGGGGTCGCCATGGTCTTCTTCAAATACCTCTCTAGAGGTTCCTCCTCCGACGACGACTCCTTCACCACCCGGGTATGCCTCTCTTCTCTCTCTCTCAGGATATGACTTGGAATGAGGGATTTTTACCTGGCGGTCAATTTGAGTCATTTCTTTCTCTTGTAGCTCCCTAGGACCATCAGTTGCAACGAATGGAGCGGGGTGGCTGAAGATCTATCTGCTCATTGTCACCATCAATCTCCATGCGTGAATCTAGTTGCGGTTGAATCTGTGGACAGTGGGAGGAAGTTTCTGGCATGTGCAGAGAAGGTTAGACCCTCTTTTGTTGTTACAAATCATTTGTTAGATGTGATTTAGACACTGTCATGGTCCCAACCCGTTCATACCACACCTTCAACCAAACACATCCTAAGACAGTGTCACAATTTGTACCTAGTATCTAAAATTGTTGCCATCTCATCAGCGGTGCCATTAGAAAATTATTTGGCACCGCTTCAACAGTTTGTGCAGCCAACTTTTGTAACGCCGCTGACACACCCACCGGTGGTCGTTATTCCTGGTGGGATCTAGACTGTCCCCACGGATCAATACTAGTATTTTCTGCACACTTTGTCCTCACTCATCCGCACCCAGGAGCAACTTCCCGGTCAGTCACCCATCCTGAAATTACTCCAAGTTAAGCACGTTAACTTTGGAGTTCTGTCCGAATGGGCTTCCCGAAAAGAAGGAATTCCTTATTTATATGAGTAGTCTATCATCCCTAATAAGCCAGGCTATCACATACACCCCACTCAGAGGAACCGATGTCCTCGCCGGGCCACAGGAACGTTCCCTCTTGGCACATACGTCTGTGCATCTAGTACGGTACATGTGTCATGTCGTGTGCCACGACGGGTCACAAACGTCATGAACAATATGACCACGCACTTGTCCGCAAACATCCATGTAACCGTGAGGGTCGGCTCTGATACCAACTTCTAACGCCCTGGACACACCAGTCGGTGGTAGTTACTCCTGGTGGGATCTAGACTGGCCCCATAGATCAATACTAGTCTTTTCTGTACACTTTTTCCTCACTCATGCGCACCCGGGAGCAACTTCCCGGTCGGTCACCCATCCTGAAATTACTCCAAGCGAAGCACGCTTAACTTTGGAATTTTGTCCGAATGGGCTTCCAGAAAAGAAGGAATTCCTTATTTATATGAGTAGTCTGTCATCCCTAATAATCTAGGCTATCACAACTTTAGTCCACACATCCGAGCAACCAAGCAGTAAAATACTAAATCTTTATGGCACAAAGGAACTAGGCATCGGAGCAACTAGGTGCTCCGGAGTCCGGGTCCCTGATTTTTTTCCACTGCATCGGCTCGCCAGTGCAGGGCACCGGTGCGAGATGTAGCAATAGTTGTCTTTACACCAGTTTTGGCATACATAGTGGACGGCCTTAGTGCTATCAGTTCTATGTTACTAAATTTGTGCATGTACACACCTGTTAGTATCAATTTGTTGTCATCCAAACACTGTCACTATGTTGTTGCAGTTATATTTATCTTCCTCATAAAATGTTCAATTTGTTATTTATTGTACATGAGTAAGAACTTGTAGCATTGTCGTAGTTAATTATAGCTTCTGATGTTTCAGAATTTGGTTGTTGTCACAGTAGCAATTAATTCATTTGCATATTGATCTTTTTGAGAAGATATGTCATAATTAACATGTTTCTTCAATTTTTCAAATAAGCATTGGTGATTTTCTATGTTGCTATGAACCCATTTCCCCTACAATTGTTACTGATCTAAGTTTTAATATTATAGGATGCACGGAAGTGTTCTTACTTGGAGTGGGTTGGTCAAGAGTGGCCACAGTCTTCGAAGATGTGCCTAGCAAAGCTCTGGAGCATGTATGAGGAAGAGAACGGAGGTAGGCTTAGAGAAAGTGTTGTCAACACTGAAGAATATTTGAAGATGCGGGTTAAAAAGAGGAAGGTGGAGAATGAGCTCAGCTTTTTTTAATTAGACTTTGCTAAGATGGTGTTGGCGAAGGAGGAGGCACTTTCCCAATTGGCCAGTGCAAAACAGGTTCTTACTGAACTAAAAGCGGAGGTGGATAAGACGAGCCTGGATGATCTTGATTAGGGAAATGAATATATTGTTCTAATATTGTTCTTATGAAGTTGAACTAGCTATATGTTGTAATGTGCTATTTTTAGGTAGCTATCGTACTGTAATGTTAAAATATATTTATGTGCCTGATATGAAATTTGCAAACAACTGTTCAATATGAAATCTGAATTTGTGTAATACTGGAATTATTAATTATAAACTATTAAACCTGCTAAATGTGTCATGGAACTTTGCAGACGGTTCTTCCAGTAAAAGCGCTTGCGATGGATAGCCCAATGCCACACAGTTTTCTTCATCAAATCGTGTGTGATATAGTTGATAAAAGCAAACGGTTAACCAAGGCAGAGCGTGTGTGATAGTTACACCTATCACACACGAGCCAATAAATAAACTTGTGTGGGATGTACATAGGAACGGAAACGTTTTCCCTGGATTGACTGTGTGGGATGTACATATGAATGGAAACATTTTCCCTGGATTGACTATGTGGGATGTACATTCGGACAGAAACGTTTTCCCTGGATTGATCGTGTGGGATGTACATACGAACGGAAACGTTTTCCCTGGATTGACTGTGTGGGATGTACGTAAGAACGGAAACCTATTCCTTGGATTGACTATGTGTGATATACATATGAATGAAAATGTTTTTCTGGGATTCACCGTGTGGGATGTACATACGAACGGAAATGATTGGGTTTCGATGCCTCGCCCGATCGCACACGAGCTCATTTTGCCCCAGCATGTGCGCCAGCAGGGCCTATCCCCGACGGTTTCTGGGTCATGTGGAAAGGACCCCCCTATCGCCCACACTCACTTGGCGACGGTTTCAAATGCCGTCGCGGAAAGGGGTTAAACCCGTTTGTATAGTACTGACGCGTACCAGTGATGGACTAAGTTGGGACACTCCTGCAGGGTTTAATCTTTTGAAAGACATGCCCACGGTTATGTGGCAGATTGGAAATTTATGATATACGGTTGTAGATAACTTGACACAAGATCCGAAATAAAATACATCAACTGTGTGTGTAACCGTGACCGTCTCTTTTCAAGTGAGTTCGTGAAGAGAACGCGGTGGGGTTATGTTTGACTCGTAAGTAGTTCAGGATCACTTATTGATCATTACTAGTTTACGACCGCTTTGCGTAGTTTCTCTTCTTACTCATGAACTTGTAAGTTAGCCACCATATAAATGCTTAGTCGCTTGCTGCAACCTCACCACTTATCCTTTCCATACCCATTAAGCATTGCTAGTCTTGATACCCACGGTAATGGGATTGTTGAGTCCTCATGGCTCACAGATTACTACAACAACAGTTGCAGGTACAGGTAATGCGATGTTATTGAAGGAAATATGCCCTAGAGGCAATAATAAAGTTGTTATTTATATTTCCTTATATCATGATAAATGTTTTTATTCATGCTAGAATTGTGTTAATCGGAAACTTAGTACATGTGTGAATACATAGACAAAACAGAGTGTCCCTAGTATGCCTCTACTAGACTAGCTCGTTGATTAAATTTGGTTATGTTTCCTGACCATAGACATGAGTTGTCATTTGATCAACAGGATCACATCATTAGGAGAATGATGTGATGGACAAGACCCATTCGTTAGGTTAGCAATATGATCGTTTAGTTTTTCTGCTATTGCTTTCTTCGTGACTTATACATGTTCCTATGACTATGAGATTATGCAACTCCCGAATACCGGAGGAACACCTTATGTGCTATCAAACGTCACAACGTAACTGGGTGATTATAAAGATGCTCTACAGGTGTCTCCGAAGGTGTTTATGGTGTTGGCATAGATCTATAATAGGATTTGTCACTCCGAGTGTCGGAGAGGTATCTCTGGCCCTCTCGGTAATACACATCATAATAAGCCTTGCAACCAAATGACTAATGAGTTGGTCATGAGATGATGTATTACGAAATGAGTAAAGAGACTTGCCGGTTACGAGATTGAACTAGGTATGATGATACCAAAGATCGAATCTTGGGCAAGTAACATACCGATGATAAAGGGAACAACGTATGTTGTTATGCGGTTTGACCGATAAAGATCTTCGTAGAATATGTAGGAACCAATATGAGAAGCCAGGTTCCGCTACTGGTTATTGAACGGAGATGAGTCTCGGTCATGTCTACATAGTTCTCGAACCTGTAGGGTCCGCACGCTTAACATTCGATGACGATCAGTATTATGAGTTTATGTGTTTTGATGTACCAAAGGTAGTTTGGAGTCTCGGATGTGATCACGGACATGATGAGGAGTCTCGTAATGTCTGAGACATAAAGACTGATATATTGGATGGCTATATTCGGACACCAGAAGTGTTCCAGGTGGTTTCGGAGAAATCCGGAGTGTTGGAGGGTTACCGGAACCCCCCCCCCCCGGGGAGAAATAATGGGCCACATGGGCCTTAGTAGAGAGAGCGAGGGCCGTCCAGGGCAAGCCGCGCGCCCCCTCCCCCTCTAGTCCTAATTGGACTAGGGAAGGGGGGTGGTGCCCCCCTTTTCCTTCTCCCTCTCCTCCTTCCTTTCCCCCTCCTAGTAAGAGTAGGAAAGGGGAGTCCTACTCCTACTAGGAGGAGGAATCCTCCTCTCTCCCGCGCGCCCAAGGGCCGGCCGGCCTCCCCCTTGCTCCTTTATATACGGGGGCTGGGGGCACCCTAGAACACACAACTGAACATCAGTTTTAGCCGTGTGCGGTTCCCCCCTCCACAGATACACACCTCGGTCATATCATTCCAGTGCTTAGGCGAAGCCTTGCGTCGGTAGCTTCATCATCGCCGTCACCACATTGTCGTGCTGACGAAACTTTCCCATGACTCTCAACTGGATCAAGAGCTCATGGGACGTCATCGAGTTGAACATGTGCTGAACGCGGATGTACCGTACGTTCGATGCTTGGATCGGTTGGATCGCGAATACGTTCGACTACATCAACCGCGTCACTAGACGCTTCCGCTTTCGGTCTACGAGGGTACGTAGACACACTCTCCCAACTCGTTGCTATGCTTCTAGTAGATAGATCTTACGTTATCGTAGGTATTTTTTTGAAATACTACGTTCCCCAACAGTGGCATCATGAGCCAAGTCTATGCGTAGATGATATGCACAAGTAGAACACAATGAGTTATGGGCGATAATAGTCATACTGCTTACCAGCATGTCATACTTTGATTCGGCGGTATTGTGAGATGAAGCGGCCCGGACCGACATTACGTGTACGCTTACGCGAGACTGGTTTCACCGTTACGAGCACTCATTGCTTAAAGGTAACCGGCAGGTGTCTGTCTCTCTCACTTTAGTTGAATCGAGTGTGGCTACTCCCGGTCCTTGTGAAGGTTAAAACAGCACATTTGACGAAAAATCATTGTGGTTTTTGTATGCGTAGGTAAGAACGGTTCTTGCTAAGCCCGTAGCAGCCACGTAAAACTTGCAACAACAAAGTAGAGGAAGTCTAACTTGTTTTTGTAGGGCATGTTGTGATGTGATATGGTCAAGACGTGATGAGTTATACGTTAGTGTATGAGATGATCATGTTTTGTAAATTATCGGCAACCGGTAGGAGCCTTAAGGTTGTCTCTTTATTGTATGAATTGCGAAGGCCATGTAATTGCTTTACTTTATCACTATGAGTTAGCGATAGTAGTAGTAGCAATAGTTGGCGAGACGACCACGACGCTATGATGAAGATCATGGTGTCTAGCCGGTGACGATGGAGATCATGACAATGCTTTGGAGATGGAGATCAAAAGCACAAGATGATGATGGCCATATCATGTCACATATTTTGATTGCATGTGATGTTTATCTTATTATGCTTATTATTTTGCTTAGTGGTGGTAGCATTATAAGATGATCCCTTACAAAATTTCAAGGTACAAGTGTTCTCTATGAGTATGCACCGTTGCGAAAGTTCGTCGTGCCGAGACACCACGTGATGATCGGGTGTGATAAGCTCTACGTTCACATACAACGGGTGTAAGACAATTTTGCACATGCAAAATACGCGGGTTAAACTTGACGAGCCTAGCATGTACAGACATGTCCTCGGAACACTGGAGACCGAAAGGTCGAGCATGAATCATATAGTAGATATGATCAACATAAGATGTTCACCATTGGAAACTACTCCATCTCACGTGATGATCGGACATGGTTTAGTTGATTTGGATCACGTGATCGTTTAGATGACTAGAGGGATGTCTATCTAAGTGGGAGTTCTTTAGTAATATGATTAATTGAACTTTAATTTATCATGAACTTAGTCCTGGTAGTATTGGCATATCTATGTTGTAGATCAATAGCTCGCGATGTAGCTCCCCGTTTATTTTTATTTGTTCCTAGAGAAATATAAGTTGAAAGATGATAGTAGCAATGATGCGGACTTGTTTCGTGATCTGTGGATTTTCTTCATTGATGCACAGAAGAATTATGTCCTTGATGCACCGCTAGGTGACAGACCTATTGAGGAGCAGATGCAGACATTATGAACGTTTTGACAAAAGCTCGATATGATGACTACTTGATAGTTTAGTGCACCATGCTTTACGGCTTAGAAACGGGACTTCAAAAATGTTTTGAATGCCACGGAGCATATAATATGTTCCTAAGAGTTGAAATTGGTATTTCATACTCATGCTCGTATCAAGAGGTATGAGACCTCTAATAGTACTTTGCCTACAAGATGGAGGAGAATAGCTCAACCAGTGAGCATGTGCTCAGATTATCTGGGTACTACAATTGCTTGAATCAAGTGGGAGTTAATCTTCCAGATAAGATAGTAATTGACAAAGTTCTCTAGTCACTATCTCCAAGTTACTAGAACTTCGTGATGAACTATAATATGCAAGGGGTGACGAAAGTAATTCCCGAGCTCTTCGCGATGCTGAAATCGACGAAGGTAGAAATCAAGAAAGAGCATCAAGTGTTGATGGTTGACAATACCACTAGTTTAAAGTAAAAGGGCAAAGGAAAAAAAGGGAACTTCAAGAAGAATGGCAAGCAAGTTGCTACTCCCATGAAGAAACCCAAATCTAGACCCAAGCCTGAAACTGAGTGCTTCTACTGCAAAGGAAATGGTCACTGGTAGTGGAACTACCCTAGAAACTTGGTGCAATTGCAAAGTGAACAAAGCTATATTTGATATACATGTTATTCATGTGTACTTTACTAGTGTTTATAGCAACCCCTCGGTATTTGATACTGGTTCAGTTGCTAAGACTAGTAACTCAAAACAGGAGTTGCAGAATGAACAGAGACTAGTTAAGGATGAACTGACTATGTGTGCTGGAAGTGGTTCCAAGATTGATATGATCATCATCGCACACTCCCTATACTTTCGGGATTAGTGTTGAACCTAAATAAATGTTGTTTGGTGTTTGCGTTGAGCATGAATATGATTTGAGCATGTTTATTGCAATACATTTATTCATTTAAAGTCAGAGAATAATTGTTGTTCTGTTTACATGAATAAAACCTTCGATGGTCATACACCCAATAAACATAGTTTGTTGGATCTCGATCGTAGTGATACACATATTCATAATATTGAAGCCAAAAGATGCAAAGTTAATAATGATAGTGCAACTTATTTGCGGCACTGCCGTTTAGGTCATATTGGTGTAAAGCGCATATAGAAACTTCATGCTGATGGGCTTTTGGAATCACTTGATTATGAATCATTTGATGCTTGCGAACCATGCCTCATGGGCAAGATGACTAAGACTCCATTCTCCAGAATGATGAAGCGAGCAACTGACTTATTGGAAATAATGCATACTAATGTATGTGGTCCGATAAGTGTTGAGGCTCGCGGCGGGTATCATTATTTTCTGACCTTCATAGATGATTTGAACAGATATGGGTATATCTACTTGATGAAACATAAGTCTGAAACATTTGAAAAGTTCAAAGAATTTTAGAGTGAAGTGGAAAATCATCGTAACAAGAAAATAAAAGTTTCTACGATCAAATCACAGAGGCAAATATTTGAAGTTACGAGTTTGGCCTTCATTTAAAACAATGTGAAATAGTTTCACAACTCACACCACCTGGAACACCACAACGTAATGGTGTGTCCGAACGTCGTAACCGCACTTTATTAGATATGGTGCGATCTATGATGTCTCTTACCGATTTAACACTATCATTTTGGGGTTATGCATTAGAGACAGCTGCATTCACATTAAATAGGGCACCATCTAAATCCGTTGAGACGACACTGTATGAACCGTGGTTTGGCAAGAAACCTAAGTTGTCGTTTCTTAAAGTTTGGGGCAGTGATGCTTATGTGAAAAGTTTCAACCTGATAAGCTCGAACCCAAATCGGAGAAATGTGTCTTCATAGGATACCCAAAGGAAACTGTTGGGTACACCTTCTATCACAGATCCAAAGGCAAGATATTCGTTGCTAAAAATGGCTACTTTCTAGAGATGGAGTTTCTCTCGAAATAAGTGAGTGGGAGGAAAGTGGAACTTAATGAGGTAATTTTGCCTTTTCCCGAATTGGAAAGTAGTACATCACAGAAACTAGTTCTAGTGATTCCTACACCAATCAGCGAGGAAGCTAATGATGGTGATCATGAAACTTCAGATCAAGTTACTACTGAACCTCGTAGGTCAACCAGAGTGCGTTCCGCGCCAGAGTGGTACGGTAACCTGGTTCTGGAAGTCATGTTACTAGACCTTGATTAACCTACAAACTATGAGGAAGCGATAATGAGCCTGGATTCCGCAAAATGGCTTGAGGCCATGAAATCTGAGATGGGATCCATGTATGCGAACAAAGTGTGGACTTTGGTTGACTTGCCCGATGATCGACAAGCCATTGAAAATAAATGGATTTTTAAGAGGAAGACTGACACCGATGGTAATGTTACTGTCTACAAAGTTCGACTTGTTGCGAAAGGTTTTCGACAAGTTCAAGGTGTTGACTACAATGAGACTTTCTCACTCGTAGCGATGCTTAAGTCTGTCCGAATCATGTTAGCAACTGCCGCTTTTTATGAAATCTGGCAAATGGATAACAAAACTGCGTTCTTTAATGGATTTATTAAAAAACAGTTGTATATGATGCAACCAGAAGGTTTTGTCAATCCTAAAGGTGCTAACAAAATGTGCAAGCTCCAGCGATCCATCTATGGACTGGTGCAAGCATCTCGGAGTTGGAATATACGCTTTGATAAGTTGATCAAAGCATATAGTTTTATACAGACTTGCGGTGAAGCCTGTATTTACAAGAAAGTGAGTGGGAGCACTACAGCCTTTCTGATAAGTATATGTGAATGACATATTGTCGATCGGAAATGATGTAGAATTTTCTGGAAAGCATAAAGGAGTGTTTGAAAGGAGTATTTTCAAAGAAAGACCTCGGTGAAGCTGCTTACATATTGAGCATCAAGATCTATAGAGATAGATCAAGACGCTTGATAAGTTTTTTCAATAAGTACATACCTTGACAAGTTTTTGAAGTAGTTCAAAATGGAACAGTCAAAGAAAGAGTTCTTGCCTGTGTTGCAAGGTGTGAAGTTGAGTAAGACTTAAAGCCCGACCACAGCAAAAGATAGAGAGAGAATGAAAGTCATTCCCTATGCCTCAGCCATAGGTTCTATAAAGTATGTCATGTTGTGTACCAAACCTGTTGTGTACCTTGCCATGAGTTTGGCAAGGAGGTACAAAAGTTATCCAGGAGTAGATCACTGGACATCGTTCAAAATTATCCTTAGTTACTGGATGTCTAAGGAAATGTTTCTCGATTATGGAGGTGACAAAAAGTTCGTCGTAAAGAGTTATGCCGATGCAAGCTTTACACTAATCCAGATGACTCTAAGTATCAATCTGGATACGTATTGAAAGTGGGAGCAATTAGCTAGAGTAGCTCCATGCAGAGCATTGTAGACATAGAAATTTGCAAAATACATACAGATCTGAATGTGACAGACCCGTTGACTAAACTTCTCTCACGAAGCAAAAAATGATCACACCTTAGTACTCTATGGGTGTTAATCACATGGCGATGTGAACTAGATTATTAACTCTAGTAAACCCTTTGGGTGTTTGGTAACATGGCGATGTGAACTATGCGTTTTATTCACATAACAATGTGAATTATGGGTATTAAATCACATAGCGATGTGGACTAGATTATTGACTCTAGTGCAAGTGGGAGCCTGAAGAAAATATGCCCTAGAGGCAATAATAAAGTTGTTATTTATATTTCCTTATATCATGATAAATGTTTATTATTCAGGCTAGAATTGTATTAATTAGAAACTAAGTACATGTGTGAATACATAGACAAAACAGAGTGTCCCTAGTATGCCTCTACTAGACTAGCTCGTTGATCAAAGATGGTTATGTTTCCTGACCATAGACATGAGTTGTCATTTGATCAACGAGATCACATCATTAGGAGAATGATGTGATGGACAAGACCCATCTTTTAGCTTAGCAATATGATCGTTTAGTTTTTCTGCTATTGCTTTCTTCATGACTTATAGATGTTCCTATGACTATGAGATTATGCAACTCCCGAATACCGGAGGAACACCTTGTGTGCTATCAAATGTCACAACGTAACTAGGTGATTATAAAGATGCTCTACAGGTGTCTCCGAAGGTGTTTGTGGTGTTGGCATAGATCGATAATAGGATTTGCCACTCCGAGTGTCGGAGAGGTATCTCTGGGCCCTCTGGTAATACACATCATAATAAGCCTTGCAAGCAAATTACTAATGAGTTAGTCACGAGATGATGTATTACGGAACGAGTAAAGAGACTTGCCGGTGACGAGATTGAACTAGGTATGATGATACCGATGATTGAATCTTGGGCAAATAACATACCGATGACAAAGGGAACAACGTATGTTGTTATGCGGTTTGACCGATAAATGTCCTCGTAGAATATGTAGGAACCAATATGAGCATCCAGGTACCGCTATTGGTTATTGACCAGAGATGAGTCTCCGTCATGTCTACATAGTTCTCGAACCCGTAGGGTTCGCACGCTTAATGTTTGATGACGATCAGTATTATGAGTTTATGTGTTTTGATGTACCGAAGGTAGTTCGGAGTCCCGGATGTGATCACAGACATGACGAGGAGGCTCATAATGTCGGAGACATAAAGACTGATATATTGGATGGCTATATTCAGACATTGAAAGTGTTTCGAGTGGTTTCGGAGAAAACCAGAGTGCCGGAGGGTTACCGGAACCCCTCGGGAGAAATAATGGGCCACATGGGCCTTAGTGGAGAGAGAGAGGGCTGGCCAGGGCAGGCCGCACACCCCCTCCCCCTCTAGTCCTAATTGGACTAGGGAAGGGGGGGCGCCCCCCTTACTCCTACTAGGAGGAGGACTCCTCCTCTCTCTCGCGCGCCCAAGGGTCGGCCGACCTCCCCCTTGCTCCTTTATATACGGGGGCAGGGGGGCACCCTAGAACACACAACTGAACATTAGTTTTAGCCGTGTGTGGTGCCCCCCCCCCCACAGATACACACCTCGGTCATATCGTTGCAGTGCTTAGGCAAAGCCCTGGGTCGGTGGCTTCATTATCACCGTCACCACGCCATCGTGCTGACGAAACTCTCTCGTGACGCTCAACTGGATCAAGAGCTCGTGGGACGTCATCAAGCTAAACGTGTGCTGAACGCGGAGGTGTCGTACGTTCGGTGCTTGGATCGGTTGGATCGCGAAGACGTTCGACTACATCAACCGCGTCACTAGACGCTTCCGCTTTCGGTCTACGAGGGTACGTAGACACACTCTCCCCACTCGTTGATATGCTTCTAGTAGATAGATCTTGCGTGATTATAGGATTTTTTTTTAAATACTACGTTCCCCAACAGTTATGACATGAGATCAATGTTTGCTTGTGTTGGAGTTGCTCTTCTTCTACTTCTTCTTCTTCTTCGATCAGGGGTTAGGTTCCTGGTCGACAGCCTGGGCTAGTAGGGTGGATATCGTTTGTGTTTTGCGTTTGTTTTCATCCGTAGTCGGATGCCTCTCTTTTGTATGATGTTTGGTGTATTCATGTGGCATTTGTGTCTTTTTGTGTGTATCCCCATCTATTATGTAATGGTACAATGTAATGATATCCACCTTGCAAAGCGTTTCCAATATGTGCTTCTATCCTTGGTGGGACCTTCAAGTTCCTCGAGGATAGGGTCGCCTATTGGGCGTGACACATTTCTAGCCCTTTCAACCTGCTAAAAGCCCATGGTATTTTCTGACCCAACAGGACCGAGTTTTACTAGGCATGTTAAAGGCGCAAAACTACTTTACGTTTAGGCCTGGTAATGTGCCAAGATGATTATAGGCCCACATTTCGGTCCATATATAGCTAGTTATGGGCCGACCTGACGGATCGATTATGTTGAGCTCCGTTGAAGGTTTCGGCCTAAATTACAGCATACCGACTAAGAATAATCTAGACTATACGATAAAGAAACTACGGCATATTACATCCACTGGACATCAAAGTTCGCCACCAATGATAATAAAGCGCAGGCATGCACTGGATGTCCGGGATGGGGGTTGGATGTCCCGTCGCTCGTGAGATGGAAGATGTCCGAGCCACTGGCCGGATGTCTAGCCTGGAGGTGGCCATTCCTCTTGTGCGTTTGGGTGTCCTTCACCGGATACCCGACTGGTGGCTGAATGTCCGGCGCGATGTGTAGCGCTGGATGTCCAGGGCATCGCCGGATGTTCAGCCGCTGAAGCACCTTGGTCGTCTGTTGGTGCAGCTCATTCACGACTGCTCAGGCGTCGGATGTCCGGCCGCTGTAGCTTCCAGCAGCTCCGTCTTCTTATTCCTTCTTTCGCATCCGCTTGCAAGCTTCCCTCGTGGATGGTTTAGCTGTACACTTGTGCTCGCACTCCTCGTCATCCGTGAAGCTCCGGCAATACCTATGCATGCACACGAGAGGGTGTCGAGTAGTATACCATCCTCGAATGGGTCAGGTGAGCACGTGTAAAGGAGACGATTCACCTTTATGTATGTGAAGTATATGTTACATGTGTCATTTGCCGAATGGACACTTGACATGGTGATGTCCGTAAGATGCTCTGCATCATCCTGCCTAGAAATGGCACATGCATTTTCACACTCCGGATGCACTTGTGGTGTCTCCGGGTTGTCGAAGATCGATTCGATGCCAAACAACTCCATGAGCTCCTTGGCAATGTGGAGTTGGACAATGGTAGGGCATGCATGATCGTGCCCGCACCGTTTGTCATACTTGAAGCACAACCCGTGCGCACGTCGATACTCCTGGAGCGCCTTGACCCTAGAATTATTATTGTAGTTGTACGGAGGCCCTCACGTTGCAGCACCGGATGTCGCCGCCGTAGACGCACACCCTTGTTGGAGGTATGCTAATGCGCTTCCCAACTCGACCACATGGTGCTCAAGATTCGGTCGCTAGACCGCTAGATCATCGAGCTTGAGGGACTTGCGCGCATCACCACAATGTTGTTGCGCAGCTCGAGGTGGAACTCGTCCATGGAGGAGGTGATCATTTCCATGTACTCCTTCGTAGTCAGATCCATGGTTTCGATCTGCAAATGCACTTGTGGGAGACATCTGGTTACAATGAACTGCACCAAACTACGCGAAAGGGAAGTGTGATGGTTGGTCTCTAATACCAGATGTCTGCACCCACACAGATCACTCGATTACTCGTGAATTTAGGTAGCTAGTCTCTGTTACAAGCATCGATTAACGAATTGACCGATGTTCTTGAGGAAGGGGAAAGGGGAGGAAGAGGGAGATAGACGCCGGGTGTCGATGTCGTGCCTCTTAAGTTGCTTTTTCCCTTTTTCCCGTCACGCAGAAAAATGTCTTTACGCGAGAGCTGGTAGGTTAAGTATCGGTGTGGCTCCATGCGACCGTTGCGTTAGCCCATTCTAGTTCGCTGTAGCGCTGGTTGGCCAGTCTTGTTTTCTTGGGCCGAGTCGCACTTGGGTTGCTCTTGTCTTCTAGGTCCACCTTGTGAGCGACGCTGAAAAAAAGATAGGAATAACGGAAGTTTTACTATATGCTACAAACGGTTTCTTAGAAGTGCCACATTATAGTAATGACATCAGCAGATTAGAGCATACATGCCAGGTCTAAGGAGAAATCCAAAGAGACACCACATCAAGCGTTACAAGAAGCGGAGAAACTTTGCATGAAAAAAATCCAGGTCCTTGCAACCACCAACCAAACGACCACAATCTTCAGCCATCGCCGCGGGTGTCCATCAGAAAGGAGAAGATGGTCTCCACCAAACCAAGAATCAAGAGAAAGCCATAGCAGTAAAACTGCGTTGTGAGCCTCTACCGCCACAAACGACATATCCTAGTATTTGCAACCACCAACCAAACGACCACAATCTTCAGCCCTCGCCGCGAGCGTCCATCATAAAGGAGAAGATGGTCTCCACCAAACCAAAATCAAGAGAAAGCCATAGCAGCAAAATTGCGTTGTGAGCCTCTGAACAGGCACCGCCACAAACGACATATCCTGGTCCTTGCAACCACCAACCAAACGCCACAATCTTCAGCCATCAACGTGAGCGTCCATCAGAAAGGAGAAGACGGTCTCCACCAAACCAAGAATCAAGAGAAAGCCATAGTAGCAAAACTGCATTGTGAGCCTCACAGACACACCACAAACGACATCGTACTTGTCGCTATGGGTTGTCGGTGGGAGCAAATCTTCACTCCTCTTGAATTGCGATTCTAAAGTCCATGATGCAACGTCAATGAGACGCTCCAGGACCGCCAACCATTTTCCAGCTACAAAGAAACTCTCGGTGCACCATACCTCGGACGAGACCGACACCTCCAACACCAACACTTCCAGCTTTGCGAAGAAGTTTTGTGTGGTGGAGGTTTAGACAAAACTCAATATATTTTTCACTCGTAAGTTTTTGTGTTCCAGGTACTTTTGGATATAATCAATACTTACATTTTTTTAAACTTTGTAAAGGTCAATGAAAACCACAGGTTACTTCTGTGACTTACATTTCGAGAATTATTTGTCTAGGAGAAAAATCTCGAAAGTGCATATGTGAAATGTTTCAATTTCAGTATCCACGAGTTTTTACTGAACATTCTAGAGATGTTCTTGGAATTGCTTTTTTCTCACTTAAGTTGCTTTTTTTTGTGTTAAAAGCGAAAATACTATTGTCCATGCAAATAAGTGTCAAAAAGAGTGGCGCACTTGGATGGTACTCCCTCCGTCCGGATTTATTAGGCCTAAAGACAACTTCTCTTAGACCAAGACACATAGTAATTTGCTCACATTAATTCTTCCATTCCACTCCCAATGCACTCCCTCACATGCATGCAACCAATGAAAAACACGCATAAAGTGTATTAATTTCTCACCATGGCACCAACAACAATGGTTTTCAATGCAACCAATGAAATGGTCACATGCATGCACATTTCCAAAGCGAGGCTTAAAGCAAGTACAATAGGATGACGTGGGCGAACTGTAAGTCTTTAAATATTATATTTTGAATGAGTCGAAGGAGAGAGAGGAGGAGAGAGAAGAGAAGAGGGAGACCCAAGACGCTTTGTGATGTTGTAAGGTGGGTCAACTACTAATGAAATAGTACACATATAAAATTTACTATTGTACATACCGGCTACAAGGTTGGCTATAGCTGACATGGCAACTCCTTATAACCGATTGTTGGCTGTATTATTAACCATGCTCTTATAAAAAGGAAATGCTTGTGATGTTAAAAGGCCTAATAAACCCAGACGAAGGGAGTAGAAATGAAGAAAAAGATGAGAAAGAAAGTGTCTCCATACAAAAACGGATATCTAGAAATCCGGTGCATTGAATCGAACCATTAAACTTAAAATAAAAAACTGACATGCACATTCTATCCGACTAGCCATAATGGGTAGTAACATAGAGTAGTAACATGCCCATGTTACTACTCTATGTTACTACCTCTATAGTGGGGAGTAACATATGTGTGGTAACATGGAAGACTTCATTTATTAGGCCATAGACTCATCTTACCTTGATATGTGTGATGTTACTCATACTAGTACAATGCCCGTGCGTTGCCACGGGCTTTTGAAATATTTTGCCAGAATTACGTAAACATAATGCATGTTAAATTTCATATATAAAGAAAGATAGCATGGGCACAATCGAGTAATAATTTGAATCCTCTTCACTTGCAATGTAAATCGATAACAAAAGGTCAATTTGCCATGCATACATATAAAACGATGATCTAACTAAAAATCGGTTACAAATTAAGATCTATTTAATGCGCTTAAGAAATTCTCACACAATATCAGAAATGTTGTATTTATCTTCAGTGACATAATATTTGAGCAAGTATTATAAAAACGTCTTCCTCAACTCGTACCCATCATGCACAAGCAATATATGCAATTAGCATGAATCCTTCAAGTTGAAGGTCTTAATATGTGTAACACGGAATACTCACTGTACGAATCAGAAACTAAATCTTTACCATTCCATCAGATCATAACAAAAAAGATAGCCAAAAAAGTCTCTGCAATTTGCTAAATTAATATTATCTTGAATATTTAGTGATAATACAAATAAAATGTATTAGTATGGTCATGATGCATGTTAGTTCCAAGGGAGTGCCTTTGCGATTAACTAACAAGAAATTTATGTTTTAGTTGAACTCGCTTGTCGCTGGTCTTCCTCCAATTTTTTGTGTTCTCTCTTCACTCGTCGATCCAACCACCTCCACTACACCTCACTTGAGAGCATCGACATCCTGGCACCCCAAATCGTCCCTATACGCACGGTCGAATGGACCGGTCACTAACAGCTATGATGTCTGAACCTCCGCCTAGTTGTTAGTGCAATGTGCATATGCTTCAGAGATAGCAATTTTGAAGGCAACATGCACGTGCTTTCACCTTTGAAAGAGCTACATAATATGATGACTTACCTATGTGCACTTCCAAAATCAGGCGGAAATTTTTTTATTTCTATCGGCAATATAAAAAACTTAATATTAGGTCAAATTGAATAATACAGCAGAATTGCCATTTCAGACTTTTCATCCATCATTGAATACAAAATGAAGGGACAATGTCCACTAACCATGCAAATATGTTGACCATGGGATATTTAGGCTGGCATATATGGGAAATCAAAGCTACAAAATGACTCAGTATGTTAGGGATAGATAAAAAATACTGTAAAAGTGATAAAAACAAATCCGCAGCAACTCACGACCATATGAACTCGTATTCTCAGGGAGCAAGCGAGTGAAGCCGCCACGGCAGGTTAGCACCGAGGGACAAGGGTGACACCTGCCTCCCCATCCAGTGCCTAGTGATTCTACCGGCGCCACTTTCATCCTGAGCCCACCAGTACCGCCCGTGTGTTGTAGAGAAACTATGAATTGCAATTATCATCAAAAGCATGAAAGTGACAATGTTTCTCTCCTCTCCCCTCCCTCATGTGAAATACCCAATTCATGGTTGACTCACTACATTCAGGGTAGCTCGGATGTGCAATGTTCTCCTCCAACGCTTAACAAATTCATCATAGCTCACAACTGGACAGGCCTTGCGGGTTGAAGAAAAAAAATCCAAACCTACATAGAAACAACAAATTGAGGACAACTTACAATGGAAAAGCGAGGAAGCACACACCTACATGCACAAACAGAATATAAGATTCAACTACACTATATAATTTGGGAAATGCTTACCATCACCTAGCGGATCATAGTGGCCGCGTCCGCCACCTTCCCTGTGTGACACGTGTCCAATTGAAGGCGAGCATACGATCCTTCGTCGAACACGCTTCTGCAACAAGTGCTATGTTTCTGAAACAGACGCGGTGTTGCAATGGACTATGACGGTTTATGTTTTGCAACAAAATCTCTGTTGCAGAAATTTTTCTGCAACAAGGCCTTAGTTGCAAAAATTGCAAAACAAACTCAGGTAAAAAAATAAGAAATTGCAACAAAACAGCTGCTGCAACAAGACTCGTGTTGCAAAAATAAAATAAGTTCGCAACAAAGACTGTGTTGTAATGGTGAAGACGCATTCAGCCGCTCCATGCAACACATCATTTTGGCTAGCGACCTGGATGATCTGTTAAAAAGATCAGCCGGCAGACGTGTAGCACGCCCCATATAATTCACTCATTAAAGGAGACATCACTCCCTGTTCAAGTCTTAGATGTAATTTAGATCGGACAATAATAATGCAACCTGCACATCGTATTTATGGAAATTGAGACAAAACAATATGCACTTAGAAGTTTCGAAAATTCAATATGGGTCATACTACTAAATAGTCATATTATCTGCATCGTTGGTCCTCATAGGGATTTGCCATCAAAGGTATAATGAGCCGTATTGATATATGATGGGTGATTTATGTACAGTGTTTCTGACATGGAACAGTCATCGTTTATTGATGGACCCATGTTGGTACTCTATGGTCTCGCTGTTTACCACTTTTCATGGACCGGCTTCCACACGTTCTTGGTCCGGCTCCCAGGCGTACGATGGAAGCCAGGGCAGGCGGGACTGGGATCCAGTGACTGCATTCACAGCAACATGCGCCCAGTTCAGCCATCCAAACATTGGTGCAAGTGAAAACAACCCCCACTTTTCTTTTTGACATGAAAACTGCCCAACACTTGACGCCCAGGCATTCAGCGCAACAGAACATAAAGGCGAGACTCGGCCATTAGACATACAAATAGCATTTTTTTATTCGAGTCATTAAAGAGTACAAACAACATTTGTATATTCAGTACTACCGAATTTGATACATTAAGATTCATACTTAGCGGTCCTTAACACATCAAAATATAGCAGTCTTGTATGTTGTACCAAATCATCAATATTTAGGCCCCGTTCGGCAATGCGCCGGCTTGTTGAAATCCGCAGATCCGTGGAGCATCGTTTCGCCCGCTCCAAGACTTTTCACTGCAGCTCCGTCCGCTCCCGGAGTGGAGCAGTGGAGCGGATGGACACCGAACGGGGCCTCACACTTAGAAAACGCATTCATCACAAGAAATTCAGAAGCACTTAGTTAGAATTCAGTACCACTTGTCATTGACATATCAGAAGCACTTAGTTAAAATTCAGTACCCCTTGTCATTGAAATTCAGAAGCACTAAACATTCTCGTTGCTAAACAATACAAGAAGATAAGCACGGATGCGAAAAAAGGAAAGCATTGGAAATTCTCTAAATTGGAATGCATGCTGCCATCAGTACATATACATGATTGGACTTTATGTGGAAACATGAGCAGAGAAGATACTTCAGTTATTTGAAATCGATGCGAGTCAAGGATACTGTTTAAAGTAGGATATGCCAAATAAATGAAAGGATGCTGCAGATATGCACTTTTATTAAGACTAAGATAAGCTGTCAGGCAGTACATTTAGAGTGTCGACCTTGCCCTTCCCGCCGGCATGGTTCGCCATCGCAGGCATCACCTTCCCGTCCAACTCGCACTCACCGGCTGACTCTCCTGCGACCCGCTACATAACTACAGGGCTCCTTCTTCCATGAAAACGCAATATAATTTATATTCACCAAGAAGCAACAGAAGTAAGATCACTACATTAAATCCTAGTATGATGAACCATTTATGCCGAGATACATACGGAGCAACACATAGGTTAAAGTTAAATCTAGCAATATAGTACACTTGGCATCGGGTAAACCCCAGATTAAACAATGTGGTAGATAGTTGTTTACCTGAATGCTGACAGAAGTATACCAAGTAACAAAGCTAGTTACTGGCAAAGCTCAATGCCTCCAAACCAAAGTTTAACTCCTAATACGAAATGTCTCGGAATCAAGCTAGTTGTGGCCAGAACAAAATTAGGAAATGCAAGAGAAAGAAAGTAACATAGGATAAAATTACCTCATTGCTCCAAACAAATACAGTACTGCTAAGAAATCTCCTTATTAGTTCTTTTTATAGAATTAGCCCATTGATGAGATAAAGATACTAAATATAGTTATTTCTTACAACAATCTCTGGAAGATTAGTATTACACCAAATGTTGCCAAGAAACATATACACCAGGAGAAGTGCTATTGTTTTAGAGAACTAACTAAACAAATAGACTTCAACTAATAAAGTAGCACATAATCCGTGATGTAATTCGTAGAAGTACAGGTCCTTTGCATCTATTTGCATCAAGAAAGCGGTAAAAGAGCAGCACATGAGTTCAATTCTTACCACACGAGCACGAATTACCTGAAGTCTGCCAATCAAGTTGAGTATAAAGATAGTAAATGAAAAAATTAGTTGTTGTCTGCCCGACTCAGGTTTGCAGCATACAAATAGATATACACAGACCATGAATGTACTGTAACTTTAGAAGAATATATACATTAATCTTCCATATTGTAGGAAAAACAAATTTGGAGCACAAAGTAGAGAGAAACACTTGCAACACACGTGCAGGATATAAGACCACATAAAACTGTGCAACACACAGAGATCGGATGGTGCACCATGGGCTGCAGCAAGCAAGAAGAATTTCCTGGGAATGTCTCGGTGGTTCTCGCGAGGGGGTGCATGTAGGGTTGCTGAGAAGATGCCATTATTTAAAGCATTATTTGTAGTAGCAATCCATAATTGTGCAGATGTATTTCCATTGATTTGATAAAAACAATAAAAGAAAACCATGGCCACACACTTGTGCCACCTTGGCTCTACCCTATTAGTGAAATACAAGCTGACATATTTTTAAACTTAATTATTATCAAATCAACAAAGAAAAACCAAAAGTAATTTACTACTCCCTCCATCCCAAAATAAGAGTCGCTGAAACTTATCATGCGACGGAGGGAGTACTATAGTTTAGCACATTTCTCTTTCACAAGTATAGCAGTTGAATAATGTGCAGCAATCTGAAATCCTTCACTTACAAAGAAAGAGGGAAGACATAATACATGCTTATTAGATCACCCATACACAGATGAGTCAGTGATGAAGTGGATTGCCGAAAAGAACATAGGGGAAATAATCATATTCATGTGTGGCATACTCAGCCCCACCCTTTCTCATCACTATCTTTGGTCACTATATTTGCTAGCACCACACCAAAAGTATGAAATTCCTCACGTTGAATACCTATAAACAAAAGGAGAAATAGGAGGTTATGTCAGCGACCAATCGAAATCATCGAAACTTCAACACATCAGTACATTGTGGTGTAGATATTTGATTAATGGATGCAGTCAACTTACGCATATTTCTTCATCTTCGGATTCAAGGGTGCAGGTCCTAGATGGATTCTCTGGTGCGCCTCTATGGTCAATGCAAGCTGCGGAGAAAGAAAAGTTGAGTTGTGATATCTTCAGACCAAGAACTACAGTTACAGGTTCAGATTTGCTTCAAATCATTTTGGCGCAACCAAGAATACCGAGATTAAACGTACACTTGTAGCACTTGATGAATCTTAGGATCTTCTCGTCGAAATTGAAGCCGGGGTTCCAGATCAGGTACCCATACCCGAAGACCCGCACCACCATCTTGCTGTTGTTTCCCCTGCAGACAACAACAAACTGAGCGCACAAGCCATTCCCCTTCCTCGAACAATCATGTCAATATCGCCCCCAAATCAAAAGCCCCAAAACAATTCAACAAAATCCCCCAAAAAAGGTACGGGTAGGAGTAGGTGGATTCGGTTACCTGGCACACCAGAAAGAATGCCGCGGGTGGGTCGGCGGCTCGTGGGGAGGAGCATGATGGGGATTTGGCTCCTCTTACCTCACCCGCGTCTCCTCTCCTCCGCCTGCAGTCTTCTCTCGTTGGATGGATAGATAGGGGTTTCTGGTCAGAGAGGGGGGAGAAGAAGATGGTGGCCTTCTCTCATCTCCTCCGCCACGGTCTCCTCTCCCCGGTTCACACCCACGCCCATCTGCTCCCTTGCGGCGCTCGTCCTTGTTGCCCGCGCCGCAGCCGCGACCACGCCCTGCCAAGAGGATACAACAATAAGAAGCCAGGGGGTGAATCATTATCTTTGAGCATGGACACCATGATGTTTCAGCGTCTTGTCATTGCATTGAACAGGAAAGAACCTTCTTAGCAAAGGTGCATCACTATTACCTTCGGCGGAGCGAATATTGCCACTGAACAACACTCAAGGTGAAAGATAGAAATATTATTATAAGGTAAGCTAGTTCAAGTGATCATGAATAGCAAGGGAAACGGCGTGTTTTATCACTGCTGTTATATAGTTGAAATCTCAATGGACATCACAAGTAATTTACTACTCCCTCCATCCCAAAATAAGAGTCGCTGAAACTTATCATGCGACGGAGGGAGTACTATAGTTTAGCACATTTCTCTTTCACAAGTATAGCAGTTGAATAATGTGCAGCAATCTGAAATCCTTCACTTACAAAGAAAGAGGGAAGACATAATACATGCTTGTTAGATCACCCATACACAGATGAGTCAGTGATGAAGTGGATTGCCGAAAAGAACATAGGGGAAATAATCATATTCATGTGTGGCATACTCAGCCCCACCCTTTCTCATCACTATCTTTGGTCACTATATTTGCTAGCACCACACCAAAAGTATGAAATTCCTCACGTTGAATACCTATAAACAAAAGGAGAAATAGGAGGTTATGTCAGCGACCAATCGAAATCATCGAAACTTCAACACATCAGTACATTGTGGTGTAGATATTTGATTAATGGATGCAGTCAACTTACGCATATTTCTTCATCTTCGGATTCAAGGGTGCAGGTCCTAGATGGATTCTCTGGTGCGCCTCTATGGTCAATGCAAGCTGCGGAGAAAGAAAAGTTGAGTTGTGATATCTTCAGACCAAGAACTACAGTTACAGGTTCAGATTTGCTTCAAATCATTTTGGCGCAACCAAGAATACCGAGATTAAACGTACACTTGTAGCACTTGATGAATCTTAGGATCTTCTCGTCGAAATTGAAGCCGGGGTTCCAGATCAGGTACCCATACCCGAAGACCCGCACCACCATCTTGCTGTTGTTTCCCCTGCAGACAACAACAAACTGAGCGCACAAGCCATTCCCCTTCCTCGAACAATCATGTCAATATCGCCCCCAAATCAAAAGCCCCAAAACAATTCAACAAAATCCCCCAAAAAAGGTACGGGTAGGAGTAGGTGGATTCGGTTACCTGGCACACCAGAAAGAATGCCGCGGGTGGGTCGGCGGCTCGTGGGGAGGAGCATGATGGGGATTTGGCTCCTCTTACCTCACCCGCGTCTCCTCTCCTCCGCCTGCAGTCTTCTCTCGTTGGATGGATAGATAGGGGTTTCTGGTCAGAGAGGGGGGAGAAGAAGATGGTGGCCTTCTCTCATCTCCTCCGCCACGGTCTCCTCTCCCCGGTTCACACCCACGCCCATCTGCTCCCTTGCGGCGCTCGTCCTTGTTGCCCGCGCCGCAGCCGCGACCACGCCCTGCCAAGAGGATACAACAATAAGAAGCCAGGGGGTGAATCATTATCTTTGAGCATGGACACCATGATGTTTCAGCGTCTTGTCATTGCATTGAACAGGAAAGAACCTTCTTAGCAAAGGTGCATCACTATTACCTTCGGCGGAGCGAATATTGCCACTGAACAACACTCAAGGTGAAAGATAGAAATATTATTATAAGGTAAGCTAGTTCAAGTGATCATGAATAGCAAGGGAAACGGCGTGTTTTATCACTGCTGTTATATAGTTGAAATCTCAATGGACATCACATATATATTTTTTAGCAATACCAAGCTTGATCTCAAATAGAACATATCCACATTACCCTCAGGATAACTGAACAACAATACCTGACAGTGGGTCACCCAGTTGAATCCATCCATCTTGGCACCAAAATTGAAAGTTACAGGTAGCTCCAGCTTGCCAAAAAAAAACTGAATGATTATGATTTATGCACCTAGGTGATATCCCTCTGCAGATCATGATGGTTATACTGTACCTGTTGCCAACTTTGCTAGCCACATCACAGAAATTAACACCTAAAGGGTTGAAGCACAAAATATTCAGTACTTACTATGAGTAAAGGAAAATCATAAGAAATTATATCTATTGACTTGCAAATACAATCAAGAGCAACGGCTGATGTGAAAGCTTACACTGGGTGTATATACGACTCATCTTTTTCCACCAAATTGTCAGTGATAGCACAAACATTTGTAATTTGGAACTAACTGGACAGAAAAATAGGATGCAAATCTATGTCCTCTCGCATGAAACATATTGTTACAGCTGCAAAAATCATGTCATGGAATAGAAGCTACCATTAATCATGTTAGTTCAAGAGGCCACAAACATGCTACCTAGATACACCCTTTGGATCACCCTGGTAGCAGCCAAGCCCTCTGCCGTTCCGCTAGAAGGAGATGAGATTCTTCTATCTTTTCTGCTTCTGAAAAAAAAACAGATCAAACCATCATATATATGACCACTTCAGTTTCAATAATTTATTGATTCTCTTAAAATGAAATGATGTCTCGTCATCTTGTGTTTGCTTAAATATATAATTAATAGCCAGGGATTAGACGCCGGATGTATGAAAAAAAATTAAAGCTTGGCTGCTGCACAGTCATTACCAGTTGCATGGACAGCAGTGGACAGAAAGCTAGATAAGCAGGATGCCGCTTTGCAAGCTTACTCGTGCATCAATGAACCGTTGAAGAAGTGAAATCTATCCACATACCCAGGTCGCAAGCTTACTCATGCATCAATGAACCATTGAAGAAGTGAAATCTATCCACATACCCAGGTCGCTTTGCAAGCTTACTCATGCATAAATAAACCGTTGAAGAAACGAAATACATACACATACCCAGGTCTATGACAGGAGCCTAGAGAGGCCATCTAGTACTGTCACCAAGGGGAGATCACTTCTTGTCGAGATCGATTGAGCCTCTTCTCGAGCTCCCGGGTCCCGATGTGTCCTGTCTTCCTCAATCTCACTGCACCATTCCTCTCCCCTTGCGGCATCCTCTCTGCTGCATAAATCATATATTGCATTTGCAGCAATATAAATGCCATTTTGAGTACTCCACCGCTTACAGTAGTAAAATATCTAGCTGATTCTCTACGGTTCATTTACTTGAGAACTGCAGACAGATTTTGTTCTACATGCAAATTGAATACTGGAGAGTAGCTAAAATTGAAAGAAGAGAAGGAACAAGGATGTACACGCCTGCTGGAAAGTACCTAAAACTGAAAGAAGAAAAGGAGCAAGGATGTACGCACATGTTCCCTAAGCACTTGATGTTAGGCTCCCTCTTCCCCAAGCTCGCACCTGCACCTTATTCTCCCTACCTCTCCTCCTCCCTGAATCTTCCTCTTTCTCTCTTTTCTACCAGGGAACACTAAAGCCCCTCCATGGCTTGGAGCTATCCCTGCCAGCCATGGAGACCCGCCTCTACCTGCAAGAAATTCACGCAACTGCACCAAATTCCTCCGTCTCACGTGCCCGTCCGCCGTCGCTCAGGTCCGGCGAGCTCCTACCTAGGTCGCTGGATCCCTCGCTCCGGCCTTCCTTGTCGTCACCGGCGATCCCCACCTGGATACCTCGCTCGGCGAGCCCCGCCTCGTCGCCCGCCTTCAGATCAACCAGATCCGTGGAGAAGGCCAGGCTGAGCTCCTCCATGGAACCGGCAGCGTTGGTTGTGGCCACGGCCAGATCCGTGGAGAACGGCGACGGGAGGTCGGGGAGGAAGAAGAACGGCGACGGTGGAGGTCTCCCTTTGTCGATCTAGGAGGAGATCGATGGAGGTTGAGGGTCGACAGCAGCGATGGAGAGGAGGGCGTCGGTGGTGGCCATGGCTGAATCACGGAGGAGGGGAGGCGATGGTGACGTCTTGAGGAGGAGGACGGAGAGGGCAATGGCGTCGTCGTGAGGTGGAGAGCCACATCGGGGATTGGGGTGCGACGGCGGGTGCGGCTGGAGGCGGGGAGACGAGGGGTAGCTAGGGTTTGAGGGAGGGACGGAGCCACGTTCGAGCGGGCAAGTGCATCGAGGGCGCGAGGGTGCGAGCGTCTGGCTAATTTTCGTAGGTTTATTTTCGTAGATTTTTTTCCGAGCGAGTTTTTTTCGATCAACCGGAGGATTTAGCACTGAACATCGTGGGAGCATGCCGTTTTTTCTTTCCTGGTTCGAGGGCGGAGGGGGGAATCGATGGGATGCGGGAGGTGGGATCGAGGACGAAAAAAAACCGTCTCTGGTGGGACGAAAATAAACCCGGAACGGAGACTACCAACTGCTCCATTAGGAGTTTAGACTAGTAGCTATGTTACCACATGCCTCTCTTTCTTCATTTATTGCTTGCCACATCATCTTTTTTATCTAAATATGTGTGATGTTACTACCTATGTTACTCCCACTATGGGTAGTCTCCATCCCTAGTTGAGACTATTGATTTCGACCTTACTGGACCGTAGCCAATGCATTTCCTGTCATGGATTGGTGATTGGTGAACACAAAACACAGGCACGTCCGCACATGGCTAGTACTGCATCAAGTGGGAACGGACAGCTGATGCAAGCAAACGTATCAGGCCTAAACAAGGAGTCAAAATTGGGAGGCGAACGATGAACAAAACTGACTTGATAACATTATGGAGCGAATTCCAAAACTTATTAGCTTCACCACATTAAGCTGGGCACCATCGCATTTACCCATGAATAGGAGGAAACGCTGTAACAGTAACGTAGAGAAGTTCACCGCAGGGGCAAGAACAACTTGTGAGCCGAGCTGCTTGAATCTTTGCTTATTGTCATCTCCTTTGCAGATTCTTCCCCAGGCGGCTACTTCTTGCTGAGGACCGACACGGTGCCGTCCTTCTTGGCGACGATCACCTTCGTGGCCATGCCGAGGAACATGCCGTGCTCAACGACACCCGTGATGCGCAGCAGGCTGTCGCTGATGTCGCGCAGGTTGCCGTGTATGCCGTCCTCAAAGAACATCTCGACGATGTAGTTGCCGTTGTCGGTGACGAAGAGCTCCTCCTGGTGGTCGCCGGCCTTGGACTTGACGGTCCTGAGACTGGCGTGGAAGCCCGGCAATTTGTCGAACACCTTGCGGATGAGGCCGAGCGTGTAGGCGCTGCCGAAGGGGACGACCTCGACGGGCACGGCGCCCGTGCAGCCGAGGCGGGGGACGAGCTTGGACTCGTCGACGATGACGACGAAGCGGGCGCCGGCGCCCTCGATCATCTTCTCGCGGAGGAGCGAGCCGCCGCGGCCCTTGACGAGGTTGAGGTCCGGGTCGACCTCGTCGGCGCCGTCGATGGAGAGGTGGATCTCGGCGGCGTCGGCGAGCGCGAGCATGGGGATCCCGACGCGCGCGGCGTGCGCCTCCGTCTTAAGGGAGGTGGGCACCCCGGCGACCCCGCGCAGCGCGCCGGTGCGGAGGAGGTCCCCGAGGCGGTCGAGCGCGTGCGCGGCCGTGGAGCCGGTGCCGAGCCCCAGCGTCATGCCGGACTCCACCATGTCGACGGCGTGGTGGGCGGAGACGCGCTTGAGGTCCTCCTGCGTCGCCGCGTCGAGGGCCCGCGGCGGCGAGGCGGCGCTGCCCATGGCGGCGAGGCGGCGGGGGGAGGGGGGACGAGGGTTTCTTGGAGGGGATTGGGGTGGGAACGGGAACAGAAACGGGAGGTGGGGGATTTGGGGATAGATTTTTAGGAAAGGAGGCGGCGGGAAATGGGAAGTGGAGGTGGAGCGTGTGGGGGGAGATGGCACAGAATCGGCAGCATTTATGGGCATCGGAATGCGTGAAAGGTGCGGCGAATCAGGGCGTGTCTTCTGACCTGACGCGGTCTTTATTCGGGGGTTCTGCACGCGTTGTAATTGGAATAAAACAGAACGGAAACTCTATGCTACGTACTCCGCTGCTTGCACTGCAGTGCCATGATTCACGTCGCTGGGGCAAGATACACGGCGTGGTTCATGCTTGATTATTAACAATTTCGGGGCAAGGATGCAGCTCCGTACCATTCGCTTTTAACAAGGCAAACTTTCTACTGTACCACTACCACAGCGAGACCGTGTCAGATATGAATAAATTGTGGTTCAGTAACTCTTCTTTTTATAACGTGTGGTTCAGTAACTTTGAGGAACTCAAATTTCAGTTTTATAGTGCCATGTCCAACAGTTACTCCCTCCGGTCCTTTTTACTCTGCATATTAGGTTTGTCTGAAGTCAACCTCATCCAACTTTGACCAAGTTTATACAAAAAATTATTAACATTCACATAACAACACCAATATCATTAGATCCATCTCGGAATATACTTTCATATTATATTTATTAGATATTATAGATGCCAATAATTTCTAATAAAAATTTGGTCAAACTTAGCAAAGTTTGACTTTCGTCAAATCCAATGTGCAGAGTAAAAAGGACCGGAGGGAGTACATGCCAAATTCATTTATTCAGTTTAGTTAAGAAAAATCATGCAAAATACAATTTCATCCCCTCGAAAATTACTGACATGGTTTTGTTTCAAGGTACTCAAACATTAGTAGGCGAGCGCGAGTACTCAAACATTCAATTTGCAACTATTTAAGGTACCCTCCATTTTTGTATACAAGGCCACTATCAAAATTACAATTTGCAACTATACAAGGCCATTAACATTAATCGAGGCAAAATTGATTCAATGCATGCAAGTGTAAGGCTACTTCCAATGCATTGGTGCTAACATGAGGTGCTAAGCACACTAAAAACTTTAGCAACTAAAGCCCCCAATGCATAGGTGCTTAACTAGTTGGTGCTAAGCATGCTTTATTTAATGATTTTGCAACTAAAGTTCTTCATGCATTGGTGGGATTCTTCCATTTAAGTCTTTTGCCTAGGTTCTCGCGCTTAGCATTGTTTCTTTCTGGGGTCACCACACTCATCTCTCTCCTCTTAATTACATTGCCACATCAGAGTTTTTGCCTACATGGCAGCCTTAGCACCTGTACAAGGTGGAGCATTGGGAGGGGCCTAAGTATGTTGGCTTGCATTCCCAACATTAATCAACCAACGAGGAGTAAGAGGATTGGCTTGTTTTGCATGGGAGAGAAAAACCACATTAATTAACACGACAAACAAGGTGACAAACTAGCTTGCAACATTGACTTAAACATTGCATTAATTTTTAGCTTGATACCTGTAATATGGGTTTGTGGCCTTGTATATAAAAATGGAAGAAGTAGTACTTATATAATTCCTGAGTTCCCAAACCTAACAAAAGCCTACAAACATTGAATTGAGGGTAGCTCAAATGATTAGATGCCTTCTACTAGAAATATCTCATGAGGGTTGAAGTACTATATTTGACATTAATGCTAGTATTTTTGTGAATTTAGTTTAGACTTTTTGTGATTTCCTTCACTAGAAGGGACAGTCCCATCAGTGGAAGATACGAGACGGTTGTGATGACTTCGTCAGTCATAAGATGTTGTGTCAGCTCAGTCTCTTGAAGGTATTCATAGTGATAGAGAGTGTGTGCATTTTTAGATATGTGTGTATGTGCGTGTATGTGAGCATCCTTTCCACCCAAATTTTTCCATTGTATGTCATGCTCGTGTAAGAGCACTGCACACAAAAAATAAGAATATGTTTATTATGTTTCTATTTATAAAATTAAGCATGAGTTCACGTTCATGCTTGTGTCTTAATATATTTGCCTGAGAAAACCTAGTAGCACTAGTAGAAAACGGTCCATTTATCCCGGTTTCAGAGGCCCTTTAGCTCCGGTTCTGAAACCGGGACTAAAGTCCAAAACATTTAGTCCTGGTTCGCTTACGAATCGGGACAGAAGGGGATCCACGTGGCCGCTGTGGGGCGACCAGGCAGGAGGACCTTCAGTCCCGATGGTAACACCAGCCGGGACCAAAAGGCATCCACGCATCAACAGCTGGCATGAGCTGGGTTTTTTGTTTTTTTAAAGGGGGGGGTTAGGGGGTTTTGGAGGGTTAATTTAGGAGTTTCATATATTGTGTTAGCTAGCTAATAGAGAGAAGTGTCCTCTCTTTCTCCGTGCTTGGTCGACGCTACATATAGAGAGAACTCGACACGCTAGCTAGTAAGCAAATGAAGAAACCATTAATTACACAAGATCGTCATGAACATATACAAAGAGGAGTGACTTTTCTTTCTCCGAGAGATTGGTCGAACAACAAGTTTTCGTATATCTATCCGACGCTACTAGCTACATATATACAATATAAGATCTCTTACAATCCCTAACATCTCATGTCTATATCAGTTTCCACATGATATTCTCCGGCTTTATGTATGACATGGTCAAGAAAGAATCCCGCCAATTCCTCTTGAATTGCTCGTATGCGATCATGTGGTAGGAGTTCATCCTGCAGCTGCCAGACCAAATTTAAAGAAGGGGGTCAATACATATATATGAATGAAACTCAACACAAATGACAGTAATAAAATAAAATTGTGAATATTATTGTTTACGTACTTGATATCGTTTTTCAGAGTAGCCCCGCAGAGAGGTCGCGTTGTAAATGAACTCGCAAACATAGTATCCACAAAAATCATTCCCAGCTTCCTGCCACAAGCACTTTACGAGAAATAGAGTTCAATCAAACTGATAATCAAGCATGATAAATGGTATTGATGAAAGTAGAATCAATGGAGATGCGCAGACCTAGGTAATAGTACTTACTTTCGGGTGTGTAAATCACAGCTCCATCAGCAGTGCACAATTTCGGTGAACTCTTTCCAAACCCCGTCGGACAAAGAAAATAATTACTTGGTATCAGAAAATGAACAAGGTTGCCGATATGGTGCGATAATGATCGATTGAACTTACTTCTGGAGCATTTCAGTCATGTCCGCATAGTCCTGGGGATCTTTTTGCGTCGAGACTAAGACGGATACTACTCCCCGGTCAAGCTTAATCTCTAGCAGAATAAAGTGGAAGCTGCGCGTGCATGCATAACTCATGAATTACATTACTGTAACCCCGAGTAAGGGAAACTGAATATGCACAAGACAGGAACACTCACTTGAAGTTGTAAGGAAAGATTATTTTAACTTTGTTTTGATTTTGAAGCAACGATTGTAGCAAGTTGTCATCGGTATCTTTGACTCTGTTTTTAACCGCCCATTCATGTATGATATTTGGGTTAATGAACCCAATGTCATGGATTTGTGCTTTTCTGCATTCGACGATCTTCAATCTGCATAATATAGTGAGGATAATTATATATGCATGGAATGAAAGAGTTGAGCTATATATAGAGACTTAATTAGAGAAGTAGTACTTACAAATAGTAGCAAGTCATGAGTTGTTTGTCGAGGGCCAAATGATTGTATAACTGGAATAACTCTAAAAATTCAACATGCAACAGCTCAATTCCAACGAGGTCATGCTCCTCTTTAATTCTTAGCATCAAAGTATCCTTCCCAGACTCACTGCAGGTTTTCATGTACCATTCATGCAATCTTCGCATAATCGTTGTTAGAGGAGGATGATCAGGTTTGATGACAGGCTGCCCGTACTGGTATCTGAATTCGTCCACCTCCATTATTTCAAACTCTACATCATGGCTCAGGTAATCAGCAGGATTGGTACCGGGCACCATCCTCGTATGATTAGCGATGATATCGCTAGACACCTTGAGCGGAGGGCACGATTGGTTCGCCTGTTTGCCGAGATAGGGAATTTTTCCCACTCCTTCGTTATGCTAACCTCGCATCACTGGAAGTACTTCCCGACCGCCTCGCATCTTCATATGTCTTTTTAAGACAGCCGACATAGTTGGAATCCGGTGGAGGCGGTGGTGGTCGCTTTAGGGCATGGATGGTGCGGTTCACTTTCACCGGCTCTATCGTCTCCTTCGGAGGTGGAGGTTTGTTTGCAAAAAAGTCACTCACTTCGGCAGCACAGATTTCCTCATTTTCCTTGTCGGTCCTCTCATATGGTAACTTTTCCATACGCTTGAGAGATGGACCGTATCTGAATTGCCTCCCACCTCTGCTTGTACTACTAGCCGCCGGAGCGGCGGCGAGTGCTCCGACGTGCCGGAGGAGCTGGAGCGGTGGCGTCTGTATTCCTCCGTTGCTGACGAGGCGAAAGAGGAGGCGGAGTACTCCGACGTACCGGAGGAGGCGAAGGAGGAGGCGGAGTGCCCTCACACGTCGGAGGAGGCAGAGAAGGAGGTGGAGTGCCCTGATCACTCGCTGGAGGAGGAGGCGGTGGATTGTCCTGACTCGCCAGAGGAGGAGGAGGCGTCCAGTATGGAAGCTTGATGTACTCCTTCCACCATAGAAATGTACTCCTCAAAGCATAAGCCAATCGATTCTCCCCTTCACCTATAGGGTAGTCAAGCTCCAGCTCCTCAAATCCCTCCATTATTTCATCCACCGTCACAACAACATAGCCATGTGGAATCGGACGATAGTGAAAAGTTCCGGTAGCTTGAGGAGGTGCAATAGAGCAGACAACCGCCTTCAAAGTCAGGTTGTTCCATTTTGTCATAAGATGTCGAGCCTCCATGATAATATCCACGGGGTAGCAAGGAGCCGTGGAATCAGGCTGAACAAGCTCCGTGGAAGCCATGCTACTTCTCCGCTGAGATGGTGGGTTAGCTTCTGGGGTAGCTTCGTGCCGCTGAGATGGTTGGCCGGCAGTTGCAAGTTCCTCTAGCTTTGTTATTCTTAATTTGAGCTTCTGCATTTCGCTCAACTCCGCTTTCCTCTTTGTCTCTCGTCTTCTGTAACCACTGGTGTCGGGAAACCCAACCACCCACGGAACGGAGCCTGGTGTGCCTCGTGTTCGTCTAGGGTGCTCAGGATTCTCGAGGGCTTCAGTTAGCTCGTCCTTCTCTCTGTCAGGAATGAACGCCCCTTCCTGCACTTCGCTGATATAGTGCTGAAGCTTCTTGAAGGGTATTGCAAGTTGCTCTTCCGTCCAACGACACTCCCCTGTTTCTGGGTCCAAAATTCCCCCAACCCCGAATAACCAAGTCCTTGAACGGTCTGGCCAGTTCAGTGTCATTGGTTGGACACCTTTAGCAAGCAGGTCTTGCTCACCTTTGTCCCACAACGGTCGGGCTTTGTAGTAGTCACCTGACCCCGTGTGATGGTGATACTTCTTCTTTGCAGCATTTTTCTTGTTTGTCGCTGAACTTTTCTTACCCTTCTCTTAATTCTTGCAGGCCACAAATGTAGGCCAGTGATCTCTTATCTTCTCATGTCAGCTGGTGAATTCTGGAGTGTTCCCTTTGTCGGCAAACTTTGTGTTCAACTCTTTCTTCTAGTTCTTGAATAGAGCTGCCATCTTCTTAAGAGCAAACGCCTTGACCTTCGGCTCTATAAATGGCTTATTCGCATCCTCCTCTGGCGGTAGGCTGAATTTTGCCTTCAGCGAGTGAGGGAGTCCTGGATTTAGGGGTCCTCGAGTGTCCGGGCTATTGAAGCTTTGCCGGACTAATGGGCCGTGAAGACAAAAGCAGAAGTTCACCCCCCGTATCCGGATAGGACTCCTATATGTGTATAAAGGCAAGATATATGTCCGGATGTAATGATCCCTTATTTCCCAAGTCATCTTTGTACAACCATAGGCCCCCTCCGGCGTGCATATAAGCCGAAGGGTTTAGTCCGTAGAGGCTAGCATAATTACAACATCATAGGTTAGACTTCTAGGGTTTAGCCATTACGATCTTGAGGTAGATCAATTCTTATAACCCTATATTCATCAAGATCAATCAAGCAGGAAGCAGGGTATTACCTCGATAGAGAGGGCCCGAACCTGGGTAAACATCGTGTCCCCAGTCTCATGTTACCATTGATCCTTAGATGCACAGCTTGGGTACTCCTAACCGAGATCTGCCGATTTTGACATCGACAATTGTGATTTCATTGAGAGCTCCGCGGTGTACTCGCGAGAAGCGACCGGTGGCTCGTCTCGTCATCAACGACGATATCACCCTCAGAAAAAGCCTGTCTCTTGGCCAGGTCCTCCAGCTCGGCGGGTTCACCATATGCTCATGCGTGGCCCTCAAGTCGACCGTGTCCCATGCGGTCACCGAGCACCACTCCTACATCGGCTCTGAACACTCCGGAAACGCGAATCCGGCGGATTCCTCGTCCTTAACCGAGTTGTTGGATCGCATCGCCGCCCTGGGGCTTTCAGCATCCAAGATCGGATCGGCCCTAAACCCGGTCAGGAGAAAGACAATTCCACTCTGATCACTCACCTGGTAGCGGTCGTAGAGGAACGGGCCGAAGACACTTCTCCTCGCAAACTGGAGACTGGCATTGTCCAAATCTCCGAACCCTTTGAGTCAAACACCCCTCCATCAGGCGGGACTCCACATCTTTCGAGCTCAGGGACAGACACCGATCCCGGGGAAAGCTCGGACCCTGCTAGGCCCGGGTTGTCGATACCGGAGGTTTTGCAAGCCTTGGACACTACATTGGTTCGGGATTCAAATTTTACCACACCCACCCACCACAATCAATACTCTCCAAGTAACTCTAGCCCTCCAGACATATGTGACTTAATGTACGTGCGGCAGCAGCCACAAGAGACGGTCCATCACTTCTAGGCCAGATTCCTACTTGTTAAAAACAATGTTGAGGATATCGCTTATCGTTATCGTCTCGGTCAGCTAAGGATTAGAGATTAATCGGAAATCGGACGATTAATCGATTTTATCGGTCGACTATTAATCGGATAATTTGTTTCAAATATCAGGTTCTCAACACTAAAATACGCTATATTCAACACCAATACAATATTTGACAGAAGTGTTACCTTGATTTCTAGCCTTTGAATCCTCGTATAATGGCAAACAAAATAGGACAATAGTACAGATTCGGTAACAAGGTCCACAAAACATAAATAAACATAGTTCTTACAAACATAGTGTTACGAGTAGGTCTGATTTATCGGTAGATTCCCGATAAATCGCTTATCAGAATGATAAATCGGTCCAAAAGATAAACGGCAAAGATAAGGCATAATCTTATCGGTCACCCCCCGATTAGCGATAAATCGGAAGATTAATCGGTGAATCGGAAGATTTCTTGAACAGTGGTTAAAAACAAGATTAAGGACTGCTGCGACGACGACACAATTCCAATCTTTCACCAGAATTGCACGGATGAGGGAGTCTTGAACGCCCTCAACAACCATCATGTACAGAGTTTCACAGAATTTCGCAATGGGTACGAAAGTACTATGCCACAGAAAGTACTTGGAAGGCCCAGAATACAAATCTGGAACAGCCTGTCTTCGGACAAAATGCTGCTAAAGCGAAACGGATATACCTTAACAGGGCGTCCAATCATATACCTGTCGGCAAGAAACATAAACCTTTTTCAGGACACATGTCCATTCTGGATGCACTCCTAGATAAACCTTGCCCGATACATGCAACCCCGGGCACGACCCCAACCCATATCTTTCGAGCTTGTTGGGTACTCCGGCAGGTAGCCAAAAGCAGTGAAGCCATCCTCGCCACTGCAACTCCAGAGGAGGACAATTTTGACGTCCTCACGGTCTTCTAGACCTTCTCTTCAAACAACAGGTGCAAGAGAGCACATCGCGAGCCCACCGAGGTTCATCAAATAACGGCTGCAAGCCCATGGAATGATGCGGTAATCACTTTCACTACCGATGACGAACCTTAAGTCCGGACAGTCCGAGCCCCAGCCGCTCTTGTACTAAATCCAATAGTAGATGGATTTCGCCTCACCAAAGTGCTCATGGACAGCGGCAGCGGAGTCAACCTCATTTATGAGGACACGCTCGAAAAAATGCAGGTAGATAAAACCCGCATTGAGCAAAGCAACACAACCTTTCGAGGAATTATCCCGTGATAGCCTGGCTTATTAGGGATGACAGACTAATCATATCAATAAGGAATTCCATCTTTTCTGGAAGCCCATTCGGACAGAACTCCAAAGTTAAGTGTGCTAAACTTGGAGTAGTTTCAGGATGGGTGACCGACCAGGAAGTTGGTCCTGGGTGCACACGAGTGAGGACAAAGTGCGCAGAAAAGACTAGTATTGGTCTGTGGGGCCAGTCTAGATCCCGCCAGGAGTAACGACCACCGGCGGGTGTGTTCGAGGCGTTACAAGTTGGTATCAGAGCCGACCCTTGTGGTTACACGAATGTTTGCGGACAGGTGCACGGTCATGTTGTTCATGACGTTTGTGACCCGTCATGGCACACGGCATGGCACATGTGCCGGACTGGAAGCACAGACGTATGTGCCAAGAGGGAACATTCCTATGGCCCGACGAGGACGTCGGTTCCTCTAAGTGGGGGTGTATGTGGTAGCCTAGCTTATTAGGGATGATAGACTACTCATATCAATAAGGAATTCCTTCTTTTCCGGAAGCCCATTCGGACAGAACTCCAAAGTTAAGCGTGCTCAGCTTGGAGTAGTTTCAGGATGGGTGACCGACCGGGAAGTTGGTCCTGGGTGCTCACGAGTGAGGACAAAGTGCGCAGAAAAGACTAGTATTGATCTGTGGGGCCAGTCTAGATCCCGCCAGGAGTAACGACCACCGGCGGGTGTGTCCGGGGCGTTACACATCCCCAGCCGGGAAGCCCAATGCTCGGGAAGTATTACATTCAACATAGTATTCGGCACGCCTGAGAACTACATGTCAGAAGAGCTGCTCTTCCACATTGTCCCCTTCAACAGCGGATACCACGCCCTTCTAGGGCGAGACGCTTTCTCACGCTTTCAAGCCATACCCCATTACGGGTACATGAAGCTCAAAATGACAGGGCCCAATGGAATAATCACGGTCATAAGTGATCCGGACAGAGCACTCCGTCCCGAAAACAAAACTGAATCCTTGGCCCTAGAGGCACTATCCAAAGCCTTTGCGGTCGAAGAACTATCCACCCTACGATCCACGGTGGACAAGGATGACATAGTCCTTGATAAAGGATCTAAGTGTACCTCCTTCAAGCCAGCAGATGAAATTGTCAAATTTCAGGTACATCCAACGGACCCCAATAAAACAACATCCATTGGAGCACAGTTGGACCCAATGGTATACAGTGCTTTGCGTGCATTGCTATGAGAAAACTAGGACATATTCGCCTGGTATCCTTCAGACATGCCTGGGATCCCATGCAGGCTGGCCGAACACAGCCTCAACATCATCAAAGGGTTCAAACCAGTCAAGCAGTCACTACGAAAATTTTCTGAACCCAAAAGACAAGCCATGGGGGAAGAGCTAGCCAAGTTACTGGAGGCCAGATTCATCAGGGAAATTAAACATCCGGATTGGCTAGCCAATTTGGTCATGGTACCGAAGAAGGATAAATCCTGGCGCCTTTGTGTTGACTTTAAAGACCTGAATAAGGCTTGCCCTAAGGACCCTTTTCCACTGCCTCGCATCGATCAAATCATTGATGCAACAACAGGACATGACTCGTTATGCTTCCTCGACGCCTACTCCGGATACCATCAGATAAAAATAAGGAATCAGACCAAGCCGCAACAGCGTTTATCACTCTGTATGGGCCCTTTTGCTTCAACATTATGCCCTTTGGGCTCAAAAATGCTGGTGCCACGTATCAACGCCTGATTCAAACATGCTTAGAGAAACAAATTGGCAAGGCAGTGGAGGCATACGTCGACGATGTAGTCATCAAGACCAAACACGTCGAAACGTTGGTGGATGATCTCCGCCTCATGTTCAATAACCTCCGAACATATGACATACGGCTCAATCGAAAAATGCGTCTTCGGCATTCCGGCCGGAGAGCTTCTAGGGTTCATCGTATCCCATAGAGGAATTGAGGCGAACCCAACTAAAATCCGAGCCTTGTCACAGCTGGCTACGCTAACCAATCTAAAACAAGTCAAAAAGCTAGCAGGGTGTGTGGCGTCCTTAAGCTACTTCATCTCCAGACTAGGAGAAAAAGCATTACCACTTTATAGACTGCTGAGGCGCATGGACAATTTCGAATGGACGGATACGGCCACGGTCGGATTGGAAGAAATAAAAACCCTATTAGCGGGCAACCCAATCCTAGCCGCTCCAAGTGTTCGCGAGCCAATGCTACTTTATATCTCAGCCACTCACGAGGTATTGAGTGTTGTACTCATCGTTGAACAAGAGGAAGAGGGACATAAATTCCCTATCCAAAAACCAATATACTACGTATCAAAGGTTCTCACACCGTGCAAGTAACGATACCCTCATTATTAGAAAATTGTTTATGCGGTGTTCATGGCATCTTGGAAGCTCGGACACTACTTTCAAGAGTGTTCGATTTCAATGGCATCCGAAGTACACTCAATGATATCATAAACAATAAAGACACCATAGGCCGGGCCATCGAGCTCTTGTCATTCGAAATAACATACAAACCATGCCGGACTATTAAATCTCAGGTGCTGGCTGACTTTGTCACAGAATGGACTGAGGCCGAACTCCCTAAAGAGTACGGAGCATACTCCCACTGGACCATGTATTTCGACGGCTCCAAAATGCTAGCCAGACTGGGGGTCGGCGTCATCTTGATATCTCATAGGGGATACAGTCTGCTACGTACTGCAAATCATGTATACAGACTCAAACAATGATGTTGAATACAATGCACTACTACATGGCCTCCGCATGGCCGTATCCATGGGGTTACAGCACCTTGAGGTGCACGGATACTCAAACCTGGCGATATCTCACGTAAATGGAGAATTTGACATGAAGGATTCAAATATGGCAGCTTATTGAAACGTCATATTAAAAATATCGCCTCGATTTCAGGGGTTGGAATTTCACCATGTCGCTCGGGACAGTAATCAGGCATCAGATATACTCGCTCGCATGGGCACCAAACGCGACCCGGTCCCGCCTAACACCTTTGTAGAAAGGTTGTTTAAGCCATCAGTGACATGGCAGGACGAGAGTGGAGACGCTAATGCAGACCCGAACACACCCCCATCAGCCGAACTCCATACATATGTCATCAGGGATTCAGACATGGATATAACATCTTCGGCTCATGAGATCATGGCTATCATAGCCCCCTCGATCGAACCCTTCCTGGCCTACCTTAATAGGCAGGAGCTCCTCGATGACCAAAATGAGGCCCGCTGCATAATTCGGCGTTCTAAAGCCTATAAAGTTCACGAAGGTGAACTATACAAGAAAAGCACTACTGGAGTTCACCAAAGGTGCATCTCTGAAGAGGAGGGATGACAACTTCTGGCTGAAATACATGGTGGCATGGGAGGCCATCACGCCGCAACTCGGACTCTCATAAGCAAGGCTTTCCGAACAGGTTTCTTCTGGCAAACTGCCCGAGCAGATGCTCAAACCCTAGTCCAACACTGTGTTGGATGCCAGCTTTTCGCAAATCAAAGTCATATGCCTCCCACCGCTCTGAGAACCTTCCCTATTACTTGGCCCTTTGCGTTCTGGGGGGCTGGATATGGCTGGACCCCTTAAAGGGGGGAGCCACAAAAAGAAATATTGCTGGTCATGCTGGACAATTTCACTAAATGGATAGAAGCCAAATCAGTCAAAACGGCCGAGGCAGGGCCAGTGATAGATTTCATAAACAGCGTAGTACTACGTTATGGTGTCCTGCATAGTATTATCACAGATAATGGCTCCAACTTCACAGCCGACGAGGTGAAAAACGGTTGCGCCAAGTTAGGCATTAAACTTGAGTACGCCTCTGTGTACCATCCTCAAACAAATGGTCAAGTCGAAAGGGCCAATGGGTTAATAATGAGCGACATTAAACCCCGACTGTTGTGCTTCCTATGGGAGTTAGATAAACACTGGGTTGAGAAGCTCGACTCCGTACTCCGTGGGTTGCGGACCACAACTATCTGGACAACCGGATACATGCCTTTTTCATGGTGTACGGCGCAGAGGCTGTTTTGCGCTGCGACATTATTCTTGACTCACCTCGAGTGTGTATGTATGAAGAGTGAGAGGCCGAACTCGATTGGCAGGACGACCTAGACGGCCTTGAAGAGGAGCGCGATATCGCGCAGGCTCGCTCCACATTCTATCAACAACAGGCTAGACGATACCAGAACAGAGAAGTGCGGGCTAAAACATACAATGTGGGTGAAGTCGTTTTGCGCCTCCCGGAGAAGAAAAATGATAAGCTCATACCAAGATGGAGGGTCCATTCATCATTGACGAAATACTCACCGGAGGAGCTTATCGCCTTCGAAACGCATCAGATAATCACCTTGAGCCGAATCCATGGAACGCTGCCAGGCTCCGACGATTCTATGGATAGTTCGGTAGCACCTTTTATTCCTCTTTTTGTTTAGGTCTCTTCCCTTATTTTTTTTCCTCTTCATTTTTTGTTTTTCCTTCCCAGAAAGTGTTCGGCTAAGCCGAGCTATTAGGGGTGAACATTTTCAAAATGTATATACCTCAAAATACCTGGGGGCTTCTATAACGAAGCCTATTATTCCAAGCTTATTGCTTGCAGTACTCATGTCGTCTGTTTCATACAACCTCTTCGCCATTATATGCACCTTTATGACTTAAGTTTTTGCCATGCCAGGTTGCCTGGCTCCTGTGTTTATACCCTACGTTCCCGATTGTTCGGCTAGGGTGTAAAGGGAGCACCTCTGCAATTGTTACAACCGGGTAATCCGGACCTGTACCTCAGATGGGTGAAGCCAAAAGCTAGCGCTCTTTAGGGAATCATTGGTCGGCGGACAGACGACGAATTGCTTTTTGGCGAATAATTTCTCAATATTAAAGGATAAGCTTCCTGTTACCCTAGTTAATTTTTTAGGATCAAAGCCTAAGCATACATATGCTGACCTAAGGAAAGGAACCCTTAAGGGAACTATTCTCTATGGAACAAGTTTCTTACGTTAATTAGTAATATAACATTACTCCCTAAACGTAATTTGTCTGTTCAAGCAAAAATGACCGGATTGCCTAGTTTCCAAAAATACTAAGTGTTTACCACAAGTATAGTATCCGGAAACACTCCAATCTTTGGGTTTAGGAGGTGGAAGCCGAAGGTCTGGCATGACAAACCTTTTAAAAGTTCGGTTGCGATAAGTTTGATGATAAAGTATATTATTGCATGGAATCAAACGCCTATTCTTCATCTATGCCATCTATAAGACTGTCTAACTTACAGTATTCCTGCGAAAACTTTGCGGATACCATTACTTCGTCATACAACAAGCTAACGGGAATTTCTTGACCGTTTGGTCCTCGAGGTCCAACCCGGGCCATATGATTTAGATCAAGCCCGGTATACCGTGCTTTCACCATGGCCCAGGCCTCTCGTGCACCTTATTGGCATGTCGATGCCTTCCGTAGTTCAAAACAACAGCGAGCTCCTTTGAATAAGTTTGCCAGCTCCTCCATAATTTCTGGAGGAGAATCGGAAGGCCATAAGGCTATAGTCATACTTTTCATGGCTTTCCAAACTCGCTCATGCACTTTGGAGAGCTCTTGTAGCACGTCACCTTGAAATCCGGATACTTCTCCTTCGGGCCTACCAGTTAACAAATCTGCAAAGAATAGCATTATAAAACTATGAATCATGGATAAATATAAAGGCTAGGTTAAAGGTCATATTGAAAATGCTGCCTTTTAGCCTTTTATTCTCCTTTAAAGCTTATGACAGTTGGGACATAGATCCTTCAAATCTTAAGCATGCTTGATGTTCTCATCTAGCAGTTTGTTCTTTTCATTTATGGTCCGGGTTAGAACACGTTGACCAGCGGCTTCTTGCCCTTCGGCATGTCTTTTGTCAGCCTGAGCAACCCTTAGCTTCACCTCCAGTCGATCTGTCGATTCTTCCGCTGAAATTGAAACAAATATATGCTTAAACATCATTGACGGTGTATAACCATATTTTCCGGACACTATTCTGATACGTCCATTTTGCATCATGTCTTCTTGTTGCTATTTATGTTGTTATTATGCATAATAATGCTTTTTGGAGTAATTCTAATGCCTTTTATCTCATAATTTGCAAAGTACCACTACTGGAATCAGGATCTTTGCCGTCAGCCAGCTGATGGCAAAGAAGGTCTTTGCCGTCTCCTTTGAAAAAGCCGACGACAACGAAAGAGCTGACGACAAAGACAAGGTTTGCCGTCAACTAGCTCTTTGTCTTCCGCTAGCTGATGGCAAAGACTCTATGTCGTCTGCTAGCAGACGATAAAGAAGGAGGGTGGCCTACTAACGAGAACCACCTAATGGCAACTTTCTTTGCCATCTGCTCGCGGACGGCAAAGCTTCTTTGTCGTCCGCGAGCAGACGACAAACAGAATAGCCAGGCTAACAGACGTTTCCCCCGGCCCCACGTCCCTAGCTACGCTCTTTTCCATAGAAATTAAACCTAACTAAAAAATGGCCGGCCCCGCGCCCACCCCTCTCTCTCTCCCTCACCTCACCCCCACCG
>LR738710.1:512398638-512424079 GCA_902687465.1 Secale cereale
CCCCCTGCCGCCCCGACGCTCAGGCCGCCCGCCGCCCCAACGCTCAGATCCCCCGCCGCCCGTCGCCGCTCTGCCCCTGGTGAGGTTTTTTCATTTTTCCTGTCTTTTTTGTTGCTGTTTTTTGATTTAGGTAAATTAGTTAGTTAGTTCATTTAGGTTAATTAGTTAGTTGTTTTACCGTACTGTACATAGGTTAATTAGTTAGTTAGTTATTTTTTTAGGTTAATTACTTAGTTGGATAAGCCCAAGAACAAGAAAAGAAAAGAAATAAAGAAAGAAAGAAGACCTAAACGGACTAGGAGGAGAAAACATAGAGAGAAAAAAGAAGAAGAAAAAAGAAAACAGAAGAAGAAGAAAAGAAGAACTAAAGTCTAGGGCTAAAAGAAGAAAAAGAAGAAGATAAAAAGAAAAGAAGGAAGAACTAAAAGGATTAGGAGGAGAAAACATAGAAAAAAGAAGAAGAAGAAAAAAGAAAAAAGAAAAAGAAAAAAGAAAAGATAGAAAAAATAGAAGTGGAGATGAAAAAATAAGTAGAAGTAGAGCTAGAAGATGAAAAAAAAGACGTAGGAAAAGTAGAAAAAGAGGGTCGCCGAGGGAAAAGAGGGTCTTCGAGTGGTCGAGGGGTCGAGGATCGAGGGGAAAAGGAGTCGAGGGTCTAGAGGTCAAGGATCGAGGTGTTGAGGGGTCGAAGATCGAGGGGGAAAGGGGTTGAGGGTCTAGGGGTCGAGGATCGGGGTGTCGAGGGGTCGATGGGTCGAGGATCGAGGGGGAAAGGGGTCGAGGGTCTAGGGGTCGAGGATCGAAGTGTCGAGGGTCGAGGGGAAAAAGGGTCAAGGGTCGAGGATCAAGGGGAAAAGGGGTTTACATTTTCAGTTTTGTTTCATGTATAAAGAAATCCCTAGTTTAGAAGGGTTCAAGCTGTTGCCATCATATGTCCACAAGTGCATTGCTTTTTGAATGTGAAATGATATCTTCGTGTAGTTGATTATCTTCTGCTCAGAACTTTTGCTGCTATAGTGTTGTAAGGGTAGTAATTGGTCTCTTCTGCTTCTTACGAGAGATGGGGGGAGGCCGCCACCGCAGGCTCCGCTCTGCCACACCGGAGTACGAGTTGGATGCTTTCGAGTTCTTCAGTATCATACTTGGGACTTCCTCCAGGAGGCAGGTATATAAAAGGAGAGATCTCCCCTTCACCCATCTCATTATGATAACTCTGCTGTTTGCTACATCACTCCTTGTCCAAAACTGCAGAGGGTGCCGGAAACTTTTATGAAGATGATGGACGGCCATCGGCCAAAGAATGCGAAACTGCGACAGGCCGGCAGCGGGCTGCGCAGGCATTGGGACGTGGAGGTGGTGATCAGGTATGGCCACATGTACCTGTGTCGTGGCTGGGAGCAGTTCTACCGTGCCTATGACCTGCGGCACAGGTACTTCCTTCTCTTCAGGCACGACAGCGACACCATGCTCACCGTGAAGGTGTTCAACACGTCTATGTGTCGCATGCACTACCAGGACGACGATGATGCCACTACGTTCTTCCTCTTCTTCCTCTACATTTGGCTTTCTCTCACATCGATTGTTAACGGTCATTGTTGCATTTGGTCAGGCAATGAGAGCAGCATCAGCGACTCTGGCTACAGCCAAAGCAGCAGCAACTCCGGCTGCAGAAAAAGCAACAACAAGGATGATCCGGAATGGTGTCACATCCCAAATTTTCAATTTGGAATGTTATACATTAGATCATCATGCATATCATATTTTCTTGCTTTTGGTGATCCAAGAAAATCCTAAGCAACTCAAGGACCCTCGGAGAGAGTTGGGGATTTCAATATTTTCATATTTGAGGTTTCTCAAATTTTGAAAATAGGATCATTTGATTTTATTTATTTTATCTTCAAGTATTTCTATCATAAAAATATGAGAGAGGGAGTAAAATGACTCTCCCAAAAATAAAGAAATAAGGAGGATTTAATAAAAAAAATCAAATAAGTTTTTTTTGGAGTTTTATTTGAATTAGGAAAAATTGCATGTTTTCAAAAATGCATTTTAGTGCCAAGAAAATGTTCATCTTGTTCTAAATATTCCATTTAGACGGTGAAAATTTGTTTTGGCAATTTTAGATTTTTATTTCTTTTTCTAGAGTTTTTCTTTCTTCGTAGCGCCGGCGTAATTAGAAAAAAAGAGAGGATCCGACCTGACTGGGCCGAAGCCCAGCCGAGCCAGGCCCATGCCGCCGCGCCGCCTTCCTTCCCCGCGCCGCCGCCGCCGTGCCCGCGTCGGACACCGCCCCGCCGCCGGTTTGCTTGCCCCCTCCCCCAAGCCTCCAAGCCCCCTATATATATAGCCCCCGTGCCCCTTGTCGCAAACCGCCGCCGCAAGCACCGCCGCCGCCGCAAGCCACCGTCGTCGCCGCGAGCTTCGCCGCCGCCGCAAGCCACCGCGAGCTCCGCCGCAGCCGCAAGCCCTGCCGCCGCCGCAACACGCCACCGTCGCCGCAGCAGCCTCGCCACCGCCCGCCGCCGCCCACCGGCCGTTCGACGAGGTAGCCGCCCGCCGGCCGGTTTTTTGTAGAAGACCGTCGGTTTTTCTTTTAGAACCCTAGTTCGTTTTTTTATTAGATCGGTTTTTTGTTTTCTTTTTTCGGTTTAGTTAATTAGTAAACGTTCACCCGTTCGTTCATTCTAACGAACGAGTTCGTTGTTTAGTCTCAGCTGACGAACGTCCGTTCATTAAGCTATTTTAGTTTTCTTTTCGTAGTTTAGTTTTTGATCGCGATCTCTGATCCGATCTTCGTTTTAGTTTATCTTTTCGCTCGTTTATCGGAATCAGGTGATTCAAGCGCCTGGAGTTTCATCTCGAAATTCTCTTTCCGTTTAACCTAGTCACTCAAGCATTTGCCTCTGCTAAATTTGCACTTAGGTCCAGATTGGTTTGGTAGTTGTTTCTCTTTCGCCGTTTGTCTTTCGTTGCTTTTCTTTTGCCGTTTCTTTTGCAAACCGGAGTTCTTAAGTTGAACTTTCTGGTTAGAGCTCTTATTTGAGTTTTACCCGTGCATTAGTTAAGTACTTATTGTGTGCTTGTTTGTTTGCGATAGAGTACCCAGAGTGCGCCGCTTGCTACTTTGAATCTCTAGGTTTTGCGGATCATCAGCAAGGCAAGTAACACTTTGATCATACTTTCCAAATACCCAGTTTTCATTGCATTAGTCAAACCCTCACACATTGCATGAGTAGGAACTATTAACATGTGGGACTGCGAAGTAGATTGAGGTAGTACCTATTACTTGCATTACATTCAAACCTTTGGGAGTTACTTCTACGTTTGATGTTAGGCCATGCTATGCTCGTAGACGTGGATTGGGTGAGTGTATCCATGACAGATGTGAGTTTGTTAATTAATGGTTCAACTTAAGGTGGCAACTTTAACACACATCTGGGTGGATTGAGGCACCTGGGTATTCCAGCGATTGCCTGTTTTTCTTTTGGACCGCCACCCAGGCTCAAAGGGATCATGAGATTATTCATACTAGAAACTTTCGTGTGCAGCCACATGCCAATATGGGCTCTGGCATAGTTGAGTAAGTTGTGGGAAACCTTTCCATGATGGGCTAGCAGATGTAGAGGGATTGTAGGTGTACTGTCCTATCTATCTGGTTAAGGGGACCTCTTCGGAAAGACTGTGTCTCGGTCATCCGTTTCTCAAACACCATGCAGTGCGAGAAAACAAATGGAGGCGATCGAGTCTTGTGGGAAAAGTGCACGAACCTCTGCAGAGTGTACAAACTGATCATGATTAGCCGTGTCCCCGGTTATGGACGTCTTTAGTATCTAGTACATGGATATCATGTGAATCTCATCATGTTACTTCAATTAATATTGTTGGGTTTAATGATGATTTTTAATTGGGGTTGAGAGGATGTCTATCTTCTCAACGATGTTTCAACTACCATGATAGTTAATTAAAATTATATTCCTTTGTAGTAGGGAAAAATTGGCTTTACGCAAAAATTGTAACCATAGAGCTTTCCACCAGCCATATTGCATATAGTATAGCTTTACTTTTGTTGCTCTCTTTGTGTTACTTTGCCAGCATATTCCATGTGCTGACCCGTTTTTGGGCTGCAACGTTCATGTTGCACACTTTTCAGACGACGAGTAAGGTGCATTATATGTCGTGGTTCTATACTCAGTGATGCCGTTGGAGTTGATGGACTCACTTATCTTCCAAGCCTTCCGATGTTATCGTGTTAGATGGCCTTACGCCATTTTTATTGTAATAAGTTCATCGTTGGAACTATCGATGTAATAAGTGTGTGATTGCTACTCTGTTATAAATCCTTCAAGTACTGTGCGTGTCAGCATTACTGATCCAGGGATGACACTGATGCACAGAGATCAGACTGTTTGAGGTCTGGTCGCTACAAGATGGTATCAGAGCACACGCTGACTGTAGGACACGACCACTAAGCTAAAACCCTAGAGCACTATTCACTCTTCTCTTTTCTGACTCCTCATCTTTTCTACTCTTTTAGGATGGTGGATGCAAGGAATAAGTTCACACAACCGGATGAAGATACACCATTTGGACGACACCTGAAGGAAGTCACCAGATATCTAAACATTGGACTACCAAGTTTCACCGGAACCTACAACGCCACTTTACCTGAAGAAGAGCGCTGGTTGATTCAAGCTCAAGTCCCAGGAAGAACGTTCAAGCCCGTCACCGCACTCATAGCATTTTCTTTTAATGCGCCTACATGGAGCTTAGGCAGAAGCATGGCAGCCCACGTCGCTATGGGAAGGATTGGAGAAGTCTACAAGAAGGAGCTAAAGGACACCATCTACCAGATTTGTGGACGCCGAGATGAGAATTGGGATATGATCAGCACCCGGAAGGATAGATCCATTGCAGCCTTCATCCAGGAGTTGAACCATCACATTCGTCGCCAGGATCACCAGATGTGTGCAGGGATGATAGATTTGAAGAAAGCACTAAACAGAAACTTGGAGTCAGAAGAAGAACTCAAGTCTACACGCGACGGATACGAGGAGGAGATGCTAATACTTGTGGAGAAGAATGATGATTTGACACGGAAGTTAGGGATACTCATGGGAGAAGAAGAAGAGGAAGAAGAACCCAATGAGATTCCACCTGAAGACTACATCATCATTGATGACACGGACTCAGACCCTGATGATAGTGATGATGAGGACTATGAAGATGAAGCTGGAGCGGATATCATGGAATCCTCTGTCGATCAAAATTCCTAGAAGACCTTCCTATGACTAGTAGTTTTTCCCATTCAGTAGACTTAGAACACTTTTGTAATGATTAGATCCGTGTAAGCCCTTGTTTGAAATTGATATTGGTGTGATAGTATGTGTGTTTGCCTCATGTGCATTGGGTAGTGATTTCCCTTAGATCTCTTTTCTATTCTAATCTCTTCCCTCTACACCCATCAGATGCCTCCAAGACATGAGCCCGGATTTGAGTTTCCCCCTGAGCTCACTCAGTTGATCCAACAGCAGAACACCCTGATGCAACTTCTTGTCCAGAACACTCAGAACACCCAGAAAAACAACAACAACCCTCCCCCACCACCGCCCGTAGATAACCCGACCCGTTTCTTAAGGTTACAACCACAGGTGTTTGCTAGCAGCATTGAACCAATAGTCGCTGATGACTGGCTGCGCAAGATTGGAAGGGATTTGACCACTGCTAACTGCTCAGATGCTGAGAAGGTGCGTTTTTCCACACATCAGTTGTCTGGACCAGCCGCAGCTTGCTGGGAGAATTACACAGCCACTTTTCCCATAGCCAATGTGACTTGGGATCAGTTTCAGCAAGCTTTTCGTACCACCCATGTCTCAACTGGAGCTATGAGTATGAAGAAGCAGGAGTTTCGCAATTTGCGCCAAGGCAACCGTACTGTGGCTCAGTACGTGGATGAGTTCAGTACCCTATCTCGTTATGCCCCAGATGATGTGGCCACAGATGCCGCTAAGCAGGAGAGATTCATGGAAGGGCTGAATGATGAGATGAGTGTACAGTTGATGGTGGCAACTTTCAATAACTACTAGGAGCTGATTGATCGCGCTCTAATGATTGAAAGGAAGCACCAACAGATTGAAAGTCGCAAGAGGAAGTATGGACAAGGAAAGTATAATTCTGGAGCTCAGCAGAAGCCTCGTTTTACCCCTAAAACTGTAGGACAATTCCAACATACCCATGGAGGAGGTAGCTCACACAATCATAATGGCCCCAAGAATGGAAATGGGAATGGAGCAAGTAGTAACCAGAGCCGCCCTACCCCGTCCACACCCACCAAGAAGGATTTCAGCCATGTCACCTGTTATAAGTGCGGGAAGAATGGACATTATGCCAATGAATGCCCAGAAGCTAAGAATGGGAACGGCAATGGAAGCGCCGCGAAGAAGCCCAACCCGTTCAACAAAGGGCAAGTGTCACACCCTGATTTTCATGTCACTTGATTAAGCTAATTATCATGTTAAAAAAATGTGGATATACAAAAAACTTTTGAGTGTTTTTGACTTTGCTTGATTTGACTTTTGTCTGCTGTTTGCTAGTGCTCTAAAAATCAAATAAATCCTCCAACTCTTATACTTCACCTTCTTGATCCAAAACTGTTTCCCAATGATCATGCCATGTGTATAGAACAATATAGAATTTTCTTATAAAAATATTTTGGCCAAATAGTATTTTCTAAAATTAGTTTTCCAAAAACCCCTGAATTGAGGTTTGCACTGCAAGTACCTTATTTAGGGTGTGAAAAATCTTTCAAAAAGTTTATTTGAATCCTATTAGGTATAGGACTCCCAGAAACCACAAAATTATAATTTTAAAAGTTATTTTTATATTTTATTTAAAAGCTTTTTCTTAAGGCCAGAAATGGTCTTTAGTAGGGAAAAATTATTTAATTATTTCAAAAATATTTGCCAAAATTCAGGGAGACTCATAGGACATATATTGTCCATATATAAGAGTTTCAACACATGGTCATGTTCAAAATATTGGACAAATCCTTCCAAAACCCTTTCTGGATATTTCAAGCTTTTGAAATATTTACAAAGGAAATATTCTCCAAAAATCCAGGGAAATTCTATCATGTCATATATGACATATTTGATGATCTTGCAAAGCCTCATGCCTTGAAGATCAAGGAAACATCATCTAATCCCCTCAAAACCATTCTGTCCATATTTGAAGTTTGAGCAACTCCACATTGCCAAACTTGTCCAAATGCTCTCAAACGTGGTGCAACATGCACATTATTCCAGAGACATTTCCTTCACACATAATTATCAAATGCCCATATTCCATTTTCTGTGATGACCTTTAGAAAATCACAGAGGGCTCAAATTTGATCCAAATGAAGTGATTCAAATTCCTAGGTGCTTGTCATATCCAAACTTAGTTTTGGAACATTTTTATTAATACTTTCTGTACCCCACCAGATAATGAGCCATTTCTCCATATTTATCAGCTTTGCAAAATCCTAGAAAATTCATTTGAATTCCAAATCCAGTGAAACCAACTCCTAGACGTTTCTAAAATCATGACTTGTTGATGGGTGCCTTTGCTCATCATTCAAGAAAATATTTCTGTATACTTCTTTCAAATCCATAAACCCCTTGGCTCCATCACATTGAAATGATCCAATCTATTCATTGATCCAATGCCTATGAAACCACCTTAGTTATTTTTCATATGACCAGAGGTATCCTAGAAAAGTCCAACTCCTATTTTTAGAGCACTTTTATTTTTGCTTTGATTGTGTTGCTTATTATGATTGTTTCCATCGTTAGTTGACGAAATAAACGGAATACTCGGAGATGGACCAGAAGGTTTGAAGACTCGGAAGAATAAGGCAAGCAGCCCTTTGACCATGTTCGAGAAACCTTTTTATGCATGTCTCATAGCACCTTATTACCAATGCATCGGAATCATGTTGAGGTGGAGACCACTTTGGTTGCTACCTTTGATTGCTTTACTATTGAAACTTGCATCAAGCATGACCCTACCTTCCTATGAGGGTCATGCGGGTGGGAGTAGTTAGGTTGCTTTAATAGTGGCTACGCAAATGGGACGGGTATATGCATGGTGACGGAGGAAGAATACTTTCAAAAGACTTTTCGAAAACCCCGTCGGGTGCCATTTATGCTGTCACACCCTGATTTTCATATCACATTGCTTAAGTTAATTTCCATGTTAAAAATGTGGATTTGCAAAAACTTTTGAGTGTTTTTGACTTTGCTTGATTTGACTTTTGTTTGCTGTTTGCTAGTGCTCTAAAAATCAAATAAATCCTCCAACTCTTATACTCCATCTCCTTGACCCAAAACCTTTTCCCAATGATCATGCCATGTGTATAGACCATTATAGAATTTTCTTATAAAAATATTTTGGCCAAATATTATTTTCTAAAATTAGTTTTCCAAAAACCCCTGAATTGAGGCTTGCACTGCAAGTACCTTATTTAGGGTGTGAAAAATCTTTCAAAAAGTACATTTGAATCCTATTAGATATAGGACTCCCAGAAACCACAAAAGTATAATTTTAAAAGTTATTTTTATATTTTATTTAAAAGCTTTTTCTTAAGGCCAGAAATGGTCTTTAATAGGGAAAAATTATTTAATCATTTCAAAAATATTTGCCAAAATTCAGGGAGACTCATAGGACATATATTGTCCATATATAAGAGTTTCAGCACATGGTCATGTTCAAAATATTGGACAAATCCTTCCAAAACCCTTTCTGGATATTTCAAGCTTTTGAAATATTTACAAAAGAAATATTCTCCAAAAATTCCAGGGAAATTCTATCATGTCATATATGACATATTTGATGATCTTGCAAAGCCTCATGCCTTGAAGATCAAGGAAACATCCTCTAATCCCCTCAAAACCATTCTGTCCATATTTGAAGTTTGAGCAACTTTACATTGCCAAACTTGTCCAAATGCTCTCAAATTTGGTGCACATGCTAGAATGGCCTAATAAGGCATCTAGACCAAATGGCACAAGATTTGGAATAGAGCAACTTGATCAGATCACCCCAAAACCCCTTCTGTTCAAATTCAAATTTGAACAACTTTACATTGTCAACTTTTTATCTGGAGCCTCAAACTTTGTGTGCATGTTCATAACCCCAAATGATGATGCTACACCAAGTGGTGCATCAAGGGGAGATGAATTGCTTGACTCAAACATGGTGAAACCATTTCTGTTGATTTCTAGGGTTCATCAAAGTTACATTGGCCACTTTGCCCAAATGAGCTCAAATTTGGTTGAGAGGCCTAATTATGTGTGACATTTGATCCTGTTAAGTCCCATGTCAAGTGGATGTCATTTGCTTGACCAAACACTGATCAAACACCTTCTGCAAGTTTGCCAAAACAAGTGTTTGGACCCCTTTCACTATTTCCCTTTACCCCAAATTCTTACCACAGCTCCCCCTGATCATCCTCTACCCCCAGTAACTTCTCTATGGCCCCAGCTCAATTATTGGAGGGGGTAAAACCCCAAGTTACACTGCTGGACAGCAGTTTTTACCTTCTTCCTCACCTCCCTCCTCATTTCAGTGGCTCACCAGAGCATCCAAGACTGCCTCCCCCTTGTTTACTACTCCCTAGCACTATTGGACAATGGGGGACACGGCCTGGAAAGCAAAGACAGGAGCATGCCGGCCAAAGGCGCGCTCTGGAGCACGCTACAGTGCACCGAGGCACTGTAGCTCGGCCCTCCCGAGGCTTCCAGGCGGCCTTGGGCAGAGAGACTGTGTCTCCCGAGGTGCCCTCGACGTCCACGACCTGCAGAACGGTCGGCCTTATCTTCCCCGGTCCTCCTCCTCTCTCCACGAGCATGCCCGAGCGCGTCCATGGACGACGCTCACGGTGCACTGTGGCTGCGCCTATATAAAGCCTCCCCCCGAGCACCTTTTGACCCTTCTGGACCCTCTTCTCTCCCGTGCATCTCCTAGACATGCCCCCTCTTCCCCTAGTGCTCTCCTTGCCCCTCCATGGCCGTCGAGCCGCCGTCGGTCTCCTCCCAAGTTTGCTCCCTGTGGCCTTCCTCTTCCCTGTTGGCCACCAGGAGGAGAACGCCCACTGGAGTGCGAAGCTCCCCGTCCCCTCGCCGCTCCTTCCCGAGCCCCGTGGTGCCCGCTCCACCATCAACCGCCGAGGCCGCCGCCATGGCCGATGCAGGAGGAGCTCCGGCCCTTCCCCTGCAGCCCCAAGGGACCTCCTGGATGCGCCGCTCCCCGGGGACCCCTCCGGTGGCCGCGCCCTGGCCAGGGGTGGCCTGTGCCGCCGGGGACGGGCACCGGCGTCGCGCGGCCTCCCCTCCCCTCCCCTCTGTTGCGGGAGTGGGAGGAGGAAGACGACCCTGCGGGGAGGGCCTACCTGGCAGCGACCCGGCCAGCAGGGCCCGCGCTTTAAGTGGAGACGGGCCGGGCGGGAACCGTGTCTCCCAGGCGAAAACGTCATCCGGAGATGACGCCTTCGGCGTCACCGCCTCCGCCCGCTCGACCGTGCAGCTGGGCCGGCCCGCTAGCTATCCCTCGCCTTGCACACTTTATAAGGTTGAACCCTTATTCTTTTCCTTTTTTCTTTATTCTGCCAACTTCAAAAATGCCTAGATAATTCAAGTGAACTCCAAATTGCATGATTCAAATTTCCTATGGCTCCATAAATCATGCTCTATCACATAGTGCAACATGCACATTATTCCAGAAACTTTCCCTACACAAATATTTATCAAATGCCTTTATTTCATTTCTGTGATAAACTTTAGAAAATCACAGAGAGCTCAATCTTGATCCAAATGCAGTGATTCAAGTTCCTAGATGCTTGTCATGTCCAAACTTAGTTTTGGAACATTTTTAATAATAGCTTCTGTACCCCACCAAATATTGAGCCATTTCTTCATATTTATCAGCTTTGCAAAATCCTAGGAAATTCATTTCAAATCCAAATCCAGTAAAACCAACTCCTAAATGCTTCCAAAATCATGACTTGATGATGGGCACCTTTGCTCATCATTCAAGGGAATATTTCTGTATACTTCTTCCAAGTCCATAAAACCCTTGATTCCATCACATTGGAATGTTCCAAATCACCCATTGATCCAATGCCTATGAAACCACCTTGGTCATTTCTAATATGACCAGAGGTATCCTAGAAAAGTCCAACTCCTATTTTTAGAGCACTTTTATTTTTGCTTTGATTGTGTTGCTTATTATGATTGTTTCCATCGTTAGTTGACGTAATAAACGGAGTATTCGGAGATGGACCAGAAGATTTGAAGACTCTGAAGAATAAGGCAAGCAGCCCTTTGACCATGTTCAAGAAACCTTTTTATGCATGTCTCATAGCACCTTTATATTCAATACATCAGAATCATGTTGAGGTGGAAACCACTTTGGTTGCTACCCCTGTTACTTTACTGTTGAAACTTGCATCAAGCATGACCCTACCTTCCTATGAGGGTTATGTGGGTGGGAATTGATAGATGTATGCTATAGTAGTTGGCTACGCAAAATGGGTCGGGGTTATGCATTGAGTGAAACAAGTGTGGTCTGACATACTTGCAAATGACCCAGTGGGTGCCACTTATGCCCCTGGGAGTTGATGAGGAGCTAGGGCACTACTTGGTGAAGAAGTAGTGTGCCGAGGTTTGACGAAAGTGTTGTTTACAGAGATGGATTAGATTTATGTGTGACTACCGTCCCAACCAAACATGCGCAACCACTCTACCCTTATATGGGAAAGGGCATTATTGATTACCTAGGTCGATACTAGCATGGTGCCCGCATTACTAGTGACGAGGGTGACATGAGGTCACTCTTGGGACGGGGTCGCGCTTGGATAGGCGGCCATGACTGTCTTTACAGGGCACCGGACACACCGTTGGTACCCCGTGCTTGTGATATGTGATGAATACGGAGCGAGTCTCCACAAACCTTGAGATGTGAAATGTTTGGCACGGGGCTGTTACCAATCGAGTGGACTCCATATTAGTGTCGCCTAGGGAAAGATAGTGATCGGGTGCTTACCCCGGGTACCTGAGGTACCGCGGGTCGTGGATGACACGGAAGTTCCCGGATCTAGTGGGTAAAGTGTGCAACCTCTGCAGAGTGTCAAACTATTCGAATAGCTGTGTCCGCGGTCAAGGACAGTTGGGTGGTGCTACTTAGACTATGTCCATAAGTTTCTGGGAAACAACACGATTCAGAGATATTGTTGATGTGATTGAGAGAAAGTCTCAATGAGCTTGAACATGAGTTGGTTACAACTCTTTCTCGATATTGATGTCTGTGACTTCCTGATACTTGTTACAGACACATGCATATCCATGTTCTATGTTGATCATACCTGCATATGAAAAACTAGCTTTCCACAAAACTACCAATTTAGCAGTAGAGCCTTGCATAAATTATTCTGTTATCACACTTGGGTTGCTTGCGAGTACATTCAATGTACTCATTGGCTTGCCACTGGTTATTTTATTGGCCAGGCATGAGAGCACAGGTTATGATGAAGATTTCTTGGTGACGAGCATGCGAGCTAGGACGCTTCCTAGTCAGAATGCCTGTAGGGTTAAGGCAGATGGCATGGGTCCCAGTTGCCTTTGAAGATTTCCGCTGCGATGATATACTCAAGACTTGACCATTATGGTCCTATTTATGTAATACGGTATGTATGGATGTAAGACTCTTTTTATTCAGCTTCTGTGTGTTCAGTGAGCATTGATCTCTGGGATCACTGTACACGTGCATTCGGTGATCACGACTTATGAGTCGGGGTCCCCACAGAGCTGGTATCAGAGCCATCCTGACTGTAGGAAGCCTTAGTTAGCATGGTCGTTAGTTAGGGTAAAACTATTTTCAAAACTACTACTAGTTTTCAAAACTATCTATACTTCTCTTCCCTTCTCAGTTTTTCGAAAACTAGGCTATGCTTGATCTCTTCCCCTTCAAAACCTTGGCCGCTAGAACCCTTATGCCCCAGACCACTGGATTTTCTGTGATCCTCGTGGAGTGCACCTTGCCAAGCACTCACCCACCACTTTTGCACGCGAGATTGGCGACACCACGACAAGACGGTACCAACAGAAACTACATCCTCGATGAGTGAGGACATGAAGACCCAGAAGATGGGGGACACCCTTGACAAGAGCCCCCAAGATGGTGCAACTTTGGCCTACAAATGACCAGGGTATAGGTTATGCAAAATCATGATATGCATCGCTAATAGAGTGATCCTGTCACTACCGTTGTTGTATCGGCAACCACCGGTGGATGAGAACCTCGCCATTTGGTCCGCCTCACTATAGTGAGCAGGAAAACGGTTCTCTTCATCCCCCGCTCTTGGTGTCGATGTTTTCATCAACGAAACCGACATGTTGGACCTCTATTATGCCTTGTTATTGTCATTACATATGGATTGCCTACTTGGTACCCTCGACGCCCCAGAAGGCACAAGGGATCGTCATGATTAAAGAGACAAGAGAAGACCAAGTCAACGCCAGCTACAAGGAGGCACCTTCACCACCTCACCTCATCAAGCGAGAAGTTGTTGAAGATTCTTCAGGCTCAACCTGGATCGTTCATCAAGCAACTACAAGGGGCATAACAACACCTGAGGAAGCTCAGAAGACTGCACGAGGCACAAGTCACGACACTGAGTCCGAGAACCCCTAGGGTAGGATGAGTCGTGTACCCCCTATGCGCAGTCGAGTCCATATGATGGTTCGAATAGAACCATGATTGTGTGTTGTTTGCTTTTATTTGCTTGTGTTTTGATATAAGTCGCACTTTTGCCCCAGGCAACAAGTGCATGGCTATATCACCTTCCTTGCCTTGTTTCTTTTGTTTCTGCCTTTTTGCACCTGTTTGTTGCACCTGCACTATAGAACCCCCTTTAGGCATTTCCCTCCTCTACGCTGCTTCTTCCCTCTATTCTCTCTCTCCCCAATTGAAGACCCGCAAGACAAGATGCACCAAGGATTTTACCTCGGCAACCAACTGGCACTGAAGACTTCTGCTACAACCTTCGTGATCAATTGCAACCCCGTGGAGTTATGTTTAACTCTCCAGACCAGTAACCCCATTCCTAGACCCTTTGAGACTTCACGAGACACTCCAGCACGAATCCTTAACCATGTGCCTAACCCATGGTAAGGCGAGAGAACCTGTTAAGCCTTTGTAACCATGCACAACACTGGGTTCGTAAAGGAACTAGTGGACACGATGAGTGAGCACATTTTTCATCCTAATATAGCACGAGGTCTGACGATGCCATAGATAGACCAGTTCGAGGATATTGGACAGATGACTTGGTGGTTTGTATCAGTGACTTCGAGGAACTATCTGAGACCTTGATGGGTTGTGAGGTTTTCATGTTGGTAGGATCATGACTTTGGGAAAGCATGTAGGAGTACCCGTTGGACATGAGATTCGGATTTATGTAGGTGATTCTGGTTGGTATAGATGCTGGATATGTCTGCATGGTTCGGAGTAAGATTGGATTTAGACCGATGATCTTGATCATGATACCATGATTCTCGGTGGAAGACAACCTAGGAGATTGGATTATTTGTCGGAGTTGATTTAGGGATCTATATCGTCGTGATCTTGGAGTTTACTTGACCCGGATGATGGGAATTTGGTGGACATACTGTCGTAATGCATAGTCCTTCCGAGTATTTGGGTATTGAGATCTCGTGGAACACCGTAGATATCGGATTTGTAGAATTATTGGATTATGTGGTGATTGATGGAATTACCGGGCTATTGGAGTTGATCTATAGGAAGGAAACAAATCTTGGGGTGGCATATGACGTGTTTCCTTAGAATAGAGATGCATTACCGTGAGCCTTGCAAGATTAGGTTGAGTGCTTGGATTGTGGAGCTTAATTTAAGCTCAGCAGCATGTATGATCTACCTTTGGATTTTAGAGGTAGGCATACATATGGATTTGGGGATCGTAGACAAGTATAATTTTGTTAGAGCGACTCTTGAGAGTCATGAGGATATGCATGGCATGAGTGGTGATGGAAGTTGGTCTCTGCGAGAAGATGCTTTTTTCGTTTGGGGTACTAGATAGAGCTATTGGCATCTCAGAAACTGTGCTTAAGGATAAGATGATATAAGTTCACTCACTCACTAGAATCCTTGAAACCCTTAAGCCCCACCGAGCCACAACCTGGTCAGATTCTGACCACGGGCCTTCGCTCTAAGTCAGGAAGGCCTCTGCAAATACTCAACCGAGACCACCACCAATACCCCAGCCTACCTGACGTGCCCCATAGACCTCATGGAGTGATTGGACAAGTTGGGTAACATCATTATTTGATGGCCTACTTGTCTGCCCGAAGACGAAGAAGCGACAGACAGCTGGATAGAAGACAATTGAAGACCGCCCTATCAAGAAGGAAGATCTACACCGACCACCGTCATCAAGAAGTAAACTTCCGCGTTGAAGACCGGGCGTATCTGCAAACCACTCCTCCCGGAGGAACCGAGCAATTCCGTGTCGAAGGAACGCTCACACCAAGTCGTATCAAGACTTGAAGGCACGATTCTAGTGGCACAGGATGAAAGAGAAATTGCAACCTATGTTGCAAAGTGTGATGTGTGCCAAAGGGTCAAGGCTGAACCTCAGCGACCCGCTGGATTGCTTCAACCTCTCAAAGTTCCTGAGTGGAAGTGGATAAAGTCGGAATGGACTTCATCACTGGATTACCAAGGTCGAATAGAGGACATGACTCTATTTGGGTCATAGTCGATCATTTGACCAAGGTGGCCCATTTCATTCCTGTCAAGACCACTTATGATGGCAACCAGCTGGCAGCTCTCTACATCGACCGAATCGTAAGTCTTCACGGCGTTCCCAAGGAGATTGTGTCAGTTCGAGGAACCCAGTTCACCTCAAGGTTCTGGAAGAAGTTCAGAGAAGCCTTGGGAACCAAGTTATCTTTCAGCACGGCTTTCCACCCACAGACCGGAGGTCAGACTGAACGAGTCAATCAGATTCTCGAAGTCATGACTCCGAGCCTGTGTCTTGGCATATGGAGCCAAGTGGGAGGATTGTCTCCTTTTTGCCGAGTTCTCCTATAACAATAGTTACCAGTCGAGCCTTCTGATGGCACAATTTGAGGTGTTGTACGGACGCAGATGTCGCACACCCCTCAACTGGTCCGAGACTGGAGAAGTGCTAGTCTTTGGACCGGTTATTCTCCGCGCAACGGAAGAGCAAGTCCAACTAGTCAGAGAACGTTTGGAGGCAGCCAAGTCAAGGCAAATGAGCTATGCTGACACTCACCGTCGGGACATGAGTTTCCATATCAGGGACCACGTGTACCTGCGGGTAACTCCTCTGAAGGGAACCAAGCGTTTCCACGTCAAGGGGGGAGCCCGCACCAAGGTTCATTGGACCCTTTGAGATCACTGCAAGTCATGTGGTAGATGGCTCCCCAGCTATATCTACCACCTGAGATACCCTCCTTGCACCAAATCTTCCACGAGCCCCCACTTTGGAAGTACTTCTTACCTCCTAGCTAGCCCGATGCCCGCAAGGACATCGATCACCGAGCCTTTGGCAGCTAACCCAACCTAACCTATGCAAGAGACCCCCTCAGCAACCTCCATCAAGGAAGGCATCAAGCAAGAAGCCATACCATCAAGCACTTCAGGATTCCAAGGAGCACTGCTCGGAAGCAGAACCAACAAGAAGAAGTGAAGACTACCCCGTATCCAAGACTCCGCTTTTCTTTCCACGCCTAGTCTGGGAATCTCGGGGACGAGATTCTTGTAAGGGGGGTAGGTCTGTCACACCCTGATTTTTATATCACATTGCTTAAGCTAATTTCCATGTTAAAAATGTGGATTTGCAAAAACTTTTGAGTGTTTTTGACTTTGCTTGATTTGACTTTTGGTCTGCTGTTTGCTAGTGCTCTAAAAATCAAATAAATCCTCCAACTCTTATACTCCATCTCCTTGACCCAAAACCTTTTCCCAATGATCATGCCATGTGTATAGACCAGTATAGAATTTTCTTATAAAAATATTTTGGCCAAATATTATTTTCTAAAATTAGTTTTCCAAAACCCCCTGAATTGAGGCTTGCACTGCAAGTACCTTATTTAGGGTGTGAAAAATCTTTCACAAAGTATATTTGAATCCTATAAGATATAGGACTCCCAGAAACCAGAAAAGTATAATTTTAAAAGTTATTTTTATATTTTATTTAAAAGCTTTTTCTTAAGGCCAGGAATGGTCTTTAATAGGGAAAAATTATTTAATCATTTCAAAAATATTTGCCAAAATTCAGGGAGACTCACAGGACATATATTGTCCATATATAAGAGTTTCAGCACATGGTCATGTTCAAAATATTGGACAAATCCTTCCAAAACCCTTTCTGGATATTTCAAGCTTTTGAAATATTTACAAAAGAAATATTCTCCAAAAATTCCAGGGAAATTCTATCATGTCATATATGACATATTTGATGATCTTGCAAAGCCTCATGCCTTGAAGATCAAGGAAACATCCTCTAATCCCCTCAAAACCATTCTGTCCATATTTGAAGTTTGAGCAACTTTACATTGCCAAACTTGTCCAAATGCTCTCAAATTTGGTGCACATGCTAGAATGGTCTAATAAGGCATCTAGACCAAATGGCACAAGATTTGGAATAGAGAAACTTGATCAGATCACCCCAAAACCCCTTCTGTTCAAATTCAAATTTGAACAACTTTACATTGTCAACTTTTTATCTGGAGCCTCAAACTTTGTGGTCATGTTCATAACCCCAAATGACGATGCTACACCAAGTGGTGAATCAAGGGGAGATGAATTGCTTGACTCAAACATGGTGAAACCATTTCTGTTGATTTCTAGGGTTCATCAAAGTTACATTGGCCACTTTGCCCAAATGAGCTCAAATTTGGTTGAGAGGCCTAATTATGTGTGACATTTGATCCTGTTAAGTCCCATGTCAAGTGGATGTCATTTGCTTGACCAAACACTGATCAAACACCTTCTGCAAGTTTGCCAAAACAAGTGTTTGGACCCCTTTCACTATTTCCCTTTACCCCAAATTCTTACCACAGCTCCCCCTGATCATCCTCTACCCCCAGTAACTTCTCTATGGCCTCAGCTCAATTATTGGAGGGGGTAAAACCCCAAGTTACACTGCTGGACATCAGTTTTCACCTTCTTCCTCACCTCCCTCCTCATTTCAGTGGCTCACCAGAGCATCCAAGACTGCCTCCCCCTTGTTTACTACTCCCTAGCACTACTGGACACTGGGGGACACGGCCTGGAAAGCAAAGACAGGAGCATGCCGGCCGAAGGCGCGCTCTGGAGCACGCTACAGTGCACCGAGGCACTGTAGCTCGGCCCTCCCGAGGCTTCCAGGCGGCCTTGGGCAGAGAGACTGTGTCTCCTGAGGTGCCCTCGACGTCCACGACCTGCAGAACGATCGGCCTTATCTTCCCCGGTCCTCCTCCTCTCTCCACGAGCACGCCCGAGCGCGTCCATGGACGACGCTCACGGTGCACCGTGGCTGCGCCTATATAAAGCCTCCCCCCGAGCACCTTTTGACCCTTCCGGACCCTCCTCTCTCCCGTGCATCTCCTAGACATGCCCCCTCTTCCCCTAGTGCTCTTCTTGCCCCTCCATGGCCGTAGAGCCGCCGTCGGTCTCCTCCCAAGTTTGCTCCCTGTGGCCTTCCTCTTCCCTGTTGGCCACCAGGAGGAGAACGCCCACTGGAGTGCGAAGCTCCCCGTCCCCTCGCCGCTCCTTCCCGAGCCCCGTGGTGCCCGCTCCACCATCAACCGCCGAGGCCGCCGCCATGGCCGATGCAGGAGGAGCTCCGACCCTTCCCCTGCCGCCCCAAGGGACCTCCTGGATGCGCCGCTCCCCGGGGACCCCTCCGGTGGCCGCGCCCTGGCCAGGGGTGGCCTGTGCCGCCGGGGACGGGCGCCGGCGTCGCGCGGCCGAGCCTCCCCTCCCCTCTGTTGCGGGAGCGGGAGGAGGAAGACGACCCTGCGGGGAGGGCCTACCTGGCAGCGACCCGGCCAGCAGGGCCCGCGCTTTAAGTGGAGACGGGCCAGGCGGGAACCATGTCTCCCAGGCGAAAATGTCATCCGGAGATGACGCCTTCGGCGTCACCGCCTCCGCCCGCTCGACCGTGCAGCTGGGCCGGCCCGCTAGCTATCCCTCGCCCTGCACACTGTATAAGGTTGAACCCTTATTCTTTTCCTTTTTTCTTTATTCTGCCAACTTCAAAAATGCCTAGATAATTAAAATGAACTCCAAATTGCATGGTTCAAATTTCCTATCCTCCATAAATCATGCTCTATCACATAGTGCAACATGCACATTATTCCAGAAACTTTCCCTACACAAATATTTATCAAATGCCTTTATTTCATTTCTGTGATAAACTTTAGAAAATCACAGAGAGCTCAATCTTGATCCAAATGCAGTGATTCAAGTTCCTAGATGCTTGTCATGTCCAAACTTAGTTTTGGAACATTTTTAATAATAGCTTCTGTACCCCACCAAATATTGAGCCATTTCTTCATATTTATCAGCTTTGCAAAATCCTAGGAAATTCATTTCAAATCCAAATCCAGTAAAACCAACTCCTAAATGCTTCTAAAATCATGACTTGATGATGGGTACCTTTGCTCATCATTCAAGGAAATATTTCTGTATGCTTCTTCCAAGTCCATAAAACCCTTGATTCCATCACATTGGAATGTTCCAAATCACCCATTGATCCAATGCCTATGAAACCACCTTGGTCATTTCTAATATGACCAGAGGTATCCTAGAAAAGTCCAACTCCTATTTTTAGAGCACTTTTATTTTTGCTTTGATTGTGTTGCTTATTATGATTGTTTCCATCGTTAGTTGACGTAATAAACGGAGTATTCGGAGATGGACCAGAAGATTTGAAGACTCTGAAGAATAAGGCAAGCAGCCCTTTGACCATGTTCAAGAAACCTTTTTATGCATGTCTCATAGCACCTTTATATTCAATGCATCGGAATCATGTTGAGGTGGAAACCACTTTGGTTGCTACCCCTGTTACTTTACTGTTGAAACTTGCATCAAACATGACCCTACCTTCCTATGAGGGTTATGTGGGTGGGAATTGATAGATGTATGCTATAGTAGTTGGCTACGCAAAATGGGTCGGGGTTATGCATTGAGTGAAACAAGTGTGGTCTGACATACTTGCAAATGACCAAGTGGGTGCCACTTATGCCCCTGGGAGTTGACGAGGAGCTAGGGCACTACTTGGTGAAGAAGTAGTGTGCCGAGGCTTGACGAAAGTGTTGTTTACAGAGATGGATTAGATTTATGTGTGACTACCGTCCCAACCAAACATGCGCAACCACTGTAACCTTATATGGGAAAGGGCATTATTGATTACCTAGGTCGATACTAGCATGGTGCCCACATTACTAGTGACGGGGGTGACATGAGGTCACTCTCGGGACGGGGTCGCGCTTGGATAGGCGGCCATGACTGTCTTTACAGCGCACCGGACACACCGTTGGTACCCCGTGCTTGTGATATGTGATGAATACGGAGCGAGTATCCACAAACCTTGAGATGTGAAATGTTTGGCACGGGGCTATTACCCATCGAGTGGACTCCATATTAGTGTCGCCTAGGGAAAGATAGTGATCGGGTGCTTACCCCGGGTACCTGAGGTACCGCGGGTCGTGGATGACACAGAAGTTCCCCGGATCTAGTGGGTAAAGTGTGCAACCTCTGCAGAGTGTCAAACTATTCGAATAGCCGTGTCCGCGGTCAAGGACAGTTGGGTGGTGCTACTTAGACTATGTCCATAAGTTTCTGGGAAACAACACGATTCAGAGATATTGTTGATGTGATTGAGAGAAAGTCTCAATGAGCTTGAACATGAGTTGATTACAACTCTTTCTCGATAAAGATGTCTGTAACCTCCTGATACTTGTTATAGACACATGCATATCCATGTTATATGCTTATCATACCTGCATATGAAAAACTAGCTTTCCGCAAAACGACCAATTTAGCAGTAGAGCCTTGCATAATTATTCTGTCATCTCACTTGGGTTGCTTGCGAGTACATTCAAAGTACTCATTGGCTTGCCACTGGTTATTTTATTGGCCAGGCATGAGAGAACATGTTATGATGAAGATTTCTTGGTGACGAGCATGGGAGCTAGGACGCTTCCCAGTCAGAATGCCTGTAGGGTTAAGGCAGGTGGCATGGGTCCAAGTTGTCATTGAAGATTTCCGCTGCAACGATATACTCAAGACTTGACCATTATGGTCCTATTTATGTAATACAGTATGTATGGATGTAAGACTCTTGTTATTCAGCTTCTGTGTGTTCAGTGAGCATTGATCTCTGGGATCACTGTACATGTGCATTCGGTGATCACGACTTATGAGTCGGGGTCCCCACAGCAAGTGAACCACGTGACCGTGGAGGAGGTAGAAGAGCAACCAGATGTTGTTGTCATTAAGTTTTTGGTTAAGACATTTACCGCAATAGTTCTTTTCGATACTGGTGCATCGCATTCATACATTTCAAGGGGATTCATAATAGACGTAGGATGCCCACCCGAGTTCTTAAGACCCCCATGTTAGTAAGTTCACCTGGAGCAGAGTATATGGCACACCAAGGATGTTTTCAGACACCGTTGACCATAGGACGCCACACTTTCCCCTCTGACCTAATAAACCTGGAGTCACAAGGATTGGATGTGATATTAGGTATGGATTGGCTATCGAAGTATGGAGGTAACATTGACTGTGCCAGTAAGTATATTTTGCTCACCACCCCGAAGGGAAAAAGGATTAAGTATGTATCTAGGCATTCGCCTATAAGGACTCAAGTACATTCTCTCACGGGAGTTGTTCGGGAGGAAGTGCCAGTAGTGAAGGATTATCCGGATGTGTTCCCCGAGGAGTTACCTAGCATGCCACCAGATAGAGATATTGAGTTTTTGATCGAGCTTTTGCCAGGCACCGGGCCAATTTCTAAGAGACCATATAGGATGCCCGCAAAGGATTTGGAGGAGATTAAGAAACAAATTAAGGAGTTACTGGATAAAGGATTCATACACCCAAGTTCTTCGCCTTGGGGTTCGCCGGTACTTCTAGTGGAGAAGAAGGACGGATCGTTAAGAATGGTTGTTGATTACCGAGGACTGAATGAAGTAACGATCAAGAACAAGTACCCACTGCCGATGATCAATGATCTGTTGATAGATTGCAAGGAGCTAAGGTATTTTCCAAGCTCGATCTGCGATCAGGGTACCATCAATTGAAGATTCGAGAGCAGGATATACCTAAGACAGCCTTTACCACCAGGTATGGGTTGTATGAGTATACCGTTATGTCTTTTGGTCTGACTAACGCACCAACATACTTTATGAACCTGATGAACAAAGTGTTTATGGAGTATTTGGATAAGTTTGGCATGGTGTTCATAGATGATATATTGATATTCTCAAAGGATGAAGAGGAGCATGCAGAGCATTTGCGTTTGGTATTGGAGAAGCTCAGAGAACATCAATTGTATGCCAAGTTTAGCAAATGCGAGTTTTGGTTGAAGGAAGTTGGATTTCTCGGACACATTATATCTGGAGAAGGAATAGCAGTAGATCCCGCCAAGGTGGACACTGTGACAAATTGGGAATCACCGACGACAGTTGGAGAGATCCGGAGTTTTGCACAGAGGAATGTGAGGCCAGTTTCCAGGAATTAAAGAAATGTTTGGTCTCATCACCTGTGTTGATTCTGCCAGATCAACATAAGGACTATGAGGTGTACTGCGACGCTTCACGTCGAGGACTTGGAGCAGTTCTTATGCGGGAAGGAAGAGTTGTTTCGTATGCTTCACGACAACTAAAACCTCATGAGTTGAACTACACCACTCATGATTTAGAGTTAGCTCCCGTAGTGCATGCATTGAAGACTTGGAGACATTTTGTCATTGGAAACCATTGTGAAGTATATACATATCACAAGAGTTTGAAGTATATATTCACTCAGAAGGAGTTGAATCTCAGGCAAAGGAGATGGCCGGAACTCATTAAGGATTACGACATGAGATTGCATTATCATCCCGGAAAGGCTAACGTAGTAGCCGATGCGCTAAGCCGTAAGAGCCATGTCAATACCCTAATGACGGAGGAATTTCCAAAGGAGTTAGCCGAGGACTTACAAGAACTATGTTTGGAGATAGTTCCGAGAGGCTACGTAGCAACACTAGAGATCCAGTCTACCCTGAGGGATAAAATCAGAGAAGCTCAGAAGACTGACGAGGAGGTTGCCTCTATAAAGGAGAGGATGAGCGAAGGAAAAGCTAAAGGATTTCATGAGGATGAACACGACACCTTATGGTTTGAGGACCGCATCTATGTGCCTAATGACCCGGGGATCAGGAAGATGATTCTACAGGAGGCCCATGACTCACCATACTCGATTCACCCAAGAAATACTAAAATGTATTTGGATTTGAAGGATATTTTATGGTGGACCGGTATGAAGAAAGATATTGCGGAGTATGTAGCAGTTTGTGATGTATGTCAGAGAGTGAAGGCAGAACATCAGAAGCTAGCAGGATTATTACAACCATTGCCAATACCCGAATGGAAGTGGGATAAGCTAGGTATGGATTTCATTACGGGATTACCCAGAACTCGTTCTGGCTATGACTCAATTTGGGTCGTAGTCGATCGTTTGACAAAGGTAGCTCATTTCATCCCCGTAAAGACTACTTACACCAGTGCAAAGTTGGCAAAGATATACATGACCAGAATCGTATGTCTGCATGGAGTTCCGAGGAGCATCGTATCCGACAGAGGAACCCAGTTTACCTCAAAGTTCTGGAATCAGTTACACGAAACTTTGGGTACCAGGCTAGAGTTTAGCACAACATTTCACCCGCAGACAGATGGACAGACGGAAAGAGTCAAACAGATTTTGGAGGATATGCTGAGAGCCTGTGCACTAGATTATGGATCTAGTTGGGACGACAATTTGCCGTATGCCAAATTTTCTTACAACAACAGTTATCAATCCAGTTTGAAGATGGCCCCTTTCGAAGCGTTATACGGAAGGAGATGTAGGACTCCGTTGTCGTGGGACGAAGTTGTAGACTGCAAGTTGTTCGGGCCAGAATTGATCAAGGAATCGGAACAGAAGGTGAAGTTGATTCGTGATAGGCTCAAGATAGCTCAGTCCAGGCAGAAGAGCTACGCGGATTCAAAACGCAAGGAGATCGTTTACGAAGTCGGAGACAGAGTTTATCTTTGAGTATCTCCACTTCGAGGAGTTAAGCGCTTTGGAGTTAAGGGAAAACTAGCGCCCCGTTTTGTAGGACCATATAAGATTATGGAACGTATGGGAGAAGTAGCCTACAAGTTGGAACTGCCCGAAGGATTGTCAGGAGTTCACGACGTATTCCACGTTTCCCAGTTGAAGAAATGCCACACAGAGATGGCCGAGATACCGCTGAGGGATACTGTGCCATTGGAAGCTATTCAGTTGGACATCAATTTGACCTATGAAGAGAAACCAGTCAAGATTCTTGAGTATGCTAGTCGAGTCACCCGCAGCAAGGTTATCAAATTTTGCAAGGTTCAGTGGAGTCACCACACCGAGGAAGAAGCCACCTGGGAACGAGAGGAAGACCTGCAGAAGGACCACCCTCATCCATTTTCTAGCCAACCCGAATCTCGAGGGCGAGATTCATCTTAAGGGGGTAGGTTTGTAACATCCCAAATTTTCAGTTTGGAATGTTATACATTAGATCATGATGCATATCATATTTTCTTGCTTTTGGTGATCCAAGAAAATCCTAAGCAACTCAAGGACCCTCGGAGAGAGTTGGGGATTTCAATATTTTCATATTTGAGGTTTCTCAATTTTTGAAAATAGGATCATTTGATTTTATTTATTTTATCTTCAAGTATTTCTATCATAAAAATATGAGAGAGGGAGTAAAATGACTCTCCCAAAAATAAAGAAATACAGAGGATTTAATAAAAAAATCAAATAAGTTTTTTTGGAGTTTTATTTGAATTAGGAAAAATTGCATGTTTTCAAAAATGCATTTTAGTGCCAAGAAAATGTTCATCTTGTTCTAAATATTCCATTTAGACGATGAAAATTTGTTTTGGCAATTTTAGATTTTTATTTCTTTTTCTAGAGTTTTTCTTTCTTCGTAGCGCCGGCGTAATTAGAAAAAAAGAGGACCCGACCTGACTGGGCCGAAGCCCAGCCGAGCCAGGCCCATGCCGCCGCGCCGCCTTCCTTCCCCGCGCCGCCGCCGCCGTGCCCGCGTCGGACACCGCCCCGCCGCCGGTTTGCTTGCCCCCTCCCCCAAGCCTCC
>LR738710.1:512424260-512711035 GCA_902687465.1 Secale cereale
ATAGCCCCCTGCCCCTTGTCGCACCCCGCCGCCGCAAGCACCGCCGCCGCCGCAAGCCACCGCCGCCGCCGCGAGCTTCGCCGCCGCCGCAAGCCACCGCCGCCGCCGCAAGCCACCGCCGCCGCCCCGAGCTCCGCCGCCGCCGCAGCACGCCACTGCTGCAGCAGCAGCCTCGCCACCGCCGACGCCGCCGCCCGCCGGCCGTTCGACGAGGTAGCCGCCCGCCGGCCGGTTTTCTACAGAAGACCGTCGGTTTTCTTTTAGAACCCTAGTTCGTTTTTTTATTAGATCGGTTTTCTGTTTTCTTTTTTCGGTTTAGTTAATTAGTAAACGTTCACCCGTTCGTTCGTTCTAACGAACGAGTTCGTTGTTTAGTCTCAGCTGAAGAACGTCCGTTCATTAAGCTGTTTTAGTTTTCTTTTCGTAGTTTAGTTTTTGATCGTGATCTCTGATCCGATCTTCGTTTTAGTTTATCTTTTCGCTCGTTTATCGGAATCAGGTGATTCAAGCGCCTGGAGTTTCATCTCGAAATTCTCTTTCCGTTTAACCTAGTCACTCAAGCATTTGCCTCTGCTAAATTTGGACTTAGGTCCAGATTGGTTCGGTAGTTGTTTCTCTTTCGCCGTTTGTCTTTCGTTGCTTTTCTTTTGCCGTTTCTTTTGCAAACCGGAGTTCTTAAGTTGAACTTTCTGGTTAGAGCTCTTATTTGAGTTTTACCCGTGCATTAGTTAAGTACTTATTGTGTGCTTGTTTGTTTGCGATAAAGTACCCGGAGTGTGCCGCTTGCTACTTTGAATCTCTAGGTTTTGCGGATCATCAGCAAGGCAAGTAACACTTTGATCATACTTTCCAAATACCCAATTTACATTTCATTAGTCAAACCCTCACACATTGCATGAGTAGGAACTATTAACATGTGGGACTGGGAAGTAGATTGAGGTAGTACCTATTACCTGCATTACATTCAAACCTTTGGGAGTTAGTTCTACGTTTGCTGTTAGGCCATGCTATGCGCGTAGACATGGATTGGGTGAGTGTATCCATGACAGATGTGAGTTTGTTAATTAATGGTTCAACTTAAGGTGGCAACTTTAACACACATCTGGGTGGATTGAGGCACCTGGGTATTCCAGCGATTGCCTGTTTTTCTTTTGGACCGCCACCCAGACTCAAAGGGATCATGAGATTATTCATACTAGAAACTTTCGTGTGCAGTGATGGCTTCTCGCCCCTCGTTGGTTACCCCAAGTGGAAGGTTGAGATGTAGCGTAGCGGCAAATTTCCCTTGGCAAAGATACCAAGGATCGAATCCCGTGAGACTCCGAGGGTCGACAAGTAGGTGTCAGCGGCGCCAGAAACTTAGCGGTTGACGGGACCTGCACACAGATACAGATAACTTTGCTCCCAACGAGTACAGAGAGGTTGTCAATCCCTCCGGCCTTGTTGTTTACAAAGGATCAAACACAAGAGATAATAATGATAGCTATGACTGCAACTAGGAAATAAAAACAGGAAGTAAATAGAATGTGTGATCAGTGGTGGTAATATGGACCGGGGTCCCATGATGTTCACTAGTGATGTCTCTCTCCCAAAAGATGATAAAACAGCAAAGCGAGGTAAACAAATTACAGCTGGGCAATTGACAGGATTATGTGCGCAAACCAATGCTAACTATGCTGCAAAGAAAGGTAGAGGCTCAAAAGCATGGGCGGTACGCCAAGGCAAGTAGACCGAAATCCATCTGCATCTACTACTAATCATCCACCTTGAGATATCTATCCAGAACATCTCGCTGGTATTAAGTTGCGAATCCCACCCAAAGTGTAAACTCAAAGCAACAGACAACTGCATTAAAAGAACTTTGCGTAAAGTAAACAATCCTTGCACCCGCAAGTACAAGCACCGTTGTTTTCTCCCTTGTGGCAACAACACATCCCCTAGACTCATGTTTGTGTCACTCAAGCTAGTCATCAGGGGGCATGAATCCACAATCAAGCATAACACTCCCTCTTGGAGTTACTACCTACTACTTGGCCAAAGCAATAAACAGCAACGCAGAACATGCAAGAATTACTCAAGAACAAAGATATAAAAGAGGTGAATCAAATATATTACTCAAACACTATCTGAACATAGTCTCATAATCCATCAGATCCCAGCAAACTCAGCAAAGCAACAGCAGAAAGATTACATATGTGCCTCGATCATGTAGGGCAGCTCACGAGGTCTAAACCATGAAGAGCAAAGAGGGGAGGAGAACATCACATAGCAACTGATCATGGACCCATGGTCCAAGGTGGACTACTCACGACTCATCCGGGAAGCGTCCATGGTGGTGGAGAAGCTCCTGGTGGTGGTTCTCCCCTCCGGCAGGGTGCCGGGAAGAGTTATCCTGATGCTCCCGATCTTGGAAGCGCTGCGGCGGCGGAACAGAGGCGAGATCGCGAAAAAGAGTTCTGTCCTCGAGGGTTTCGGGACGAGAGGGATATATATGCGAAGGGGGGCAGCCAGAGGCGGAGCAGGGGCCCCAGGCGCCCCCTGGCGCGGCCAGGGGTGGGACCGCGCGAGGTGGCCGCCTGGGCCTCCCCTGGCTCCCCTCTGGCCCATCTTTGGTTCTTCGCGAAGCTTCCTGTACGCTGATTTTTCCTATATTTTTCCTGGAATTTTTGGAGCACTTTTAATATGGGGGAAACCTGAAATAGAAAAACAACAGAAAACAGGAACTGGCACTGTGGTGCACTGAGTTAATAGGTTAGTCCAAATATGATCAAAAGTGTATGGATGTGCATCAATATCATAGCAATATCACACAAAAGAAGCATGGAGCAAGCAGAAATTATAGATACGTTTTGGACGTATCATGCAGCCACATGCCAATATGGGCTCTGGCATAGTTGAGTAAGTTGTGGGAAACCTTTCCATGATGGGCTAGCAAATGTAGAGGGATTGTAGGTGTACCGGCCTATCTATCTGGTTAAGGGGACCTCTTCGGAAAGACTGTGTCTCGGTCATCCGTTTCTCAAACACCATGCAGTGCGAGAAAACAAACGGAGGCGATCGAGTCTTGTGGGAAAAGTGCACAAACCTCTGCAGAGTGTACAAACTGATCATGATTAGCCATGTCCCCGGTTATGGACGTCTTGAGTATCTAGTACCTGGATATCATGTGAATCTCATCATGTTACTTTAATTAATATTGTTGGGTTTAATGATGATTTTTAATTGGGGTTGAGAGGATGTCTATCTTCTCAACGATGTTTCAACTACCATGATAGTTAATTAAAATTCTATTCCTTTGTAGTAGGGAAAAATTGGCTTTACGCAAAAACTGTAACCATAGAGCTTTCCACCAGCCATATTGCATATAGTATAGCTTTACTTTTGTTGCTCTCTTTGTGTTACTTTGCCAGCATATTCCATGCGCTGACCCGTTTTCGGGCTGCAACGTTCATGTTGCAGACTTTTCAGACGACGAGTAAGGTGCATTATAGGTCGTGGTTCTATACTCAGTGATGCCGTTGGAGTTGATGGACTCACTTATCTTCCAAGCCTTCCGCTGTTATCGTGTTAGATGGCCTTATGCCATTTTTATTGTAATAAGTTCATCATTGGAACTATCGATGTAATAAGTGTGTGATTGCTACTCTGTTATAAATCCTTCAAGTACTCTGTGTGTCAGCATTACTGATCCAGGGATGACACTGATGCACAGAGATCAGACTGTTTGAGGTCTGGTCGCTACAAATGGAGTGGGGAAGAAGAGGAGCAGAGTGGGGATGAGGAGGTGTTGGCTGAGGATGGGCAAGAGATGGGGGTGGCTGACGATGGGCAAGAGATGGCGGTGGCTGATGATGGGCAAGAGATGCTGGTGGCTGATGATGGGTAAGAGATGGTGGTGGCCGAGGATGACCTAGTGATGGTGTTGCCCGAATATGGCCTCGCGATGGTGGTGGCGCCTGACAATGACCTCGCGTTGGTGGTGGCGCCGACGATCCCACAGCCGGGCGACATGACCATGCCAATAACTTTCTTGTTTCCCATTTTGCAGATTTCATTTAATTCATGGAAGCTTGCATGGATGGAATGCTTCTTTTCCATTTTTGCTTTTATTTTGTATCGATGAACTTGCATTTATGGAACTTGTTATATGGATGGATGGATAGGTGTTGAATGAACAATGTCAAACTTTTGTAATATGTATGGATGAACTATGTGTTGGTTATGTATGTATATATGAGCATCTTGTGTGTTGGATATGTCTGTTGTGAAATTTGTGTGTTCAAACTTGTGTGTTGAAATTGAGTGAATTCAAGAAAAAAAAATTAGAAAAAATAGGGGCTATATAGGCTCTTTGCCGTCTGCTAGCCATCCACTGACAGACGGCAAAGCTACCATGTGGCAGCTGCCTGTGCAACCTGGGGTGCATTGGGCTGGCCAAAATGGCGTGATTTGCCGTCTGTTGGCAGACGACAAAGACATGAGCATCTTTGCCGTCCGCCAGCAAACAACAAAACATGTCGTTAACCCCTAACGGACCTAACCTGACAGGCCTGCCGTCGAAGCTCTTTGCCTTCTCCTGGCTGATGGCAAAGGCCTTTCCAGCTTTGCCGTCCGCCTGCAGACGGCAAAGTACCCTTTGCCGAAGCTCGTTCAGCCGGACGGTTTGGCATCTGCCGGCTGACGGCAAAGGTCTTTGTCGTCCGCCAGGAGTGCCTTTGCCGTCCGCCAAGGCTGACGGCAAAGATCCTGATTCATGTAGTGTACACACCAAGGGAGAGAATTCCGACAGCTGGAAATTTGGACCTAAAAAAGCTACGTCAGGCCACCTATTCCGCACAACTCCAAAAAAGCTGAAACTTCACGGAGATTTTTTATGGATTATTTAAGAAATACTAGAGCTGATAACCACCAGAGGGGGCCCACCAGGTGGGCTGGCGCGCGAGGGCCCCCAGGCGCGCCCTGGTGGGTTGTAACGCCCGGATAATTAAGCTACAGTAAAGCCTCTGTTATTGATGCCACGAAACCTCCGTTATTGTTTCTAATATCACTTTAGTTCAAAACGATTCAAATTCAAATTTGGGTTATTAACGAACATCAAATGTTTTCAAACAACAAAACTAAAATGCTCGGAATGTGGCATTATTACATATACTAAATTAGGTACAACTTTTATATTTTACTAAAACTACATAAAATGTAACTAAAAGAAAACGCTAAAGGAAATATAAATAAAAGGAAAAAGGCAAAACAAAAAAAAAAGAGAAAAGAAAAAAAGAACCCCCTGGCCAACTGGGCCAGACGGCCCAGCCGACCTGCCCAACCGGCCATCCAGGCCACCAGGAGGCTCACCCCACTCCTCCATAACGCCCCACTACCCAAACCCTAACTCCCTCGTCGCCCCACTTTCCCCCACGTTGCCACTTCCCCCTCCCGATCCGATCTGGATCGAGATCAATCCCCGTCGCCCTTCGCCCGAGACCACCGCGCCACCCGACGCCCCCGACGCCGCTGGACCCCGCCGTCGTCGGAGCCACCTCGCAGAGCTGCCCCACCGTCCTCCTCCTCGACTCCTCCTTGCCGGACTCCATCATCACCATCGTCTCGGTCAACGCGGCCGTCCTCGTTTTCCTCCCCGAGCAGAGCTGCCCCTGAACCCTACACTACCCCGTGAGCTCCCCCTCTCCTCACCCGGTCACCGCGCGTCCGCGCCGTCCCGCACGCGCACATCGCCACACAGGCTGCGCCTGGCTCGCTTCTGCTCCTCGCGTCGTTGTGCCCGTGCACATTCGTTGAGCCGCGCCCCTCTCCTCCCCTCCGTCCCCATGCGCACCGTGCGCACCACCTCACCCCACAGCTCGTGCCTCCAGCGTCTTTGCTCGTCGCTCTGTTCCATAGCCCGCCTCGCGCGCCGGCCTGTGCGCCCGCGCCCCGCTCACCTGCGGCGCTGCTTGCCCGCGCCCAACGCCACTGCCGACCACGCCTTCCGCACGGTGCTGCTCCAGTCACCGCACCTACTACTGCGGCCCCATGCGCCTCTAGTCGCCGCGCCCATGGTCCCCTTGCGCACCCCGCGCCCGCACCCCCTAGAACGTTTTTATATATATAAAAGAATTTAAAAATAAATAGTTAATTAATTAATTAATTAGTTAAATAAATAATTAAGTTATTTAAGTCTGATAAATTAACCTAATTAAGTATTGTAAATTAACTAAACAGTCAATGACTTGTGGACCCCACACGTCAGTTTGACCCAGTCAACACCTTTGTTAACTCCTAAAGTCATGCTGATGCAATAATGTTATTTTCAAATTAATTTAATAATAATAAATTAGAAATTGATTAAAACTTTGAAAATTAATATAAAATAATCCGTAACTAGGATGGAAAACTTCATACATAAATAAATCCGAATACGCAGCCCGTTCGTCCGCCCCACATCCCTAGCATAGCAAACATGCAACTTTCTACCTCCGATTCATCTATCCAAAAACGCGAAACACCAGGAATACTTTCCGGATGTTCCCCCCCTTCATCGGTATCACCTCCTACCGCGTTGGGACACACCTGGCACCGTTACTTGTCATGTCATGCATCGATATGCATCTGTTTGCATTGTATTCATTGTTTCTTCCCCCTCTTCTCTCTGGTAGACTACGAGACCGATGCTACTGCTGCCCCGATCAACTACGGTGTTGAAGACCCCTCCTTCGTTGCCGAGCTTCCAGGCAAGCCCCCCCTTGATCAACCTGATGTCGCCCATTTCTCTCTCTACTGCTTGCATTAGAGTAGTGTAGCCTGTTGATGCTTTTGGTTAATCCTATTCTGCTACATAGCCTGTCATTGTTGCTACAACTATTGATACCTTTACCTATAATCCTAAATGCTTAGTATAGGCTGCTAGTATTCCATTAGTGGCCCTACACCCTTGTTCGTCTGCCTTGCTATACTATCGGGCCGTGATCACTTCGGGTGGTGATCATGGGTATATACTACATACTTATTATACATGATACATGTTGTGACTAAAGTCGGGTCGGCTCGAAGAGTACCCCGCAAGTGACTCACATATTGGGGGCTGAAAGGACCTTTGTCCCGACGGCCCTTTGTGTGGATCTTTGTGGCGGAGTGACAGGGCAGGTCGCGACCACCTAGGAGACAGGTGGGCCTGGCCCTGGTTGTTGTCCGCGATTATTTCATAATAACACACTTAACGAGTTTGCACTGGTGCGCATCGGTCCTAAACAAACAGTTTTTAACCCCTTTCCGCGACGGCATTTGGAACCGTCGCCAAGTGAGTGTGGGTGATAGGGGGGTCCTTCCCACACGACCAAGAAACCGTCGGGGATAGGGAGCCTTGATGCATATAGTTGTCCCTATATAATCATTTACGATATCTTGAATATCCCAAACGCTTCATCCTTGCTACTCGTTTGTGCTCGCATTGCCATCGTAGTCGGAGTTTTGTGGTCCTGCCTAAAACCAGGCATATTCTATGCACATGAGCTTTCCAGGCAGATTCTAGGCAGATTGCAGGCTCGGGAAATTTATGATGCCTGACACATCACATACAGTTCATGATTACAAACCATGTACGATAGGTAGACAATCACACACATTTAGTTTTCCCGCATCGTATGTGATAGTGTCTTACATCACACACGCTTTGCGAACGACAACTGTGTGCATGCTTGCACACATTTCCTTTCTGTCAACCATCTCAGATTATGGTGTATATCGCAAATGTTTGTGTTTTACCAACCGTGTGTGCCGTAATGACCTGCACAACGTAATTTCGCCCTAATTTAATTGCTGCTATTTAAAATTATACCTAATTTAAACTTGAAAGTAGGCTATAGCTTTATTCGTATCCATCAGGTTCAAACAATTAATGCATTATTCGATTCACATGTACATATGTTTAAGAATTACATAAGCACCAAATAAAGAATGATGTACCAGGGTTCTATACTTGTACTATTACAGATGGTAAAGAAAGAGGCGACAGACATTCCAGTTACTGAACAAGGTGAAGCGGAATGGCCCTATTGTGCTCTACTGGATGCAGAAGGCATGGAGGACTCTAGTCCAACCCCTTGTGATGGTCGGCCGCCAGTCATGTAGTTTGAGAGGTAATCTTGAGTAAACTGCTTCAGGATCCACTGCAAAAGATAAAAGATTCAGATAATGTCATCTAACACAACTCATTACGGACAGTAAAAAGAAGGCTACATGGTTCTTACTTACCATCCCGCAGTTCACTATTGTCTTGCATAAAGTGTAAACAAATAATTCGATTGACATCTTTTGACCCATTTTCGTAACAATCTTTATCAGTTTCCTCACTTGATGCTGGTTCATGAATATCTCATTGCCCCATACGCAGAAAGGGTCGAAGTGTGGATCTTTGTCAATGATATATGTACCTAAAAGCACCAAGTTAATATTAGAAGCTCAACAATTGAAAAATGATGTAGTACAACACTCCATCCATCCCATTATATAAGATTCTATTACATGTATATCTAGACATCATCAGAACATTAAGTTAACACTCTTCCTTGTTGCTATGTAGCCTGGGATTGCATATTTAGTCATTCAGTACAATGCATGTTGCAAACAACAATTGAAGAAGGAAAAGGCATGCTAACTGCAATATCCTTAGCAACAACCAAATATCGTAATTCATAGTGGTATTGTTGAAACTGTTATTGATGAAATTGAACCGCACAACAAATAGTTGCACATATAGAGCATCACATTGTGAAAAACTGAAGTAAACAAGTCATAAGGACATCTCTAGGCGATCCTTAAAAAGTTAAAGGACTAAAACCCTTAGTGGATATATATATACTCCAGCAATTTTTGGCCTTTTCTAGTCGATCCCCTAAACTTAAGGTTGTAAACTTCAATTTGATCAAGTTCAAAGCAGGTTCAACCGAAAGTAGCATGCATTCAAACATAAACATAGATAGTTTTGCATAACCGAACATAAAACATAAATTTAAACTAAGCTAACCTACTTTCGGTTGAAGTAGAGGTCGAGCCAATCCTTCCTAGTCATGTACGGTGTGCCGCGAGCCGGGTCCGGGCCAGTACCGTCTTCGGGATCGTTGGGGAACACACTCCTCCACTCATCGACGTCGATCTCCTCATCCTCGGGGCCCATGTCAATGCCCTCCGCATCGCCATCGACGCTGCCTTTGACCTCGTCATCCAAGGAGAGCGCGATAACCTCGCCGCCCTTCGCGCCGCCATACTCACCGCCTTCGACCTCGTCATCGGAGGAGAGCGTGATAACCTCGCCGCCCACCGTGCCAGCAAAGATCGCCTGCTCCACCTCCACGAGCTCCGGGTGCCGGCGGCGGAGCTCTTGCATGTAGGCCTCGTCGGCGGCCTTGGCCTCGAGACGCTCCCATGCCTCGCGGTCCTCCCGCGCCATAGCCGAGCTCACCACCCCTGGCTCTAGCGGAACGAGGTGGACCAGACGTGTGCTGAAGGGGAAATTGAGACTAGCCGCTGCGCCGTTGTAGCGGACCTACCAGCGGTCGTACTCCATGGCCGCGAGCTCGGCCGTGTGGAAGCTACCGAGCCACCGGCGGGTGTGGGTCTCTCGATCAGTAATCTCGGCGACCCACGTCCCCCACCGCTGCTGCCGGACCCCGAGGTAGGACTTCGTCGGCTGTCGGGTCTGGGGGAGGACGGGGAAGTCCTCGAACCGACGTAGGGGCACGGCGGCGGGCGGATTGGGGGACCGACGACGGCGGATTGGGCCCGCGGAGGACGATGGGGACACCTCGGCGGCCACCTCGCCAGCGTCGAGTGAAAAGGCCACGATAAACCTCCTTTTGGCCATTGGCTACTCGAGCTCCCCGGCACACATGCATAGGTTGAGGATGGAGGCGCCGGCGATGGCGGTGATCTACCAATGGTTTTGAGGGTTGTGTGTGTTTGTGTGAGAGGAGGTTGTGTTTGAGGAAATACTGCGTCAACTGGATATTTTACTAGGCGGGAGTAACAAGGTGGGGCTACTGAAAATTTGGATCAAGGGCGAGGAGATATTTTTGAGATTGCGAGGGATGCAGAGGCGGGAGTAGAATGTCGGGGCTACTGAAAATTTGAATCAAGGGACTGAAGCAGAGCGGGAGTAACAGACATCGCACACAGTCCGCACATACTAATCGTGTGCTATCAAACATTAAAACCTTCTAGGCGGTAGATATTTTCAAGATTGCGAGGGATGCAGAGGCGGGAGTTTTGGGCGAGTGAGCTAGTGTGCTTGACACGCCGGCTGTGGACTGTAGCCGACGCACCTTCTCGCGTAAGCCATAGGCGTACTATACACCGACGGTGCTCCAAGATATTTTGTACTACATCTCATACGATTGGTGAGAATAAACTATGTTGGATCTACTTGATTTGAATTACAAAATGGGGTCACAGCGGCAATGGACGGTGTTTGAATTGCTAGACGTTTTATCTGCAGTGAACATGCAACTGTATGTGTTTTGTAAAAGAATTGGAATTATTCAGGGTTCATTCAGACATTTCATACATTAAACTGGTTTTCTAGCCATTTGAGGTGCACAATTCAAAATTAAACTACATGCACATGCTCCGATGCATACAAATTGGTTGAAAAAACAAATCTGTGTCCTTCAATGCTTGCTTAGGTCCGATGGAAGAAATGGGAATGAATTTTTTGGGGTTCGTTTGGCCTTTTTTATACATTAACTGGGTTTTCTAGGCATTTTATGTGCATAATTCAAATTTGAACTACAAGCACATGCTCCAATGCACTAAAGTTGGTTAAAAAAATCACATGTGTGTCCTTGGGTGAATTTCTAGGTCCCATGCAAGAGGTGGGAATGAATTTCAAACACCAGGGCACTGTTGATTGCCGGCAAAACGTTGAGATACCTGGTTTTTAAATTCTAGTAAATCCAAAACTCTTCTGAAATTAATGAAACATGGCATCCTATCATGGAGCAGCATCAACATGCCGTGGTGAAAATTTTGTTCCATTTAGGGCAGGTTTGGGTATAAGCTTCTCACAAACCAGAGATTCTCACAACAAGCATGATGGTTTCGATAGGGAACATACCACCTTTGGGGACGAGACAATATCCGTTAACTCTTATTGCTTTCAAAAATTCTCTAGTGTTAACAAAGAACAACAGAAGTGTTGTGTTCAATCTTGGAATTTTTCGGGGTTCGTTTGGGCTTTTTTTTATACATTAACTGGGTTTTCTAGGCATTTTATGTGCATATTTCAAGTTTGAACTACAAGCACATGCTCCAATGCACCAAAGTTGGTTGAAAAATCAAATGTGTGTCCTTGGGTGAATTTCTAGGTCCCATGCAAGAGATGGGAATGAAATTCAGACACCATGGCACTGTTGATTGCCGACAAAATGTTGAGATGCCTGATACGTCTCCAACGTATCTATAATTTTTGATTGTTCCATGCTATTATTTATGATGTTTTGGATGTTTAATGGGTTTTGTTTTACACTTTTATATTATTTTTCGGACTAACCTATTAACCCGAAGGCCTAGTCCAGATTGCTGTTTTTTTTGCCTATTTCAGGGTTTTACAGAAAAGGAATATCAAACGAAGTCCAAACGGAATGAAACTTTGGGAGAGATATTTTGGAACAAAATACGCACGGGAGACTTGAGAACCACGAAGTAGGGCAAACGTGGCATCCACGAGGGTGGGGGCGCGTCCCCCTGCCTCGTGGGCCCCACATTTGGCCACCGGTGCCCTCCTTCCTCCTATAGATACCTATGTACCCCGAAACCGTCAGAACAACAGAGAAAACCCTAGTTCCACCGCCGCAACCTTCTGTTCCCGTGAGATCCCATCTTGGGGCCTATTCCAGAGCTCCGTCGGAGGGGGGATCTACCACGGAGTGCTTCTACATCATCATCATCGCCTTACCATGAGTTGTGAGTAGTTTACCACAGACCTTCGAGTCCATAGCTAGTATCTAGATGGCTTCTTCTCTCTTTGGATCTCAATACCAATTTCTCCTCGGTCTTCGAGGAGATCTATTCGATGTAATCTCTTTTTGCGGTGTGTTTGTCGAGATCCAATGAATTGTGGGTTTATGATCAAGATTATCTATGAGAAATATTTGGTTCTTTTCCGAACTCTTTATGTATGATTATAATATCCTTGCAAGTTTCTTCGAATTATTGGTTTGGTTTGGCCTACTAGTTCTATAGTTCTTGCAATGGGAGAAGTGCTTAGCTTTGGGTTCAATCTTGTGGTGTCCTTTCGCAGAGACAATAGGGGCAGCAAGGCACGTATTGTATTGTTGCCATCGAGGATAAAAAGATGGGGTTTATATCATATTGCTTGAGTTTATCACTCTACATCATGTCATCTTGCTTAAGGCGTTACTCTGTTCTTATGAACTTAATACTCTAGATGCATGCTCGATAGCGGTCGATGTGTGGAGTAATAGTAGTAGATCCAGAATCGTTTTGGTCTACTTGTTTTGGACGCGATGCCTATATATAATGATCATGCCTAGATATTCTCATAAGTATTCGCTTTTCTATCAATTGCTCGACTGTAATTTGTTCACCCACCATAGAATTATGCTATCATGATGAGATAAGCCACTAGAGAAACCTATGGCCCCCGGGTCTATTCTCAACATATCAATCTACAATCTACTTTAATTTTCCGCTTTTACTTTATGTTCTTATATAAAAAAATACCAAAAATATCGAACTATCCTATCTATCAGATCTCACTTTCGTAAGTGACCGTAAAGGGATTGACAACCCCTTATCACGTTGGCTGCGAAGTTCCTACTTGTTTGTGCAGGCGCGAGGGACTCATGCGTGGTCTCCTACTGGATTGATACCTTGCTTCTCAAAAACTAAGGGAAATACTTACGCTACTGTGCTGCATCACCCTTTCCTCTTTGGGGGAATACAACGCAAGCTCGAGAAGTAGCAAGAAGAATTTCTGGAGCCGTTGCCGGGGAGGCTTACGCAAAAGTCATATACCAAGTACCTATCACAAACCCTTATCCTTCGCATTACATTTTTTGCCTCTCGTTTTCCTCTCCCCCACTTCACCCTTGCCGTTTTATTTGCCCTTCTTTTTCCGTGTGTTTATCGTTCGCTTGCTTCTTGTCTGCTTGTGTGTTGGATTGCTTGCTTGTCACTATGGCTCAGAATAATACCAAATTGTGTGACTTGTCCAATACCAACAATAATGATTTTATTAGCACTCCGATTGCTCCTATTACCGATGCTGAATCTTGTGAGATCAATGCTGCTCGGTTGAATCTTGTCATGAAAGATCAATTTTCCGGCCTTCCTAGTGAAGATGCCGCTACCCATCTAAACAACTTTGTTGATTTGTGTGATATGCAAAAGAAAAGGGATACGGATAACGATATTGTTAAAATTGAAGTTATTTCCCTTTTCACTTAGAGATCGTGCTAAAACTTGGTTTTCCTTTTTGCCTAGAAATAGTATTGATTTGTGGAATAAGTGCAAAGATGCTTTTATCTCTAAGTATTTCCCTCCTGCTAAGATCATCTCTCTTAGAAACAATATTATGAACTTTAAGCAACTAGATCATGAGCATGTTGCACAAGCTTGGGAGAGAATGAAATTAATGATACATAATTGCCCTACATATGGTTTGAACTTATGGATGATTATTCAAAACTTTTATGCTAACTTGTTTTTTGCTTTTAGAAATCTTTTAGATTCGGTCGCAGGAGGCACTTTCATGGAAACTACCTTAGGAGAAGCTACCAAAATCCTAGATAATATTATGGTTAATTATTCTCAATGGCACACCGAAAGATCTACTAGTAAAAAAGTGCATGCTATTGTAGAGATTAGTGTTTTGAGTGGAAAGATGGATGAACTTATGAAATTATTTGCTGCTAAGAGTGGTTCTTCTCATCCTAATGATATTCCTTTATCCACGTTGATTGAAAATAATAATGAATCTTTGGATGTGAATTTTGTTGCTAGGAATAATTTTGGTAACAATGCTTATAGAGGAAACTTTAATCCTAGGCCTTTTTCTAGTAATTCCTCTAATAATTATGGAAATTCCTACAATAACTCTTATGGAAAGATGCCTTCTGAATTTGAAACTAGTGTTAAGGAGTTTATGAATTCGCAAAAGAATTTCAATGCTTTGCTTGAAGAAAAATTGCTTATTATTGATGAATTGGCTCGAAGTGTGGAAAGAATTACTCTTGATGTTGATTCTTTGAAACTTAGATCTATTCCACCTAAGCATGATATCAATGAGTCTCTCAAAGCCATGAGAATTTCCATTGATGAATGCAAAGAAAGGACCGCTAGGATGCGTGCTAAAAGAGAGAATTATATAAAAGCGTGTTCTTCTAGTTATCATGAAAATAAAGTTGAAGATCTGAAAGTTATTGATATGTCTCCTATTAGATCCTTGTTTTCTAGTATGAATCTTGATAAAGATGGGATTGGAGATGAGTCTACTTTTATTAAAAGGTGTCCCAATGATTCAGAGTTTTTAGATCTTGATGCTAAAATTGTTAAAAGTGGGATTGAAGAGATTAAAACTTTGCATAGTGATGAACCCAATACTTTGGATTTCAAGGGATTCAATTATGATAATTGATCTTTGACTGATTGTATTTTCTTGTTGCAATCCGTACTAAACTCTCCCCATGCTATTAGTCAAAATAAAGCTTTTACCAAACACATAGTTGATGCTTTGATGCAATCTTATGAAGAAAAACTTGAATTAGAAGTTTGTATCCCTAGAAAGCTTTATGATGAGTGGGAACCTACTAGTAAAATAAAAATTAAAGATCATGAATGTTTTGCTTTGTGTGATTTGGGTGCAAGTGTCTCCACTATCCCAAAAACTTTGTGTGATTTGTTAGGCTTCCATGAGCTTGATGATTGTTCTTTAAATTTGCATCTTGCATATTCTACCATCAAGAAACCTATGGGAAGGATTAATGATGTTCTTATTGTTGCCAATATGAATTATGTGCCCGTAGATTTCATTGTTCTTGATATAGATTGCAATCCTTCATGTCCTATTATTCTTGGTAGACCTTTCCTTAGATTCCAATTCCCATTAAGGAAAGGCATGGAACACTTTCCTAGAAAGAAAATCAAATTACCATATGAATCTATTATGAGAGCCACTTATGGATTGCCTTCCAAATATGGCAATACCTAGATCTATCCATGTATCGTGCCTAGCTAGGGGCGTAAAAAGATAGCGCTTGTTGGGAGGCAACCAATTTTATATTTTTTGTTTTTGCTTCTGTTTAGGAATAAATATTGCATCTACCTTCTTTTTAGATGTGGTTTTGTGTTTTAATTAGTGTTTGTGCCAAGTAGAACCTTTGGGAAGACTTGTGTGAAGTTTATATGATCTTGCTGTGAAAAACAGAATCGTTAGCGCTCGCTAGAATGATCACCAGATTTTACTAGAGCGGGTTATTTAGTTGATTCTTTTTGCAGATGAAAAAATAGACAAATTCCTCATGTTTACCAATTTATTTCAACTTTTTTGGATTTACAGAAGTATGCGAAAGTTACAGGTTACTACAGATTGTTCTGTTTTTGTCAGATTCTGTTTTTCGTGTGTTGTTTGCTTATTTTGATGAATCTATGAGTAGTATTGGGGAGTATGAATCATAGAGAAGTTGGAATATAATAGGTTTAACAGCAATATAAACAAAGAATGAGTTCATTACAATACTTTTGAGTAGTGGTTTGTTTTCTTATACTAACGAAGCTCACGAGATTTTTGTCTAAGTTTTGTGTTGTGAAGTTTTCAAGTTTTGAGTATTGCTTTGATGGACTATGGAACAATGAGTGGAAAGAGCCTAAGCTTGGGGATGCCCAAGGCACCCCAAGGTAAAATTCAAGGACAACCAAAAGCCTAAGCTTGGGGATGCCCCGGGAAGGCATCCCCTCTTTCGTCTTCATCTATCGGTAACTATACTCACATCTATATTTTTATTCACCACATGATATTTGTTTTACTTGGATCGTCATGTATAATTTGAGTCGTTTCTTGTTAGTTTGCCACAATTATCGTTGCTGAACACACCTTTTTTAGAGAGAGAAATATGGCCTAGGAATTGTTAGAACACTCTATGTGCTTCACTTATATGTTTTGAGTTGAATAGTTTTTGCTCTAGTGCTTCACTTATATCTTTTAGAGCACGGTGGTAATTACATTTTGTAGAAATTGTTGATCTCTCATGCTTCACTTATATCCTTTTGAGAGTCTATTAAAACAGTATGGTAATGTGCTTTGGCTATAAAACTAGCCTTCACATGGTAGGCATCCAAGATCAATGTAGTAAAAACTTTCATATTAAGTGCATTGAATGTGAAGAGAAGTTGGATGCTTGATAATTGTTTTGAGATATGAGGATAGTGATATTAGAGTCATGCTAGTGGATTTATTATGAAATTGACAAATACTTGTGTTAAAGTTAGTGATTCCCATAGCATGCACGTATGGTGAACCGCTATGTGACGAAGTTAGAGCATGAGGTATTTGTAGAGTGTCATCCTTTGTGTGGAGGTTGGGGGCGCGCGATGGTTAACTCCTACCAGCCTCCCTCCTAGGAGCATGCGTTGATTTCTTTGTTTTGATGACTCGTAAATTTTTACAATTAGTATATGAGTTCTTATGACTAATGTTGAGTCCATGGATTATACGCACTCTCACCCTTCCACCATTGCTAGCCTCTCTTGTACCACAAAACTTTCGCCGGTACCATACATCCACTATATACCTTCCTCAAAATAGCCACCATATATCTTCCTCAAAACAGCCACCATACCTACCTATCATGGCATTTGCATAGCCCTTTCGAGATATATTGCCATGCAACTTTCCACCGTTCCATTCATATGACACGCTTCATATTGTCATATTGCCATGCATGATCATGTAGCTGACATCGTATTTGTGGCAAAGCCACCATGCATAACTATTCATACATATCACTCTTGATTCATTGCACATCCCGGTACACCACCGGAGGCATTCATATAGAGTCATGCTTTGTTCTAGTATCGAGTTGTAAATCAATATAATTGTGATGATCATCATTATTAGAGCATTATCCCATGTGAGAAAAGGCCAAACAAAAGAAAAATAAGAAAAAGAAAAAAGAAAAAAAAAAGAAAAATGGACAATTCCTACTATCTTTTTCCACACTTGTGCTTCAAAGTAGCACCATGTTCTTCATGATAGAGAGTCTCATGTTTAGTCACCTTCATATACTAGTGGGAATTATCATTATAGAACTTGGCTTGTATATTCCAACGATGGGCTTCCTCAAATGCCCTAGGTCTTCGTGAGCAAGCAAGTTGGATGCACACCCACTTAGTTTCTTTGTTGAGCTTTCATACATTTTTAGCTCTAGTGCATCCGTTGCATGGCAATCCCTACTCACTCACATTGATATCTATTGATGGGCATCTCCATAGCCCGTTGATACGCCTAGTCGTTGTGAGACTATCTCCCTCCTTTTTTTCTTCTCCACAACCACCACTCTATTCCACACAGTGCTATATCCATGGCTCACACTCATGTATTGCGTGAAAGTTGAAAGGTTTGAAAGAATAGAGTATGAAAACAAGTGCTTGGCCGAAACCGGGATTGTGCATGATATGAATATTTTGTGTGATGAAGAGGGAGCATAGCCAGACTATATGATTTTGTAGGGATAACTTTCTTTAGCCATAGTATTTTGAGAAGACATGATTGCTTTGTTAGTATGCTTGAAGTATTATTATTTCTTATGTCAATATAGACTTTTGTCTTGAATCTTTCAGATCTGAACATTAACGCCACAATTAAGAGAATTACATTGAACACTATGTTGGTTAGCATTCCACATCAAAAATTCTGTTTTTATCATTTACCTACCCGAGGACGAGCAGGAATTAAGCTTGGGGATGCTTGATACGTCTCCAACATATCTATAATTTTTTATTGTTCCATGCTATTATTTATGATGTTTTGGATGTTTAATGGGCTTTGTTATACACTTTTATATTATTTTTGGGACTAACCTGTTAAGCCAAAGGCCCAGTCCAGATTGCTGTTTTTGCCTATTTCAGGGTTTTATAGAAAAGGAATATCAAACGGAGTCCAAATGGAATGAAACTTCGGGAGATAGATTGTTGGAGAAAAATACGCACGGGAGACTTGACAACCACAGAGTAGAGCACACGTGGTGTCCACGAGGGTGGGGGGTGCGCCCCCCTACAGGACGCGTCCCCCTACCTCGTGGGCCCCACGTTTGTCTCCCGGTGCCCTCCTTCCTCCTATATATACGTACGTACCCCGTAACCATCAGAACAACAGAGAAAACCCTAGTTCCACCGCCGCAACCTTCTGTTCCCGTGAGATCCCATCTTGGGGCCTGTTCGGGAGCTCCGTCGGAGGGGGGATCTACCACAGAGTGCTTCTACATCATCGTCATCGCCTCACCATGACTTGTGAGTAGTTTACCATAGACCTTCGGGTCCATAACTAGTATCTAGATAGCTTCTTCTCTCTCTTTGGATCTCAATACCTAGTTCTCCTCGGTCTTCGAGGAGATCTATTCGATGTAATCTATTTTTGTGGTGTGTTTGCCGAGATCCGATGAATTGTGGGTTTATGATCAAGATTATTTATGAGAAATATTTGGTTCTTATCTAAACTCTTTATGTATGATTATAATATCCTTGTAAGTCTCTTCGAATTATTGGTTTGGTTTGGCCTACTAGATCTATAGTTCTTGCAATGGGAGAAGTGCTTGGCTTTGGGTTCAATCTTGCGGTGTCCTGTAACATCCCAAATTTTCAATTTGGAATGTTATACATAGATCATAATTGCATTTGCATATTTTTGCATTTTGTTCGTGACGTTCCTCGAAAATTCTAAGCAACTCAAGGACCTACGGAGAGAGTTGGGGATTTTACCGTTTTCGTATTTGAGTTCGCTCGAATACCGGTACGAGGACAGTGTGATTCTAATTATTTTTCTCTCTTAAAAATATTTCTAAAAAAAATGAGCGGAGATAATATGACTTCTCCAAAATAATAGAAATATTGGAGGAAAAATATTAAAATCACTTTTGGTATTTTTCTGGATTTATTTTTGGATTTATTTGCATAGGAAAAATACGCGTTTTTCAAAATTGCATTTAGGTCCGGCAAAAATGTTCACCTTGTCCTAAATATTATTAGAGGACGGTGAAAATTTATTTCATGATTTTTGGAGTCCGTTTGATATTTATTTCGTTAGTTTGATTGCGCCAGGAATCTATTTAAAAAAAAACGGAAACCGACTTAGCAACGTACCGGACCGGGACTCTGGGCTTTATATAGCGCCAGGCCGGCCCGACACCGCAGCCCTCCCCCGCGCGAAAACCCTAGCCGCCGCCGCCGCCGCTGCTGCCGCGCCCGCCGCCGCCGCCGCGGTCCGCCGCCCCGCCCTTGCCGGACCCCGCCGCCGCCACCGCCGTCCGCCGCCCCGCCCCTCGCCGAACCCCGCAGCCGCCGCCCCTTGCCGGAGCCGCCGCCCTCCGGACTCGAGGTAGCCGCCACGTTTTTTTTTCTTTAAAGGATCAGATCGGTTTTATATATATAAAAAAAGAAACCCTAGATCTGGTTTTTTCTGGTTTAGATCGGTTTTCGCCGGTTTAGTTAAATAGCGGACGTTCGTCCGTACGTTCGTTTTAACGAACGGTTTTTCATTAGTTAATCGCAGACAGCGAACGTTCGTTCGATAGCCTGTTCGTCGTTTTTCTTTTTCGGGGTATTTTATCCGCGATTTTTCCGATCGCGATTTCTGCCCTGATCTTGTTTTTCGTTCTTCTTTTCGCTCGAGAGTCGGAATCCGGTGATTCAAAATCCTAGATCTTCGTCTCGAAGCCCTCTTTACGTTAAACCAACTTGAATAAAGTTTTGGCTACTATAAAATTTGACTTTAGGCCAACTAGTAATTTGGAGCTCGTTTCTTTTGCAGTTTGAGTTTCGTTGCTTCTTTCGAGTTGATTCTTTTTGCAAACCGGAGTTCTTAAGTTGAACTTTCTGGTTAGATCTGTTATTTGAGTTTTACCCGTGCATTAGTTAAGTACTTATTGTATGCTTGTTGTTTGATTGCGTTAGAGTACCCGGAGTGCGCCGCTTGCTACTTTGAGTCTCTAGGTTTTGCGGATCATCAGCAAGGCAAGTAACACTTTGATCATGCTTTCCAATTACCCAGTTTTCATTGCATTAGTCAAAACCCCTCACACATTTCATGAGTAGGATCAATTAACTTGTGGGATTGGGAAGTAGTTTGAGGTAGTACCTATTACCTGCATTACATTCAAACCCTGGGAGTTACTTCTACGTTTGCTGTTAGGACATGCTATGCTCGTAGACGTGGTTTGGGTTTGAGTGAAATCCATGACAGATGTGAGTTGTTAATTAATGGTTCAACTTAAGGTGGCAACTTTAATACACATCTGGGTGGATTGAGGCACTTGGGTATTCCAGGATTGCCTGTTTTTCTTTTGGACCGCCACCCAGGCTCAAAGGGATCATGAGATTTTTCATGCTAGAAACTTCTGTGTGCAGCCACATGCCATTATGGGCTCTGGCATAGTTGAGTAAGTTGTGGGAAACCTTTCCATGATGGGCTAGCAGATGTAGTTGGGTTTTGTAGGTGTACCGGCCTATCTATCTGGTTAAGGGGACCTCTTCGGAAAGACTGTGTCTCGGTCATCCATTTCTCAAACACCATGTAGTGCGAGAAACCAAACGGAGGCGATCGAGTCTTGTGGGGAAAGTGCACAAACCTCTGCAGAGTGTACAAACTGATCATGATTAGCCGTGTCCCCGGTTATGGACATCTTGAGTATCTGGTATTTGGATTATCATGTGCATCTCAACACGTTACTTTAATTTAATTTTGTTGGGTTTAATGATTACTTTTAATTGGGGTTGAGAGGATGTCTATCTTCTCAACGATGTTTCAACTACCATGATAGTTAATTAAAATACATTCCTTTGAAGTAGGGAAAAATTGGCTTTACGCAAAAACTTAACCATAGAGCTTTCCACCAGCCATATTGCATATAGTGTAGCTTTACTTTCATTTCATCTCTTGTGTTACCTTGCCAGCATATTCCATGTGCTGACCCGTTTTTCGGGCTGCAACGTTTCATGTTGCAGACTTTTCAGACGACGAGTAAGATGCCCTTTTTAGGTCATGGTTCTATACTCAGTGATGCCGCTGGAGTTGATGGACTCACCTAACTTCCAAGCCTTCCGCTGTTATCGTGTTAGATGGCCTTCAGCCATGATTTGTGTAATAAATTCATCGTTGGACTATCGATGTAATAAGTGTGTGATTGCTACTCTGTTATAAATCCTTCGAGTACCATGCGTGTTAGCATTATTGATCCAGGGATGACACTGATGCATGGAGATCAGACTGTTTGAGGTCTGGCCGCTACAAAGATGGTATGAGAGCACACGCTGACTGTAGGACACGACTACTAAGACAAGCCTAGAACACATTCCACTCTTCTCTCTTCTGACTCCTCATCTTTTCTATTCTTTAGGATGGTGGAAGCAAAGCACAAGTTCATGCAACCGGATGATGATACACCTTTTGGACGACACCTGAAGGAGGTCACCAGATATCTACACATTGGATTACCAAGTTTCACTAGAACCTACAATGCCACTCTACCTGAGAAGGAGCGTTGGTTGATTCAAGCCCAAGTTCCAGGAAGGACGTATGCACCCGTCACCCCACTCATAGCATTTTCCTTTAATGCACCTACATGGAGCCTAGGAAGGAATATGGCAGCCCACATTGCTATGGGAAGGATTGGAGAAGTCTACAAACAGGAGTTAAAGGACACCATCTACCAGATTTGTGGACGCCAAGATGAGAGCTGGGATATGATCAGCACTAGGAAGGGTATATCCATAGCAGCATTCATCCAGGAGTTGAACCACCACATTCGACGCCAAGAGCACCAGATGTGTGCTGGGATGATAGATTTGAATAAGGCCCTAAATAGGAATTTGGAGCTAGAGGAAGAACTCAAGTCTACACGTGACGGATATGAGGAGGAGATGAAGATACTTGTGGAGAAGAATGATGATTTGACCCGGAAGTTAGGGATACTCATGGGAGAAGAAGACGAGGAAGAAGAACCCAAGGAGATTCCACCGGAAGACTATATCATCATAGATGATACGGATTCGGAAGCTGAGGATAGCAAAGATGAAGACTATGAAGATGAAGCTGGGGCAGATATTATGGAATCCTCTGCCGACCAATATTTTTAGATGACCACCCTATGACTAGTAGTTTACCACCAAGTATTAGATTTAGAGCACTTTTGTAACGATCGTTAGATTTGTAAGACCTTGTTTGAAATTGATTGGTGTGATATGATTGTGTGTTTGTCTCATGTGCATATGGGTAGTGATTTTCCCTTAGACCTCTATTCTATTCTAATCTCTTCCCTCTACACCCATCAGATGCCTCCAAGACGTGAATTCGAGTTTCCCCCTGAGCTCACTCAGTTGATCCAGCAGCAGAACACCCTGATGCAACTTCTTGTCCAGAACACCCAGAACAATCAGAACAACAACAACAACCCTCCACCACCACCACTTGTGGACAACCTGACACGTTTCTTAAGGTTGCAACCACCTGTGTTTGCTAGCAGCATCGAACCAATTGTGGCCGATGACTGGCTACGCAAGATTGGAATGGATTTGACCACCGCCAATTGCTCGGATGCTGAAAAGGTGCGATTTGCCGCACACCAGTTGTCTAGACCAGCCGCAGCATGGTGGGAGAACTACACAACCACTTAACCCGTAGCCAATGTGACTTGGGATCAGTTTCGGCAAGCTTTTCGTACCGCCCATGTCTCAACTGGAGCCATGAGTATGAAGAAGCAGGAATTTCGCAACTTGCGCCAAGGAAATCGTACAGTAGCCCAGTACGTGGATGAGTTTAGTACCCTATCTCGTTATGCCCCAAATGATGTGGCTATAGATGCCAAGAAGCAGGAGAGATTTATGGAAGGGCTGAATGATGAGATGAGTGTACAGTTGATGGTGGCAACTTTCAATAACTATCAGGAGTTGGTTGACCGAGCCCTGATGATTGAAAGGAAGCATCAACAGATCGAGAGTCGCAAGAGGAAGTATGGGCAAGGGAAGTATAATTCTGGAGCTCAGCATAAGCCTCGCTTTACCCCTAAAGCAGTAGGACAGTTTCAGCATACCCATGGAGGAAGTAGCTCACACAACCACAATGGCCCCAAGAATGGCAATGGTAATGGGAATGGGAATGGAGCCAATGGAAACCAGAACCGCCCTGCACCGTCCACACCCACCAAGAGGGATTTTAGCCATGTCACTTGTTACAAGTGCGGGAAGACTGGACATTATGCTAATGAATGCCCAGAAGTTAAGAATGGGAACGGTAATGGAAGCGCCGGGAAGAAGCCCAACCCGTTCAACAAAGGACAAGTGAACCACGTGACCGTGGAGGAAGTAGAAGAGCAACCAGACACTGTTGTCGGTAAGTTTTTGGTTAAGACATTTACCGCAATAGTTCTTTTCGATACTGGTGCATCGCATTCGTACATTTCAAGGGGATTCATGAATAAACATAGGATGTCCACTCGAGTTCTAAAGACCCCCATGTTAGTAAGTTCACCTAGAGCAGATTATATGGCACACCAAGGATGTTTTCAGACGCCATTGACCATAGGACGCCACACTTTCCCCTCTGACCTAATAGTTCTGGAATCACAAGGATTGGATGTGATATTAGGTATGGATTGGTTATCACAGTATGGAGGTAACATTGATTGTGCTAGTAAGTCTATTTTGCTCACCACCCCGGAGGGAAAAAGGATTAAGTATGTATCTAGGCATTCGCCTACAAGGACTCAGATATATTCTCTCACGGGAGTTGTTCAGGAGGAAGTGCCAGTAGTGAAGGATTTTCCGGATGTGTTTCCAGAAGAGTTACCTGGCATGCCACCGGACAGAGACATAGAGTTTTTGATTGAACTTTTGCTAGGCACCGGGCCAATTTCTAAGAGACCATATAGGATGCCCGCAAAAGATTTGGAGGAGATTAAGAAGCAGATTAAGGAGTTACTGGATAAAGGATTCATACGCCCAAGTTCTTCGCCTTGGGGTTCGCCAGTACTTCTAGTGGAGAAGAAGGATGGATCGTTAAGAATGATTGTTGATTACCGGGGATTGAATGAAGTAACGATCAAGAATAAGTACCCGTTGCCAATGATCAATGATCTGTTCGATAGATTGCAAGGAGCTAAGGTCTTTTCTAAGATCGATCTGCGATCAGGGTACCATCAATTGAAGATTCGAGAGCAAGATATCCCTAAGACGGCCTTTACCACTAGGTATGGGTTGTATGAGTATACCGTTATGTCGTTTGGTCTGACAAACGCACCGGCTTACTTTATGAACCGGATGAACAAAGTGTTTATGGAGTATTTGGATAAGTTCGTCGTAGTGTTCATAGATGATATTTTGATCTTCTCGAAGGATGAAGAGGAGCATGAGGAACATTTGCGTTTGGTATTAGAGAAGCTCAGAGAGCACCAGTTGTATGCCAAGTTTAGCAAATGTGAGTTTTGGTTGAAGGAAGTCGGATTCCTCGGACATGTTATATCCGGAGAAGGAATAGCAGTAGATCCCGCCAAGGTGGAGACTGTGACCAATTGGGAAGCACCGACGACCGTTGGAGAGATCCGGAGTTTTCTTGGACTCGCAGGATACTACCGGAGATTTATCGAGAATTTCTCGAAGATTGCAAAGCCAATGACGGAGTTGTTGAAGAAGGAAACCAGTTGGACCGAAGAATGTGAGACTAGTTTCCAGGAGTTGAAGAAAAGGTTGGTATCATCCCTTGTGTTGATCCTGCCAGATCAACATAAGGATTATGAGGTGTACTGCGACGCTTCACGTCGAGGACTTGGAGCAGTTCTTATGCAGGAAGGAAGAGTTGTTTCGTATGCTTCACGACAACTAAAGCCTCATGAGATGAACTATGCCACCCATGATTTGGAGTTAGCAGTCGTAGTGCATGCATTGAAGACATGGAGACATTTTCTCATAGGAAACCATTGTGATGTATATACGGATCACAAGAGTCTGAAGTATATATTCACTCAGAAGGAGTTGAATCTTAGGCAAAGGAGATGGCTGGAGCTCATTAAGGATTATGACATGAGATTGCATTATCATCCCGGAAAGGCTAACGTAGTAGCTGATGCGCTAAGCCGTAAGAGCCATGTCAATACCCTAATGATGGAAAAGTTTCCAAAGAAGCTAACCGAGGACCTACGAGAAATGCGTTTGGAAATAGTTCCGAGAGGTTATGTAGCAACACTAGAAATCCAGTCTACCCTGATGGATAAAATCAGAAAAGCTCAGAAAGCTGACAAGGAGATTGTCGCTATAAAGGAGAAGATGAGCGAAGGAAAAGCTAAAGGTTTTCGTGAGGATAAGCACGACACCCTGTTGTTTGAGGATCGAATCTCTGTGCCCAATGATCCGGAGATTAGGAAGTTGATTTTACAGGAGGCCCATGATTCACCATACTCGATTCACCCAGGAAATACTAAGATGTATTTGGATTTGAAGGATACTTTCTGGTGGACCGGTATGAAGAAGGATATTGCGGAGTATGTAGCAGTTTGTGATGTGTGTCAGAAAGTAAAGGCAGAACATCAGAAGCCAGCAGGATTGTTACAACCAATGCCAATACCCGAATGGAAGTGGGAAAAGCTTGGTATGGATTTTATCACCGGATTGCCCAGGACCAAAGCAGGGTATGATTCAATCTGGGTAGTAGTAGACCGATTGACGAAGGTAGCCCACTTTATTCCGGTGAAAACCACATATACCAGTGCGAAGTTGGCTAAGATATACATGACCCGAATTGTATGTCTGCATGGAGTTCAGAGGAATATTGTATCTGATAGAGGAACCCAGTTTACCTCAAAGTTCTGGAATCAGTTACATGAAACCTTGGGAACCAGGCTTGAGTTTAGCACAGCGTTTCATCCGCAGACCGATGGACAGACGGAGAGAGTCAATCAGATTCTGGAGGATATGTTGAGAGCCTGTGCATTAGACTATGGATCTATTTGGGATGACAACTTGCCTTACGCAAAGTTTTCATACAACAATAGTTACCAGGCCAGTTTGAAGATGGCACCGTTTGAGGCATTATATGGAAGGAGATGACGAACACCGTTGTCATGGGACGAAGTTGGAGACCGACAGTTGTTTGGACCAGACTTAATCAAAGAGTCTGAGGAGAAAGTGAAGTTAATCCGAGATAGACAGAAGGTAGCTCAGTCCAGGCAGAAGAGTTACGCCGACTCGAAGCGCAAGGAGATAGACTATGAGATCGGAGACAGAGCGTACTTGAGGGTATCGCCTCTGCGAGGAGTTAAACGTTTCGGAGTTAAAGGGAAGTTAGCCCCGAGATTTGTTGGACCTTACCGTGTTTTGGAACGCATGGGAGAGGTTGCCTATAAGTTGGAGTTGCCCGAAGGATTGTCAGGAGTGCACGACGTGTTTCACGTTTCGCAACTGAAGAAGTGCCACGCGGAGATGGTCGATATACCACTTAGAGACACAGTACCCCTGGAAGCAATTCAGTTGGACAGTGACCTGACCTACGAAGAGAAGCCCGTTAAGATTCTTGATTTTTCGAGTAGAGTTACCCGTAGCAAGGTTATCAAGTTTTGCAAAGTTCAGTGGAGTCACCACACCGAGGAAGAAGCCACATGGGAGCGAGAAGATGATCTACGCAAGGACCACCCACACCTGTTCTCTAACCAAGCCGAATCTCGAGGGCGAGATTCACTCTAAGGGGGTAGGTTTGTAACATCCCAAATTTTCAATTTGGAATGTTATACATAGATCATAATTGCATTTGCATATTTTTGCATTTTGTTCGTGACGTTCCTCGAAAATTCTAAGCAACTCAAGGACCTACGGAGAGAGTTGGGGATTTTACCGTTTTCGTATTTGAGTTCGCTCGAATACCGGTATGAGGACAGTGTGATTCTAATTATTTTTCTCTCTTAAAAATATTTCTAAAAAAATAAATGAGCGGAGATAATATGACTTCTCCAAAATAATAGAAATATTGGAGGAAAAAATATTAAAATCACTTTTGGTATTTTTCTGGATTTATTTTCGGATTTATTTGCATAGGAAAAATACGTGTTTTTCAAAATTGCATTTAGGTCCAGTAAAAATGTTCACCTTGTCCTAAATATTATTAGAGGACGGTGAAAATTTATTTCGGGATTTTTGGAGTCCGTTTGATATTTATTTTGTTAGTTTTATTGCGCAGGGAATCTTTAAAAAAAAACGGAACCGACTTAGCAACGTACCGGACCGGGACTCTAGGCTTTATATAGCGCCAGGCCGGCCCGACACCGCATCCCGCCCCCGCGCAAAAACCCTAGCCGCCGCCCTAGCCCCTCGCCGCCCGAGCCGCCGCCGCCGCTGCTGCCGCGCCCGCCGCTGCCCGCCGCCGTCGCCGTCCGCCGCCCCGCCCTCGCTGGATCCCGCCGCCGCCGCCGCCCCGCCCCTCGCCGGACCCCGCCGCCGCCGCCCCTTGCCGGAGCCGCCGCCCGCCGGACTCGAGGTAGCCGCCACGTTTTTTTTCTTTAAAGGATCAGATCGGTTTTATAAAAAAAAAGAAACCCTAGATCTGGTTTTTTTCGGTTTAGATCGGTTTTCGCCGGTTTAGTTAAATAGCGGACATTCGTCCGTACGTTTGTTTTAACGAACGGTTTTTCGTTAGTTAATCGCAGACAGCGAACGTTCGTTCGTTAGCCTATTCGTCGTTTTTCTTTTTCGGGGTATTTTATCCGCGATTTTTCCGATCGCGATTTCTGCCCTGATCTTGTTTTTCGTTCTTCTTTTCGCTCGAGAGTCGGAATCAGGTGATTCAAAATCACAGATCTTCGTTTCGAAGCCCTCTTTACGTTAAACCAACTTGAACAAAGTTTTGGCTATTGTAGAATTTGACTTTAGGCCAACTAGAAATTCGGAGCTCGTTTCTTTTGCAGTTTGAGTTTCGTTGCTTCTTTCGAGTTGATTCTTTTTGCAAACCGGAGTTCTTAAGTTGAACTTTATGGTTAGATCTCTTATTTGAGTTTTACCCGTGCATTAGTTAAGTACTTATTGTATGCTTGTTGTTTGATTGTGTTAGAGTATCCGGAGTGTGCCGCTTGCTACTTTGAGTCTCTAGGTTTTGCGGATCATCAGCAAGGCAAGTAACACTTTGATCATGCTTTCCAATTACCCAGTTTTCATTGCATTAGTCAAAAACCCTCACACATTTCATGAGTAGGATCAATTAACTTGTGGGATTGGGAAGTAGTTTGAGGTAGTACCTATTACCTGCATTACATTCAAACCCTGGGAGTTACTTCTACGTTTGCTGTTAGGACATGCTATGCTCGTAGACGTGGTTTGGGTTTGAGTGAAATCCATGACAGATGTGAGTTGTTAATTAATGGTTCAACTTAAGGTGGCAACTTTAATACACATCTGGGTGGATTGAGGCACTTGGGTATTCCAGGATTGCCTGTTTTTCGTTTGGACCGCCACCCAGGCTCAAAGGGATCATGAGATTTTTCATGCTAGAAACTTCCGTGTGCAGCCACATGCCATTATGGGTTCTGGCATAGTTGAGTAAGTTGTGGGAAACCTTTCCATGATGGGCTAGCAGATGTAGTTGGGTTTTGTAGGTGTACCGGCCTATCTATCTGGTTAAGGGGACCTCTTCGGAAAGACTGTGTCTCGGTCATCCGTTTCTCAAACACCATGTAGTGCGAGAAACCAAACGGAGGCGATCGAGTCTTGTGGGGAAAGTGCACAAACCTCTGCAGAGTGTACAAACTGATCATGATTAGCCGTGTCCCCGGTTATGGACATCTTGAGTATCTGGTATTTGGATTATCATGTGCATCTCAACACGTTACTTTAATTTAATTTTGTTGGGTTTAATGATTACTTTTAATTGGGGTTGAGAGGATGTCTATCTTCTCAACGATGTTTCAAGTACCATGATAGTTAATTAAAATACATTCCTTTGAAGTAGGGAAAAATTGGCTTTACGCAAAAACTTAACCATAGAGCTAAAACTTAACCATAGAGCTTTCCACCAGCCATATTGCATATAGTGTAGCTTTACTTTCATTTCATCTCTTGTGTTACCTTGCCAGCATATTCCATGTGCTGACCCGTTTTTCGGGCTGCAACGTTTCATGTTGCAGACTTTTCAGACGACGAGTAAGATGCCCTTTTTAGGTCGTGGTTCTATACTCAGTGATGCCGCTGGAGTTGATGGACTCACTTATCTTCCAAGCCTTCCGCTGTTATCGTGTTAGATGGCCTTCAACCATGATTTGTGTAATAAATTCATCGTTGGACTATCGATGTAATAAGTGTGTGATTGCTACTCTGTTATAAATCCTTCGAGTACCATGCGTGTCAGCATTACTGATCCAGGGATGACACTGATGCATGGAGATCAGACTGTTTGAGGTGTGGTCGCTACATGTCCTTTCCCAGAGACAGTAGGGGCAGCAAGGCACGTATTGTATTGTTGCCATCGAGGATAAAAAGATGGGGTTTATATCATATTGCTTGAGTTTATCACTCTACATCATGTCATGTTGCTTAAGGCGTTACTCTGTTCTTATGAACTTAATACTCTAGATGCATGTTGGATAGCGGTCGATGTGTGGAGTAATAGTAGTAGATGCTAAATCGTTTCGGTCTACTTGTTTCGGATGTGATGCCTATATATAATGATCATGCCTAGATATTCCCATAAGTATTCGCTTTTCTATCAATTGCTCGACAATAATTTGTTCACCCACCGTAAAATTATGCTATCATGAGAGAAGCCACTAGAGAAACCTATGGCCCCCGGGTCTATTCTCAACATATCAATCTACAATCTACTTTACTTTTCCGCTTTTACTTTTTGTTCTTATATCCAAAAATATCAAACTATCCTATCTATCAGATCTCACTTTCGTAAGTGATCGTAAAGGGATTAAGAACCCCTTATCGCGTTGGCTGTGAAGTTATTATTTGTTTGTGCAGGTGCGAGGGACTCGCGCGTGGTCTCCTACTGGATTGATACCTTGGTTCTCAAAAACTGAGGGAAATACTTACGCTACTGTGCCGCATCACCCTTTCCTCTTCGAGGGAATACAACGCAAGCTCGAGAAGTAGCAATGCCTTGTTTTTAAATTCTAGTATATCCCAACTCGTCTGAAATTCATGAAACTTTCATGCTATCATGGAGCGGCATCAACATATCGTGGTGATTTTTTCCCCATTTGGGGCAGGTTTGGGTATAAGCTTCTCACAAACCAGAGCTTCTCACAACAAGCATGATGGTTTCGATAGGGAACGTACCACCTTTGGTGACGGGACGATATCCGCTGCCTCTTATTTCTTTATAAAAATTTCTAGTTTCAACATCGAACAACATGAATGTTGTGTTCAATCTTGGAATTTTTCGGGGTTCATTTGGCCTTTTTTATACATTAACTCGGTTTTCTAGGCATTTTATGTGCATAATTCAAATTTGAACAACAAGCACATGCTCCAATGCACTAAAGTTGGTTGAAAAAATCACATGTGTGTCCTCGGGTGAATTTCTAGGTCCCATGCAAGAGATGGGAATGAAATTCAAACACTAGGGCACTGTTGATTGCCGGCAAAACGTTGAGATGCCTTGTTTTGAAATTCTAGTAAATCGAGAACTCATAAGAAATTCATGAAACTTGGCATGCTATCATGGAGCGGCATCAACATGCCATGGTAAAAAAATTGTCCCATTTGGGGCAGGTTCGGGTATAAGCTTCTCACAAACCAGAGCTTCTCACAACAAGCATGATGGTTTTGATAGGGAACGTCCCACCTTTGGGGACGAAATGATATCCATTGCCTCTTATTGCTTTCAAATTTTTTCTAGTGTGAACATAGAACAACAGGAGTGTTGTGTCAATTTTTGTGATTTTTCGGGGTTCATTTGGACATTTTTATGCATTAACTGGGTTTTCTAGGCATTTTATGTACATAATTCAAATTTGAACTACAAGCACATGCTCCAATGCACTAAGGTTGGTTGAAAAATCTAATATGTGTCCTAGGGTGAATTTCTAGGTCACATGCAAGAGATGGGAATGAAATTCAAACACCAGGGCACTGTTGATTGCCGGTAAACGTTGAGATGCCTGGTTTTAAAATTCTAGTAAATCCAAAACTCGTCTAAAATTCATGAAACTTGGCATGCTATGATGGAGCGGCATCAACATGCCGTGTTAAAAGTTTTGTCCCATTTGGGGCAGGTTCGGGTATATGATTCTCACAAACCAGAGCTTCTCACAACAAGCATGATGGTTTCGGTAGGGAACGTCCCACCTTTGGGGACAAAACAATATCCATTGCCTCTTATTGCTTTCATAAAATTTCTCGTATCAACATAAAACAACAGGAGTGTTGTGTCAATTTTTGGGATTTTTGGGGGTTCGTCTAGACATTTTTATGCGTTAACTGAATTTTCAATGCATTTATGTGCATAATTCAAATTTGAACTACATGCACATGCTCCAGTGCATATAAATTGGTTGAAAAATCAAATCCGTGTCCTTGGGTGCATGCTTAGGTCTCATGCAAGAAATGGGAATAAATTTCAAACACCGGGGCACCGTTGATTGCCGGCAAAACATTGAGACGCCTCATTTTAAAATTCTAGTAAATGCAAAACTCGTCTGAAATTCATGAAACTTGGCATGCTTTCATGGAGCGGCATCAACATGTCGTGGTAAATTTTTTGTCCCGTTTGGGGCAGGTTTGGGTATATGCTTCTCACAACTAGCATCATGGTTTCGGTAGGGAACGTCCCACCTTTTGGGACGAAACGATATCCACTGCCTCTTATTGCTTCCAATTTTTTTATCGTGTCAACATATAACACCATGAGTGTTGTTTAAATTTTTGTGATTTTTCGGGGTTTTTTGGACATTGTTATGCACTAACTGAGTTTTTAATGCATTTATGTGCATAATTCAAATTTGAACTACATGCACATGCTCCAGTGCATATAAATTAGTTGAAAAATCAAATCTGTGTCCTTGGGTGCATGCTTAGGTCCCATGCAAGAAATGGGAATGAATTTCAAACACCACACACTGTTGATTGCTGACAAAACATTGATAGTTCTGGTTTTTAAATTCTAGTAAATCCAAAACTCATCTGAAATTCATGAAACTTGGCATGCTATCATGGAATGGCACCCGACATGATGTGGTATTTTTCATGTCCATTTTGAGAGAAGGCGCACTCGAATAATGACAGCCAACAAAGGCATTTTGAAAAAAATAGCTGCCACTTTAATATCTCAAATGTTTGTATAATTCAAAACGTGTGTGTTCTGTAAACCATTCACGTGACGCCACGTGTCTTGGTTTTTAATGGCTGTAGGAGGTGCCGTGCGCGCAGCTGCTTGACCTTGACTGAACTGGAGGCGTGCGAGAGCAGTCTGGTGCACAGGCTGACCGAGAGGTGTGCAAGCTGTCCTCCAATGCGCTGGCTCACCAGGAAGCGTGCGAGCTGTACGCTGCGCAGGCTCACTGGGAAGCGAGCCCTTTGACTTCCATGGCCGCCCGCCTTCCTATCCATTAATGGCGCTCGAGCCGCTGTTTAATACGGGCGGCCTTACTGTTCGCCTCCCATTCCCCTCCCCCCGCAGACCTCCACCGCCACGGCGTAGAATGATCATCTGCCACTAGTCTTCAAGTTTGGTGAAGTCGACTCTGAGCCGGAGGAGATAGAAAATAAGGAGGAACGAGGCCTCATGGACATGGCCCAGAACGAGCTGGCCGCGGCGGTTGCTTCCCCCGCTCCAGTCCCAGCTTCCATCCCTTGCGCCCGCGCCAGCGACCATCCCCGTAGCATTGACGGGTCGCTCGCCTAGCACTATCGCAGAGCTGGAAGCCATGGGCATCAGTGAGGTCTCCGTGGACCCACGCGAGCTCGTGTACATACCAGCGCCAGCTTCCGTGCCCACCCGTCCACCCACCGTGGCGCCGACCCCCGTGTGTTTGGCTGCATGATACGTCTCCAAAGTATCTATAATTTTTTATTGTTCGATGCTATTATTTATGAAGTCTTGGATGTTTAATGGGCTTTATCATTCACTTTTATATTATTTTTTGGACTAAACTACTAACCCAAATGTCACACCCTGCATTTTGTAACATGTCATTTGCATCAATAAAGCATGAAAATTTGGACCAGCAATTTTTTTTGGCATCATTTGGCTTTTACTTGGAATTAAGTTTTTCTCCCTGTGTTTTTCAAGTGCTCTTTAAAGTCAACTACTCCCTCTTGTAGATTTCATCTCCTTACCCCAAAACTTCTGCCCAATGATCATACCAAGTGTTTATAGCAGTATAGTATTTTCTTATAAAATTAATTTGGCCAAAATGTATTTTCAAAAATTAGTATTCCAAAAACCCCTGAATTGAGGTTTGCACTGCAAGTGCTTGATTTAGGGTGAGAAAAATATTTCAAAAAGTATATTTGAAACCTAGTAGTCATAGGACTCCCATAAACCACAAAAGTATAATTTTAAAAGTTATTTTCCTATTTTATTTAAAAGCTTTTTCTTAAGGCTAGAAATGGTCTTTAATAGGAAAAATATATTTAATTATTTCAAAAATAATTGCCAAAATTCAGGGAGACTCATAGGACATATATTGTTCATATATAAGAGTTTCAACACTTTGTCATGTTCAAAATATTGGACAAATCCCTCAGAAACCCTTTCTGGATATTTCAAGCTTTTGAAATATTTACAAAGGAAATATTCTCTAAAAATTCCAAGGAAACTCTATCATGTCATATATGACATATTTGATGATCTTGCCAAACCCCATGCCTTGGGAAGCAAGAAAACATCATCAAAACCCCTCAAAACCATTCTGTCCATATTTGAAGCTTGAGCAACTTTACAATGCCAAACTTGTCCAAATGCTCTCAAACTTGGTACACATGCTAGAATGGTCTAGTAAGGCATCTAGACCAAATGGCACAAGCTTTGGAGAAGGGTAACTTGATCAGAGTACCCCAAAACCAATTCTGTTCAAATTCAAATTTGAACAACTTTACATTACCAACTTTTTACTTGGGGCTTCAAACTTTGTGGGCATGGTCATAACCCCAAATGATGACACTACACCAAGTGGTGCATCAAGGGGAGATGATTAGCTTGACTTAAACATGGTGAAACCATTTCTGTTGATTTCTAGGGTTCACCAAAGTTACATTGGCAAGTTTCTTCAAATAAGCCCAAACTTGGTGAAACCCCCTTATTTCCATATGCCATCCAATCCTGTTAAGTGCCATGGCTATTGGAAGTCATTAGCTTGCCCAAAACATCATCAAACACCTTCTACCATTTTACCAAAACCACTGTTTTGCCCCCTTTTACTATTAACCTTTGATTCAACTTTTTACCACAGCATCACCTAGTCACCTTCTACATCCAGTAACTTCCCCATGGCCAGAGCTCAATAATTGAGGGGTGAAAACCCCATTTTACCTTGCTGGACAGCCCAGATCTTACCTTCTCTCAACTTCCCTCCTCTTCCACTGGACAACCAAGGCATCCAAGGCCTCAGCCCGTTTGTTTACTCCGTGCCTGACCTCCCAGACAAGGTGGACGCGCCTAGCCAGCCAACGGCATGCCCTGGCATGCAATTGGCACGCTCCAGAGCACGCTACAGTGCACGCCCGCACTGTAGCCTCCTCCAATCAGCCGCCCCCGACCACCTCGTGCTTCCCCCTCGCGCCGTTTGATGCGCCTCGGCGTCCGCAACACCCCCCGGCGCTGTCCCCCTCCTCCTTCTCCCTCCTGTGGATGCCCTCGCACGCGCGTCGGTCGCCCGCGAGCTCCAGTCCTCAGCCTCACACGTGCGCGGCTCTGGAAGCTTCCCCCGCTCCCTCTCTTCCTCTCCCCAGCCCTGGACCTCATCCAACAACTCCGCAGACACCAACCCAGTGCCTCCCGTGCCCTGTGGCAACGAGCAGAGGCTCGCGGGTGCACAGGTCCACGGCACCTTGCCGTTCGCCTATAAAAGGACCCCCCGAGCTCCTCCTCTCCTCACCAACGGCTCTCTCACCCACTCAATCTCCCCGCTGCGCCACTCACCCCACTCCAGACCGGCCCGAGCTCGAGATCGAGCTCGAGCTTCGCCGCGGCGGATCGCCGTCGTCTGCTCGATACAGGCCATCCCAGCCACTCCTCTCGCTCGATCTAGCACCACGGCACCTCACTGATTCGTTTCCCCCTCTTTTCCCTCTCTACAGCTGCCGGAATCGACCGGAGCAACCTTCACCCGAGGCTCCTCCGCCGCGTGACCTCACCGCCGGCGAACCAGGCCCCTCCGGCGACCCACCTCACCTCCACTAGATCGGTGACACCTCGCTGAGTCCATCCCTGCCCTCAGCTCGCCCTGTCGTGCCCCGAGTCGTCGCTGGTGAGCTCGCCGGCCCTCTGCCGGAGGGTTTGGGATGACAGGCGGGCCCTGCCTGTCAGCCTCCCCTCGCCCTCGCCCCTCTCTTTTCACTGACGCCGGGCCCCGCCCGTCAGGTTTGAAACCCTAGCGCGCGCGCTGGCGCCCGTGCGGTGGGCTGAATCGCCCTGGGCCTGCTGCACTGTGGCCGTTCTGGCCTAGTTGCACATGACCCTTTTTTCCTTTTCTTTTCTGTGGGATTTTCAAATAATTCCACATGATTAAATATTTATCCAAAAAAAATTAATTCCAGTTCCTAAAAACTTGTAAAAATCCAACCTATTTAATGATGTCACTTTCACCCATATCCATGGACCTTTTCTGTTCTGTTCAAATTTAAATTCATATTTGAACACTAAAACCTCTGTTCAATGTACCCCATTTTGTCACCCCAAAACTCAAACTAAGAATTTTTGCCATCTTAGTTTTCCCTCTAGTATTTGATAAAAATAAGTTGACATTTTTCTGAGCACTTTGGTTTTTCTGTTTTTATTGTGGTCTTATTTTCCCGTGGTTTATTGCGACGATTAGATACCGTGTTTGGCGAAGTTGCTGAAGAAGAAGGAGGGGAAGGATTTGAAGACCTTTAAGACCAAGCCAATCCAGGCAAGCATCCCTTTGACCATGATAACCTTGTGTTCCTTGGAACCCATTTATTTCTGAATGCATGATGATAAGAGTGATGGTGGTGACCTAGTTGATAGCCAGCACATGATGCATGCTTTACTCATGACCTTTCTATATGTTTAGATGCAATGCAAATTATTAGTAGTGATGCTTAGAGATGCAAGTGTGCCATGAAACCTTCGTGGTTGCATTCCTTTAAAAAAAACCATCGGGTGCCCCTAATGCCCGAGGGTGATGTTGAGTTAGGTCATCACTTTAGGAAGAAGTGGTGTGCCTAGAAAGATCTTGTGTGTGGGTGAAATGATGGATTAGATTTATGTGTTACTACCGTCCCAACCAAACATGTGCAACCACTGTACCCCTTATGGAACGGGGCATTATTGATTACTTAGGACGATACTAGCATGGTGCCCACATTACTAGTGACGAGGAAGACTTGAGGTCTTTCCCGGGACGGGGTCGTGCTTGGATAAGCGACCATGACTATTTTCACAGGGCACCGGACACACCGTTGGTCCCTTCGTGTACGCGTGACATTGAAAATAGGGCAAGTCCCATGATCTATTGTTTGTACTCGAGGGCTGTGCACCAACGAGTGGGCCCTATGTTAGTGTCATCTAGGGTAAGATAATGACCGGGTGCTTCCCCCGAGTACTTGAGGTACTGCGGGATCGTGGGTGACACGAAAGCTTCCCGGATCTTGTGGGTAAAGTGCGCAACCTCTGCAGAGTATAAAACTATTAGAATAGCCGTGTCCACGGTCATGGATAGTTGGGTGGTGCTACTTAAACTATGTCCAGAATTTTACAATCTCGGTGAAAGTGTGTGTGTGTGTGTTGAGTCAAGGTGGTGACTTGACTCGTTGAGTTGATCTCTTTTCGTTGATATCTGAAACCTGTCTTTGAGGTTACCCAAAATTTATTGATGCATGTTACATGTTGATATAATATTAAATCTAGCTTGATGCTAGGTTGCTCGTTGTTGTATATTGCATTGTTACCTTGAACCAAATCATGGGTTGCTTGCGAGTACATTCAAAGTACTCATTGGCTTGCCACTGGTTATTTAATTGGCTAGGCATGGAAGAGCAGGAATATGAAGAAGAATTCTATGGAGACGAACATGCGAACTAGGACGCTTTCCCAGTCAGAATGCCTGTAGGGTTAAGGCACATGGCATGGGTTCTACTTATCTACGAAGACTTCCGCTATTCGAGTTATTTGCTATTCATCCCTTGAGGCTTTATCTATGTAAGACTTGGTCATAATGGTCATAATTTGTGTAAGACGGTATGTATGGATGTAAGACTCTTGTTATTCAGCTTCTGTGTGTTCAGTGAGCATTGATCTCTGGGATCACTGTACACGTGCATTCGGTGATCTCGACTCTTAAGTCGGGGTCCCCACAAAGCTGGTATCAGAGCCATCCTGACTGTAGGAAGCCTTAGTTAGCATGGGCGTTAGTTAGATGAGACCCTTTTCAAAAACCTTCTGAACCTCTATTCTTTTCTAAACCTTACCAACCTGAGAGATCATCGGCTTATTAACCTCTCCTATTCAACCTTTGTAGATGGCCGCTGTACCTGAAGAGCACCTGACCACTGGGTTTCCCTTGCTTCTCGAGGATAGCCTCCAGGAGTGCTAGTTCCACCGAGCACCCATCCTCACCTACCTTGAGCATTGGGTTAGTGACACCGAGGTGGAGTACCATGTGGAAGTGACCGTGAAGGCAAACGATCCTCCCACAGGTTGGTTCTTCGAGGGACCCCAGATGGCAACACTACCTCTCGCTGTCGAGGCTGCTGTACTCAAGGCACTAACCCGTCTCCGCAAGCTTCTTCCGGAGACGGCAGCCAAGATGACAACCCGCTTCTTGCCTTACCGAAAGGAAGGTGAAGAGGAAAGCAGCGCACAAGCCCCTCCACTGAAGGAAGGACTTCCACTTCGATTCCAGACCTACTTCAGCCTATGTGCCGACAGCTTGGCACAAGATTTAGCCTCGGAATCGATGAAGCTCCGAGAAGAACTTCACAAGACCAAGGCACTTTTTCGTCAAGCACAAGAGAAGACATATAGGATCAAGAAGGAAGGTGCGCCTCCCGGACAGTCCGCTATCGCGTACCGAGGCGGAAGGCCCTCAGGAGATGTATCTTCCAAGGATGAAGAACCACCCCGGCGACGCCGTATGACGGCAAGGGAATATCACAAGCTTTTCCCTGCACCACCGACAAAACACCGCCGTATCCAACTCCTCCACTCCCCCACACCCTCAAGTGATAAGGGGGCCCAGACAGATGAAGACAAGGAGGAAGACCCAGAAGAGCCAGAATACGCGACCGAGCATTCCGCCGCTTAGGCATTATTCGCAACTCGGATATGCCAGTTCGTGACCTCTACGGTAGGATAGGTCGTGTAACCCCTATGCGCAGTCGAGTCCTTGTATGGTTCATATGAAGCCATCTAGTGTTTGCTTTTGTTGTGTTTGGATGTACGTCGTATTCTCCCGTCGGGAATATGTAAACGACTACATCACCCCTTTGAATTTTAATGAATGTGTTTGGCCCTTTCGGCCCTTGCATGATTTGATTAGTGTCACACCCACCCCCTTACTAGGCACCCATCTTTATTGCTTTCCCTCTTCCAAATCATGAGACCTTTTACCGCTCCAACAGGATGCCTGTAGTAACTCGTACTGGTACCTCTACCCAGCAGCCTAAAGCCGGAGCATCTGCCCAATCAGAGGCAGGCCACGACCAAACCAACGACCAAGATCCACCACCACCACCTCCTCCGAACATGGACATGGCTCAGCTTCTCCAAGATTTCCGAGAGGAATGCCAAGCCAACACCGCAGCCCTTCAGATGATTGATCAAGCTGTCACCAACAACCGCCAACCGGTGGGGAATGGCAATGGACGTTCCACGTTGGCAGAGTTCAAGAAGCATGCATCGCCAACTTTCATCGAGACTGCCGAACCCCTGGATGCAGACGACTGGGTCCGCACCATTGAGGACTTGCTGGAACTAGTCGGATGCACCAAAGACCGCGAGAAGGTGGCTTATGCTGCCCACTGTCTCGGGGGGACTGCTAGAGCTTGGTGGGATGGATTCAAGATCATGCATGCTAGGCAAGACATCACTTGGGACAACTTCAAGGCAGAATTCCGCAAGGCCCATATTCCTTCCGGAATCATGGCTATCAAAAAGCGTGAGTTTCGAGCCCTGAAGCAAGGAAGTGGCACTGTCAAGGAGTACATGCAGAAGTTCAGTGTTCTGTCAAGGTATGCTCCTGAGGATGTCAACATTGATGCTGCAAAAAGGGAGCGCTTCATGGAAGGCCTCAATCAGACTCTGCAATACTCGCTTGTCGTGTGCGACTGCCCAACCTTCCCTGACCTGGTGAACAAAGCACTCATGCTTGAGGACAAGCGGCATGCTCTGGAAGACACTCGCAAGCGCAAGATGGTCAGCAAGGGAAGTTCCAGCAACCAGAAGCCTCGCCCGTGGCAGTCAGCCCCGGTCAAGCCAACCTACCAGCAACCAAGAGCTCCTGCACCTTGCACCAACTATCAGCCTCAGCAGTATGCCAACCCAAGGCCAGCTTTCAACCCCAATAACAGTGGTGGCAACAAGATCAATAATCCAAACCAAGTCACTTGCTTTGGATGTGGTCAGTCATGACACATCTCAAGGGTGTGCCCCAACAAGAAGCCTGATGCCCCGTGCCCCAATGCGCAGAACCTAGGACAACTCCGCGGGATGCCACCAAGGAACCCAGCTCCTCGCAACCCGCCTAACCATGGGAAGGGGCGTGTGAATCACGTCACTGCTGAAGAAGCCCAGGAAGACCCGGACGTCGTGCTGGGTACGTTCCTTGTCAACTCAGCACCTGCAACTGTCTTGTTTGATTCTGGAGCCACGCATTCATTTGTCACTCAAAGATTTGCATTAAAAAGTGGCATGACCCCTACACCCCTGAATAACCCCATGGTGGTACAAACCCCCAGGGCAGAGATGAGAGCCAAGATAGGCTGTAAAGGAGTCAGTGTTATCATTAACGATGTAGACTTTCCAGCAGACCTTATCATCCTAAGATCGCAAGGCTTGGATGTGATCTTAGGGATGGATTGGCTCAGTAAGCACCACGGCTTATTAGACTGTGCCAATCGGACTGCCACTGTGACCAATGACCAAGGAGTCTAAGTTAAGTTTGCTTCCAACTCCTCTTCCGCTCAAGCCGCTCAAGTCAACTGTCTGTTTGAAGTTGGACTGGAGCAAGTACCGGTAGTATGCGAGTATCCCGATGTCTTTCCGGATGAGCTACCGGGAATGCCCCCTGACCGTGACATTGAGTTCGTCATCGAGCTCGTGCCCGGGGCAAGACCCATCTATAAGAAGCCTTATATAATGGGGGATGGAAGAATTAGCCGAGTTGAATAAGCAACTGGAAGAGCAGCTGACGAAGGGATTTATCTGCCCAAGTGCCTCCCCTTGGGGATCATCTGTTATGTTTGTGGCAAAAAGGGACGGTACCATCCGTTTATGCATTGACTATCGTTCCCTCAATGAGGTTACAATCAAGAACAAGTATCCACATCCCAAGATTGAAGATCTGTTTGATCAACTCAGCGGAGCCAAGGTGTTCTCCAAGATCGAGCTTAGATCTAGGTACTACCAGCTGAAGATCAGACCCCAAGATATTCCGAAGACGGCATTTGTTACCAGATATGGCCTGTACGAGTGCACGGTCATGTCCTTTGGGTTAACCAATGCCCCAGCTTACTTCATGTATCTCATGAATAACGTCTTCATGGAATATTTAGACAAGTTTGTTGTTGTCTTCATCGATGACATTCTTGTCTTCTCGAAGACGGAGGAAGAACATGAGCAACATTTGGGGATGGTCCTAGACAAGCTTCGAGAGCACCAACTATACGCCAAATTCAGCAAGTGTGAGTTCTGGCTGCATAAAGTTGGATTCCTAGGTCATGTCTTGACCGAAGAAGGATTGTCAGTTGATCCCGCGAAGATCGAAGCTGTGACCCAATGGCAATCTCCAACGACTGTCAAGGAAGTCAGAAGCTTCCTCGGACTTGCGGGCTATTATTGCAAATTCGTGGAAGGATTCTCTAGCATTGCCTGTCCAATGACTCAGCTCTTCAAGAAGGACAAGAAGTTTGAATGGACGCCAAAATGCGAAGAGAGATTCCAAGAGCTCAAGAAGAGATTGACCACCGCCCCAGTTCTGGAAACACCTGATATTCACTAGGAGTTCGTGATATATTGTGATGCCTCTCGAACCGGATTGGGAAGCATTCTGATGCAAGAAGGCCGAGTCATAGCTTACCTCTCCAGGCAACTACGACCTCATGAAGAGAACTACGCTACTCACGATCTCGAGTTAGCAGCAGTGGTTCATGCCTTGAAGACATGGCGACATTACCTCCTAGGGAAGCGGTGTGAGATATACACAGACCACAAAAGTCTGAAGTACATTTTCACCCAAAAGGATTTGAACATGAGGCAGCGAAGATGGTTGGAACTCATCAAGGATTATGACCTCAGTGTTCAATATCACCCCGGGAAAGCTAACGTGGTAGCCGATGCCTTAAGCAGAAAGGCTTGCTCCCTGAATGCCATAATTCAAAGAAGGCAGCCAGCCCTGTTTGAAGAACTGGAACGATTCAGTTTGGAATTGGTCACCCCTGGATTTCTAGATCATCTGGAAGTCAAACCAACCCTGATGGACGAGGTCAAGAAGGCGCAAGGTGGGCATGCAAGCATTGAAGGCATCAAGAAGAAGATGAAGCTAGGCAAGGCCCCAGGATTCTCCGAAGACGAGCACGGGATTGTTTGGTACAAAGGCCGCATCTACATACCAAATAAGATGGAGCTGAAGAACCTAATCCTGCAAGAAGCCCACGACACACCGTATTCCATCCACCCTGGAGGAACCAAGATGTACCAAGACTTGAAGGAAAGATTCTGGTGGCACGGGATGAAAAGAGAGATTGCAACCTATGTTGCAAAGTGTGACGTGTGCCAAAGGGTCAAGGCTGAATATCAGCGACCCGCGGGATTGCTCCAACCACTCAAGGTTCCTGAGTGGAAGTGGGATAAAGTCGGAATGGACTTCATCACTGGATTACCAAGGTCGAATAGAGGACATGACTCCATCTGGGTCATAGTCGACCATTTGACCAAGGTAGCCCATTTCATTCCTGTCAAGACTACTTATGATGGCAACCGGCTGGCAGCTCTCTACATCGACATAATCGTAAGCCTTCATGGTGTTCCCAAGGAGATTGTGTCAGATCGAGGAACCCAGTTCACCTCAAGGTTCTGGAAGAAGTTCCAAGAAGCCTTGGGAACCAAGTTGTCCTTTAGCACGGCTTTCCACCCACAGACCGGAGGTCTGACAGAACGAGTAAATCAAATTCTCGAAGACATGCTCCGAGCCTGTGTTTTGTCATATGGAGCCAAGTGGTAAGATTGCCTCTCTTTCGCTGAGTTCTCCTATAACAACAGTTATCAGTCAAGCCTTCAGATGGCACCATTTGAGGTGTTGTATGGACGCAGATGTCGCACGCCCCTCAACTGGTAAGAGACTGGAGAAGGGCTAGTCTTTGGACCAGATATTCTCTGCGAAGCAGAAGAGCAAGTTCAACTAGTCAGAGAACGTTTGAAGGCAGCCAAGTCAAGGCAGAAGAGCTATGCTGACACTCACCGCCGGGATATGAGTTTCCGTGTCGGAGACCATGTGTACCTGCGGGTAACTCCTCTAAAGGGAACCAAGCATTTCCATGTTAAGGGGAAGCTCGCACCAAGGTTCATTGGACCCTTTGAGATCACTGCACGACGAGGAGAAGTGGCTTACCAGTTGGAACTACCACCTGAGCTATCCGATGTGCACAACGTATTCCACGTGTCACAACTCAGGAAGTGTCTCCAAGTTCCAAACAAGCCTGATCTCTACAAGGATGTTGATCACCAAGCTATTGATCTTCAGCCTGATTTGACCTACCGCAAGAAGCCCATTCGCATTCTGGATAAAGCAGAACGACGGACGCGAAGGCGCGCCATTAAGTACTTCAAGGTCCAGTGGAGCAACCACACGGAAGCAGAAGCCACCTGGGAACGTGAAGACTATCTTAGATCCGAGTATCCCGATCTCTTTTAAGACCTAGTTTAGGAATCTCGGGGACGAGATTCTTGTAAGGGGGGTAGGTCTGTCACACCCTGCATTTTGTAACATGTCATTTGCATCAATAAAGCATGAAAATTTGGACCAGCAATTTTTTTGGCATCATTTGGCTTTTATTTGGAATTAAGTTTTTCTCCCTGTGTTTTTCAAGTGCTCTTTAAATTCAACTACTCCCTCTTGTAGATTTCATCTCCTTACCCCAAAACTACTGCCCAATGATCATACCAAGTGTTTATAGCAGCATAGTATATTCTTATAAAATTAATTTGGCCAAAATGTATTTCAAAAAATTAGTATTCCAAAAACCCCTGAATTGAGGTTTGCACTTCAAGTGCTTGATTTAGGGTGAGAAAATTATTTCAAAAAGTATATTTGAAACCTAGTAGTCATAGGACTCCCATAAACCACAAAAGTATAATTTTAAAAGATATTTTCCTATTTTATTTAAAAGCTTTTTCTTAAGGCCAGAAATGGTCTTTAATAGGGAAAAATTATTTAATTATTTCAAAAATAATTGCCAAAATTCAGGGAGACTTATAGGACATATATTGTCCATATATAAGAGTTTCAACACTTGGTCATGTTCAAAATATTGGAGAAATCCCTCAGAAACCCTTTCTAGATATTTCAAGCTTTTGAAATATTTACAAAGGAAATATTCTCTAAAAATTCCAGGGAAACTCTATCATGTCATATATGACATATTTGATGATCTTGCCAAACCCCATGCCTTGGGAAGCAAGAAAACATCATCAAAACCCCTCAAAACCATTCTGTTCATATTTGAAGCTTGAGCAACTTTACAATGCCAAACTTGTCCAAATGCTCTCAAACTTGGTACACATGCTAGAATGGTCTAGTAAGGCATCTAGACCAAATGGCACAAGCTTTGGAGAAGGGTAACTTGATCAGAGTACCCCAAAACCAATTCTGTTCAAATTCAAGTTTGAACAACTTTACATTACCAACTTTTTACTTGGGGCTTCAAACTTTGTGGGCATGATCATAACCCCAAATGATGACACTACACCAAGTGGTGCATCAAGGGGAGATGATTAGCTTGACTTAAACATGGTGAAACCATTTCTGCTGATTTCTAGGGTTCACCAAAGTTACATTGGCAAGTTTCTTCAAATAAGCCCAAACTTGGTGAAACCCCCTTATTTCCATATGCCATCCAATCCTGTTAAGTGCCATGGCTATTGGAAGTCATTAGCTTGCCCAAAACATCATCAAACACCTTCTGCCATTTTACCAAAACCACTGTTTTGCCCCCTTTTATTATTAACCTTTGATTCAACTTTTTACCACAGCATCACCTAGTCACCTTCTACCTCCAGTAACTCCCCCATGGCCAGAGCTCAATAATTGAGGGGTGAAAACCCAATTTTACCTTGCTGGACAGCCCAGATCTTACCTTCTCTCAACTTCCCTCCTCTTCCACTGGACAACCAAGGCATCCAAGGCCTCAGCCCGTTTGTTTACTCCGTGCCTGACCTCCCAGACAAGGTGGACGCGCCCAGCCAGCCAACGGCATGCCCTGGCATGCAATTGGCACGCTCCAGAGCACGCTACAGTGCACGCCCGTAATGTAGCCTCCTCCAATCAGCCGCCCCCGACCACCTCGTGCTTCCCCCTCGCGCCGTTTGATGCGCCTCGGCGTCCGCAACACCCCCCGGCGCTGGCCCCCTCCTCCTTCTCCCACCTGTGGATGCCCTCGCACGCGCGCCGGCCGCCCGCGAGCTCCAGTCCTCGGCCTCACACGCGCGCGGCTCTGGAAGCTTCCCCCGCTCCCTCTCTTCCTCTCCCCAGCCCTGGACCTCATCCAGCAACTCCACAGACACCACCCCAGCGCCTCCCGTGAACTGTGGCAACGAGCAGAGGCTCGCCGGCGCACAGGTCCACGGCACCTCGCCGTTCGCCTATAAAAGGACCCCCTGAGCTCCTCCTCTCCTCACCAACGGCTCTCTCACCCACTCAATCTCCCCCCTGCGCCACTCACCCCACTCCAGACCGGCCCGAGCTCGAGATCGAGCTCGAGCTCCGCTCTACTCGGTACAGGCCGTCCCGGCCACTCCTCTCGCTCAATCTAGCAACACGGCACCTCACTGATTCGTTTCCCCCTCTTTTCCCTCTCTGTAGCTGCCGGAATCGACCGGAGCAACCTTCACCCGAGGCTCCTCCGCCGCGTGACCTCACCGCCGGCGAACCAGGCCCCTTCGGCGACCCACTTTACCTCCACCAGATCGGCGACACCTCGCTGAGTCCATCCCTGCCCTCAGCTCGCCCTGCCGTGCCCCGAGTTGTCGCCGGTGGGCTCGCCGGCCCTCTGCCGGAGGGTTAGTGATGACAGGCGGGCCCCGCCTGTCAGCCTCCCCTCGCCCTCGCCCCTCTCTCCTCTCACTGACGCCGGGCCCAGCCCGTCAGGTTTGAAACCCTAGCGCGCGCGCTGGCGCCCGTGCGGTGGGCTGAATCGCCCTGGGCCTGCTGCACTATGGCCGTTCTGGCCTAGTTGCACAGGACCCTTTTTCCTTTTCTTTTCCGTGGGATTTTCAAATAATTCCACATGATTAAATATTTATCCAAATAAATTAATTCCAGTTCCTAAAATCTTGTAAAAATCTAACCTATTTAATGATGTCACTTTCACCCATATCCATGGACCTTTTCTGTTCTGTTCAAATTTAAATTCATATTTGAACACTAAAACCTCTGTTCAAAAATTCATGTACCCCATTTTGTCACTCCAAAATCAAACTAAGAATTTTTGCCATCTTAGTTTTCCCTCTAGTATTTGATAAAAATAAGTTGACATTTTCTGAGCGCTTTGATTTTTCTGTTTTTATTGTGGTCTTATTTTCCCGTGGTTTATTGCGACGATTAGATACCATGTTTGACGAGGTTGCTGAAGAAGAAGGAGGGGAAGTATTTGAAGACCTTGAAGACCAAGCCAATCCAGGCAAGCAGCCCTTTGACCATGATAACCTTGTGTTCCTCGGAACCCATTTATTTTCGAATGCATGATGATAAGAGTGACAGTGGTGACCTAGTTGAGAGCCACCACATGATGCATGCTTTACTCATGACCTTTCTATATGCTTAGATGCAATGCAAATGATTAGTAGTGATGCTTAGAGATGCAAGTGTGCCATGAAAACTTCGTGGTTGCATTCCTTTCTCAAAAAAACATCGGGTGCCCCTAATGCCCGAGGGTGATGTTGAGTTAGGTCATCACTTGAGGAAGAAGTGGTGTGCCTAGAAAGATCTTGTGTGTGGGTGAAATGATGGATTAGATTTATGTGTGACTACCGTCCCAACCAAACATGTGCAACCACTCTACCCCTTATGGGACGGGGCATTATTGATTACTTAGGACGATACTAGCATGGTGCCCACATTACTAGTGACGGGGAAGACTTGAGGTCTTTCCCGGGACGGGGACGTGCTTGGATAGGCGACCATGACTGTTTTCACAGGGCACTGGACACACCGTTGGTCTCTTCGTGTACGCGTGACATTGAAAATAGGGCAAGTCCCATGATCTATTGTTTGTACTCGAGGGCTGTGCACCAACGAGTGGACCCTATGTTAGTGTCGTCTAGGGAAAGATAATGACCGGGTGCTTCCCCGAGTATTTGAGGTACCGCGGGAACGTGGGTGACACGAAAGCTTCCCGGATCTTGTGGGTAAAGTGCGCAACCTCTGCAGAGTGTAAAACTATTCGAATAGCCATGTCCACGGTCATGGACAGTTGGGTGGTGCTACTTAAACTATGTCCAGAATTTTACAATCTCGGTGAAAGTGTGTGTGTGTTGAGTCAAGGTGGTGACTTGACTCGTTGAGTTGATCTCTATTCATGTTGATATCTGTAACCTGTCTTCGAGGTTACCCAAAATTTATTGATGCATGTTACATGATGATAGAATATTAAATCTAGCTTGAAGCTAGGTTGCTCGTTGTTGTATATTGCATTGTTACCTTGAACCAAATCATGGGTTGCTTGCGAGTACATTCAAAGTACTCATTGGCTTGCCACTGGTTATTTAATTTGCCAGGCATGGAAGAGCAGGAATATGAAGAAGAATTCTATGGAGACGAACATGCGAACTAGGACGCTTTCCCAGTCAGAATGCCTGTAGGGTTAAGGCAGATGGCATGGGTTCTACTTATCTACGAAGACTTCCGCTATTCGAGTTATTTGCTATTCAGCCCTTGAGGCTTTATCTATGTAAGACTTGGCCATAATGGTCATAATTTGTGTAAGACGGTATGTATGGATGTAAGACTCTTATTATTCAGCTTCTGTGTGTTCAGTGAGCATTGATCTCTGGGATCACTGTACACATGCATTCGGTGATCTCGACTCTTAAGTCGGGGTTCCCACACCAAAGGCCCAGTCCAGATTGCTGTTTTTTTTGCCTATTTCAGGGTTTTGCAGAAAAGGAATATCAAACAGAGTCCAAACGGAATAAAACCTTCGTAGGATATATTTTTGGAGGAAATCACGCACGAAAGACTTCGGGGCCAAGCCAGAGGATAGGGGACCCACCCTCGAGGGTGGGGGGCGCGCCCCCTGCCTCGAGGGCAGCCCTTGTGGCCCCTGATGCCCCTCTTCTTCCTATATATACCTACGTACCCTAGAAACTCCATACGCAGGGAGAAAACCCTAATTCCACCGCCGTAGCTGCTGTTCTCGTGGAGATCCCATCTTGGAGCATGTTCCGGGAGGGGGATCCATCACACAGGCCTTCATCATCATCATCGCCCTCACCATGAGTTGTGAGTAGTTTACCTTAGACCTTCCGGTCCATAGCTAGTATCTAGATGGCTTCTTCTCTCTCTCCGGATCTCAATACAAAGTTCTCCTCGGTCTTCGAGGAGATCTATTCGATGTAATCTCTTTTTGCGTTGTGCTTGTCGAGATCCGATGAATTGTGAGTTTATGATCAAGATTATCTATGAAAGATATTTGGTTCTTCTCTGAACTTTTTACGTGTGCTCATAATATCCTTGCAAGTCTCTTCGAATTATTGGTTTGGTTTGGCCTACTAGATTTATAGTTCTTGCAATGGGAGAAGTGCTTGGCTTTGGGTTCAATCTTGCGGCATCCTTTCCCAGTGACAGTAGGGGCAGCAAGGCACGTATTGTATTGTTGGCATCGAGGATAAAAAGATGGGGTTTTCATCATATTGCTTGAGTTTATCCCTCTACGTCATGTCATCTTGCCTAAGGCGTTACTCTGTTCGTATGAACTCAATACACTAGATGCATGCTAGATAGCGGTCGATGTGTGGAGTAATAGTAGTAGATGCAGGTAGGAGTCGGTCTACTTGTCTCGGACGTGATGCCTATATACAATGATCATGCCTAGATAGTCTCATAATAATTTGCTTTTCTATCAATTGCTCGACAGTAATTTGTTTACCCGCCGTAGAATACCGCTATCATGAGAGAAGCCACTAGAGAAAACTATGCCCCCCGGGTCTATTCTCAACATATCAATCTACATCTACTTTACCTTTCTTGCTTTTATTTGCTGCTTTATTAAACTAAAAATACCAAAAATATTATCTATCATCTCTATCAGATCTCACTATCGTAACTGACCGTAAAGGGATTGACAACCCCTTATCGCGTTGGCTGCGAAGTTCTTATTTGTTTGTGCAGGTGCGAGGGACTGACGCGTGGTCTCCTACTGGATTGATACCTTGGTTCTCAAAAACTGAGGGAAATACTTACACTACTGTGCTGCATCTCCCTTTCCTCTTTGAGGTAATACAACGCAAGCTCAAGAGGTAGCAAGAAGAATTTCTGGCGCCGTTGCCGGGGAGGCTTACGCAAAATTCATATACCAAGTACCTATCACAAACCATTATCCTTCGCACTACATTTATTTGCCTCTCGTTTTCCTCTCCCCCACTTCACATTTGCCGTTTTATTCGCCCTTCTTACGCCGTGTGTTTCTCGTTCGCTTGCTTCTTGTTTGCTTGTGTGTGTTGGATTGCTTGCTTGTCATTATGGCTCTCCCCTCTAGCGGTGACCCTCACCTCAAGAGGCTGGAAGAGATTGAAAACAATGTTAGACATTTCATGACTATACAATTTGAGCATAATGACTTCTTCAGCTTAAAAAACAGAAAAATTTTATGGAGTATATGAATAAAGACCTTGATGATATGACCAAGGAATTTTATGGCTTGAAATCTCAGTTTGCTCATCTTGAGAACTTAATTGCCCAAATTTCGGATAAACAGTCCACCTTGATTAATAAGATGGCTGTTAAACCGGAAGAGCATGAAAATAAAGATGAAGATCTGAAAGTTATTGATGTGTCTCCTATTAGATCCTTGTTTTCTAGTATTAATCGTGATGAGAATAGGATTGGAGATGATTCCGCTTTAAGGTGTCCCAATGATTCGGAGTTTTTAGATCTTGATGCTAAAATTGTTAAAAGTGGGATTGAAGAAATTAAAACTTTGCATAGTGATGAACCCACTACATTTGATTTCAAGGGATTCAATTATGATAATTGCTCTTTGATTGATTGTATTTCCTTGATGCAATCCGTGCTAAATTCTCCGCATGCTTATAGCCAAAATAAAGCTTTCACTAAACATATAGTTGATGCTTTGATGCAATCTTATGAAGAAAAACTTGAGTTGGAAGTTTCTATACCTAGAAAGCTTTATGATGAATGGGAACCTACTATCAAAATAAAAAGAAAAGATCATGAATGCTATGCTTTGTGTGATTTGGGTGCAAGTGTCTCCACTATCCCAAAAACTTTGTGTGATTTGCTAGGGTTCCATGAGCTTGATGATTGTTCTTTAAATTTGCATCTTGCGGATTCCACTATTAAGAAACCTATGGGAAGAATTAATGATGTTCTTATTGTTGCCAATAGGAATTATGTGCCCGTAGATTTCATTGTTCTTGATATAGATTGCAATCCTTGAGGTCCTATTATTCTTGGTAGACCTTTCCTTAGAACGATTGGTGCAATTAATTATATGAAGGAAGGAAATATTAGATTCCAATTTCCGTTAAGGAAGGGCATGGAACACTTTCCTAGAAAGAAAATCAAATTACCATATGAATCTATCATGAGAGCCACTTATGGATTGCCTTCCAAAGATGGCAATACCTAGATCTATCTTGTACCGTGCCTAGCTAGGGGCGTAAAACGATAGCCCTTGTTGGGAGGCAACCCAATTTTATGTTTTTTGCTTTTGTTTCTGTTAGGGAATAAATATTGCATCTAGCCTCTGATTAGATGTGTTTTCATGTTTTGTTTAGTGTTTGTGCCAAGTACACCTTTGGTAAGACTTGTGTAAAGTTTATTTTATCCTGCTGTGAAAAATAGAATCGCTAGCGCTCGTATGCAAACCGACAGCTTCCCCAGGAAGCCAAGGGAAAATGTGCCGAGCAGGATTTCTACATCCCTTCAACGCAAACGGTTGTTTTGCATGACCCGCGTGCAACCACGTACAAACAATTGGGTAAGATTTGCATATCTGTCATTTTGGGTATGTTGCCATTTCTCAAACTGGAAAGATTGACATTTGTTTATCTAGTAATATTGCCATTGGTCAACCTTTTAACACTGTAATTTGTCAAAATATGCATCTACAAATCACTAGCACTATCTAATTTTTGCAACTAAAATCACTAGCATTGTTCATATGGACACCACTAGCAGGCGTGAGTTCATGGACGCATATGGAAATGTACCATTGATTACATACAACAAGTCATCAACCCACAATGACAACGAGGATACACGTTGGATTATAGATCATTTCCAACAAAACATTCTATTAAAGTTTGTCTCACACAACAAATAACGAAGCGATGAAATGAACTTCAGCTCAACCACTCGCCGGCGTTGGAAACGCTTGCTTTGAACCAGAAGCGATTCTCTGGGAAGGGCCAGCTACTGGTAGGACCCATATTGGGACGGTAGGGAAGCATAGTAATGTCTGGGGTATAGATACAACTGCTTCTCATAAATGGTAGTAACGTTGTGTCAACAGCAGTTGGATCGCCTTCCACCATCATTGGATAGTTTTGTCCAAGGAAGAGCAAGTTTCCTCCAAGACTTTCAATACTGAACCAAGGAGAAGGTGTTGGCGCTAGTACACTAGTATCCATCCCGAATACCCTGCAACCGATGTTGGAATAGGTCCAGAGAGTGCGACCATACGAGACAACACCTGCTTCCTTAGTAACATCAACAGTGCCCCTGTATACATACAAGAAGAGGTGATCCATCGGAATAAGTTGCCATGCGCCATTGAGTATATGAGTCCTGCTCGTCCTCATGCTCGTGAATAAAATTTTCAAGTATAGGTGGTGGAATGTTCATAGGACCTTGGAAACACAAGGAGGTTAATTAGTAAAGGGAAACTAGCTAACCCGCATGCATGTGGATGAAACAATTATAATTACGATGGAAGACAAACGTACCGAAATCATAAGGAGCTCATGCAAAAACAGTGCCATGAGTGGTGGCAGCAAACACAAGACCCTCGTATTGAATTGCATCACAGTACTCATCCGTGTATAGAAACTGATTTTTGAGCAATATCCACCGAGTCGAACCATGAAGGACGACAACAAGCTTATCGAAGATAGCGACAACATAAGCATTCCTATATCCCCAAGAGATGTTGGGAACTCGACAAATTGCTATCTTTCGTAGACGACAGTCAGCATGATCGTATTTGAACTCACGTAGAATACCGGTGTACTCAACCTCTGGGCAGTCGTCTGAGATTTTTCGAAGTGGAACCCGGTGACGAGTGTACACATTCACAAGTTCCCACTTGCAGCTGTACCCAATATAAACAACCCAATCTCCATTTGCGCCTGCCCAAGCCTTGCCCTCAAGAGATGGCATCTTAACATCATATGTATCATTATCAAGCGGCATCAACTTACACAAGGCGAGGCTTCCCTCCTCCCCGCACCAGTCAGCAGGGTCACGACGAAGAAGATAGGGGAGATCAAACTACTCCTGGACCCTTGGGTTCCTTGTAATGATGTTATTAGTTGAGACGAGAATGGTCTTGAACGAACCTGCCATGCTAGCCGAGGTGATGATGTCGCATCGATCAATGAGTTCCTCCACCGCGTCATCATTTAGATCGGGGCAAGAATAACGGGGTCGTTTCCGGCATGTTCCCTCCATGGAGAAGACAATCAAACAATGGCAGACGGAAGGGTGAAGGCAAATGGAGGAGGGAGGAAGAGCTAGCGTGCGACATCAGTTCCAAATCGAGAGGGAAAGGCGAAGAGTCGGTGGACGGTTGCCATGGTACATGAAGAGGCGCCAGGGGAGCGAACGGTTGCCACAGAGTTCACACACTGACGACAAGGGCCGATTGAACCGCATGCAATCCCATCGCACAACACACACGTCTTGTTAAGTTGAAGCGTTTCTTTTCTGTTGTGTCAACACACATAGTTCATCCGAGTGAACCGCATGCCGTATATCGCACACACCTTGATCTGGCTGACCGTTTCTTTTGTGCTGCCTAATCACAAACAGTTCATCCGAGTGAACCGTATATTGTATATCGCACACACCTCATCTGGCCGCCCATTTCTTTTGTGTTGCTAATCACAGACAGTTCATCCGAGTGAACCATATGCTGTGTATCGCACACACCTTCATCTGGCTGCCCGTTCCTTTTATTCCTCCTCACCGCAAATAGTTAATTGAACTAAACTGTATGCCTTTCATCGCACACGCAACTAAAATCTGAACAGTGTTTGATGCATTCTCCATCGCAAACGTTTTCACCTTTTTGACGGTTTTCATACACCACTGTTTGCGATTATTGCCTCACACACATTTTCTAGAAGGGTCTCTGATCGTAGTGTCGCGTTAGCAGCATCCTACAGTACTGTTGGATATTTGATTAGAGTGTGGCCACTTGCCTATACGCACTAACCAGCTACACGGGAAAAATTATGGGCACTCGACGTCGTGGTATCAGCCGAAGGTTTTTTGACGTCAGCGACTTAGCGGCGCGCGCCCGGTTGGACTGCGTAACGTAACTTCCTCTGAAATGGAGGTTGCTAGGTCTGCTCACCAGCCGCGTACGCAACATGCAGGTCTGCAATGGGCGATGGACCCAGACCCCTGCGTGCTTAGGATTTAGACCGGCGTGCTGACCTCTCTGTTGTGCTTAGGTAGGGCTACGACGTCTTAATCTTCCGAGGCCGGACATAACCCAGGAAAGTGTGTCCGGCCAAATGGGATCGAGCGTGCTGGGAAATGTGGTGCACCCCTGCAGGGAAGTTAATATATTCAAATAGCCGTGTCCCTCGGCAAAAGGATGACTCAGAGTTGTACTCCGACCTCATGACAACTAGAACCGGATACTTAATATAACACACCCAGATTAGTTCTAGAGACAACCCGATGATCGCTTTCCCATAGGGCGACGAGGGGAGGATCGTCGGGTAGGATTATGATATATGATGTTACTTGGTGAACTTACCTTCCACTCTCTTCTACTGCTGCAAGAAGGAGGCTGCCAGAAGTGTAGTCTTCAATAAGATTAGCTATCCCCCTCTTATTCCGGCTTTCTGCAATTCAGTCCACAGATACTACCCATATCATTGTTACCATTGCATATGTAGTATAGATCCTTGCTTGCGAGTACTTTGGATGAGTACTCATGGTTGCTTTGCTCCGCTTCTCCCCCTTCTGTTCCTTCTTCTCGGACAATGCAGATGGTGGAGCCCAGGAGCCAGACGCCACCTATGACGACTCCTACTACACCGGAGACGCCTACTACTACGTGCAGTGTACCTACGACGACTAGGAGTAGTTTAGGAGGATCCCAGGTAGGAGGCCTGCTCCTCTTCCGATCTGTATCCCTGTTTGTGCTAGCCATCGTATGGAAACTTGTTTAACTTTATGTCTGTACTCATATATTTGTTGCTTCCGCTAACTCGTCTATGATCAAGCACTTGTATTCGAGCCCTCGAGGCCCCTGGCTTGTAATATGAAGCTTGTATGACTTATTTTACTTTTAGAGTTGTGTTACGATATCTTCCAATGAGTCCCTGATCTTGGTCGTACACATTTACGTGCATGATTAGTGTACGGTCAAATCGGGGGCGTCACAAGTTGGTATCAGAGCCGACTGCCTGTAGGAATCCTCCTTTCCAACTCCTTGGCCGAAGTTGAGTCTAGTCATTGAAAAACTTTTACTAACTTGGCTGTGTGGCTTACGGGCCCACGTCGCCATTTGGGTGGTGTCGTGGAATTAACACGGCAGATGTCCGGTTTAGCGGACTTGATGATGGAACCACCGCACGGGTTAGCTTGAAAGGATTCATGGCACACAAAGGGACACAAAGGATTTATACTAGTTCGGCCCCTTCGAGAAGGTAAAAGCCTACGTCTAGTTGGTTTGGTATTGCTTGGGCGTCGGTTTACAAGGAGCGGATTCGCTTGCCTGCGTCTCGACGGATTGATTGTTGCTTGTCCTTGAACCGGTACCGGGTCGTCCCTTTATATAGAGGTGACGCCTGGTCCGGTTTACAGAGTCCCGAGGCCGGCTCATAATCGTGTCCGCCTCGGTCTCTGCCTTTTCTTTCTTATCTCTCAAGTTACATCTCTTGGCGGTTTACAAACCGTATTTCTATACATGGGCCTTGAAATCCCATGGGCCGTAGTCTCTACTAAAATAGTAAAACCAAGTACAATATAACTAAGCCGGTTTACAGTACCCGGTTTATACCTACTAACCATATCCCTGACATTAGGCCCCAGAATGATTTGAACTTGTTCATATCAATCTCCGTCATCTCATATAATTCTGTTCTGTCTTCATCTTTTTGTAAACTGGCTCTGACGTCATCCTCCGAAATCATTAAAGTCTGACAATGACATCATCTCCGCATTTAACGCTGTGAGCTGTACTGTAGCGTATTTTAAGGGTTATCCCGAAGATCGAGGCATCACGGGATCTTTATCCGATTTCTCTCTCCTTGATTCTCGCTCCTGTCGTTTCAGACCTAACCTCTGGCTATAAATACTGCCCCGCTCCGTTCGTTATCTTCTTCTCCCTTCATCCTCTTCCTGCGTCTTCCTCCTCCATTGCTGCTCGAGCTCAAACCGCCGCCGACGACCGCCGGATCTTCAGTCCTCGACCGGCCGCTGCATCAACCTGAGCCTTGACCAGATTCTCTCCGCCGCCGATTCTCGCTGTTCCTGGTACGTTTACCCTTCTCGCTGTAGATCTGTGTCCGCCATTGCTTCGCCTGTGTTCTTCCGCCATTTAGGGCTTCCAATGAAGCTTTGTCTCTTCGTAGATACGTTTCTCATAGGAGTCTTGTGATCTTTAGGCCCTAGACAGTAGATCTTCCGCTTAGTATTAGATTAGATCTTACCGTCATAACGCTGTAGATTTATCCTTCCGCCATTAGAGCTCTCAGCAAGCTTTGCATTGTTCGTTCTTTGAACCTGTGACTCGTAATAGTCTTATTTATCGATCTTCTTTCATTTTTACTCCGCTGTAGATGCGTCGAATCTTTATTGCACCTGTCTAACATGTAAACTCGTCCTTTTGGTATGAAGTCTGCGTAGCTTTCCCCTTTAGCAATTATTACTCCGCTGTAGATCAGTTTCTTTTCCTCAGCATACTCAGATCTTTCCCCCTTAGCAGTTATTTAGAAACCTGTTTTTCTCCTCGGTAGATTCGCTAAGTATGTCCCGGTTTAAATTATCATGCCATAAACCGGAAATGATATAAACTGATGCGACGATTAAACTGTTCCTCTTCAACTGCCATTTAAACCGGAAATGATATAACTTGTTTTATGATTGCCGGTTTAACCTTGCCAGCTAGTTCTCCGTTTTAACCATTGTATAACATGAATAGATCCCGGATCATTACACGTTCATAATCCGTCTCTGTACTTTCTCTTCTTCAGTACTTTGTTCAAATGGCTAAGCAGTATGTTTCGTGCGATTGGGTCCGTTCTGTCGTGACCGAGGAAGACTTAGTCAAGCTGTCGAGCATCGGCACCTTAGGCCCTCGGGCTGAGCTAAAATGGCGTGCTCCGGGTAATGAGTGCCCTCCTACTCCTAGATCCGGGGAAGTCATCGTATTTCTGGACCATATCTCCAGAGGCTTCTCTCCCCCCGGTTCAAAATTTTTCCGAGATGTTCTTGCCACCTTCCAGCTGCACCCATAGGACATCGGACCAAACTCTGTTTCCAACATTTGCGATTTCCAAGTATTTTCTGAAGTGTATCTGCAAGAGGAGCCTTCAGTTGATTTATTCCGGGATTTCTTTCATGCAAACCGGCGCACTGAGTTCACCAGCGGGCCTCACCAAGAGCTTGGCGGGATTAGCATTCAGAAAAGGAGGGATGCAGTTTTTCCTCACGCCTCCTTACACACTCACCCTAAGGACTGGAACAAATCCTGGTTTTATTGTGTAGACACATCTCCTGAAGGTGAAAATCCTTTGCCGGGTTATCGTGAAACTCGTATCCCGGCGAATCACCCCTTGCCACAACGGCTAAGTGCTGCTGAACGGATCCAGTTTTCACCACAGCTCTCTAAGCTGAGAGCCTTTATGGCAAATGGTCTGATCGGCACTGACTTCCTTCGCTGCGGGCTATCCTGGAGCATCCTTCCCTTAAGCCGGCGCCCTAAGCTGATGTGCAAATATTCTGGTAAACCGGATGATCCTCAGAGGTTTACTAAGGATAAGCTTTCTGAAGCGGAGGTAGTGGAATCAGCCAAGAAGATCGTCAATCCTGCCTTAACAGATTGCTCTAAAGTTGGCTTGGCCCCGTACTTTAAGAAGAATAAGCTGCCTGAAGTAAGTTTGTCTTTAACTTGTACTTTTTAAACCGTCCTCTTTGAACCGTCTTTCACTTGCCTTTGCTTTTTTCATTTAGGCTGATGACCCCTTCTGGAGGAGAAAACCTCAGGAAAAAACTATAAAGCAGGCTCGCCGGAAAACACCTGCGAACAAGAAGAGAAAAGCAGCTGTTGATGCCGGTTCTCCTTCTGAGGATGATGATCCGGACTCCGAGGTATGCCTTACTCCGGTTTACGTTTTGCTTTCATGTACTTGAACTCATATCTAATGATACCTTTTCACAGGAACCGCTTGAAGGTGATAACCCGGCTGAGATTGAGGTAACCCTTATTTCTTCTGATTCAGAACCTCCTCCTCAAAAAAGCCGTCGGACTGTCAGAAAATATCAATTTTCTCACCCTTATGCTAAGTTGGATCCTAATTTTACTTTGAAGAAGCAACAGCACGAAGCTTTGCGCCGGACCACTCGCCATAGTGGCTTGGCAGTGGAGTCCTCTAGAATCTCATTAACTCCGGTTCGAAAGCGCCGTGCTGAGGTGATACTCTCTCCGACCCTTCTTCATCCCAAGGCCGGACTTATCCGAAAACCACTTAAACCGTCTGATCCTGACTATCAGGAAACTCCACTGTCTTCTTCCGGCGAATCGACTGCTACACAGCTTCCTCCTTTGAAGACCGTCCCGGGGTAATTCTCTTCACCTCTTCCGGTTTATGACATCCCCTACCTTTATAATGCTAACTTATTTTGCTTGTTTTTCCAGCAAACCGAAACCTAGCAAAAGAGCCAAGGCGAATAAGCCTGTTGCTGATCCTTCTGCTGATGAACCGGTGATTGACCCGTCTACAGCCGTTCCTCCTGAAGGTACTCCTGCCGCTCCGGTTGACGAACCTGCTCTTGAAACTCCTGCCGCTGAAGATGTCCAAGACCCACCAAGTCCGGCCCGGGTTAATTCTCCTCAAGTTAACCCGGCGTCTCCTGATCCGGCTCAAGCTGAAGTTACTCCTCCCAATGCACCCACTTCCCCTGATGTCGTGGTTACTGGCACCGCTTATGTTGCGCCAGCTGAACCCACCGTTTTAGCAAAACATACAGCTAAAGCGGAAAAGATAAATCAGGAAAAGGGGAAGTGGAGTACTGATATATCCAGTCTTTCGAGTATGAGTGCTCAAGATATCTATTCCGGATATTTGAACCGGCTCCACAGCAGCCGGGATTATGAAGCCAGCCTAGTAAACTTGATGAGAGAAAAATATGAAGTAAGTTTTCCTCTTCTGACTTTGCTTTTTTGACGCCTCTTTACCTCATAGCAGCCCCCAAGTTCCGGTTTATCTGCTTTATTGAAGGTAATCCGGAACTTTGTAGTTTTGAACTGCTGATCCATACATTAGCCCCCAAGTATCAAGTAGATAACTTGGTTATGTAGTTGATACTTGTAATTTCAAAATTGTCTCTGATGCATTGCTTCAACTGCCATTAGCCCCCAAGTGTCAAGTATACAACTTGGTTGTGTGCTTGAGACTTGCATTTTCAAATTGTTTTTGCTGTATTACTTCAACTGCCATTAGCCCCCAAGTGTCAAGTATACAACTTGGTTGTGTGCTTGAGACTTGTAATTTCTAACCTTGATTTTGAACTTTTGTCTACAGGCTGAGCTGAACCGGAATGCCCTGGAAATCAGTGAACTTCGAAGTCGGCTTACAGAGACTGAGTCCGCCGCTTCAAAGGCTAAGAAAGAGCTTCAAGTTAGTTTAAAGACTGCTGAAGACTTGAAGAGGTTCTTTGATGAGGAACGGACTACTTTTGAAGTCCAGAAAAAAGATCTGGAAAAACGTGTTCAGGATGCCGAAGGAGCACTTAACCCGGTTACTGAAGAATTGACCGGGTTAAAGCGCCAAATTGACTTGATGACTTCTGCTATCTTTGGTAAGCATAACCTGAACTCCTGTCTTTATCTTTGCAACCTATGACCTGTACCGGTTTAACTTTTATTTTGTATGTAGGACGCCGTGTCTCCCATCTTGGGGATGATGTACGGAAGAAGCTGAAGGCCTGCTATACCTTGGTTGAACAATTATACTCTGGAGCCCAAAGGATTATCAGTGCCACCTCCTTCGGTAAGCCGGCTCCTTCAACTATCAAAGATACTTTGAATAGTTTGTCCATTCTGCCGGCTCGTCTTGAAGAGGTGAAGAAATCGGCTGCTCGAGGAGGTGCTCTTCTGGCCCTTACGAGGGCTAAAGCTTGGGTCCCAGACATTGATCCGGAGGAGGTGTTAACCGGATTTCCTGATACCAAGGAGGACGGTTCAACATTCAATGAAAAGGATCTTTATGCTCTGACAAAGGAGATGCGTCCCCTCGCGAGCAAGATTGCGGTGGAGTCTGACTTGTCTCGATATCATCCATCATATAATCTGCAGAATGAGCGGGTGGAGCGACCGGTTTACGATATTGCAAACTTAATTCCGCCGGTTCGTCCTCACACCTTTGCTCCTGATATTGATCCTGCTGAGCTGATCAACGATGAAGTATATTTCCGTGCCTTGGCCAAGATTGATTGGCGTGCACCAGATTTTCCGCCGCTTCACGAGGAGGAAGACGTTCCGGAACAAGACGGTGGCCAACCATCTCAGCAAGGAGAAGCATAATCTTGAATGCCACTGTTGTAATCATGATTGCTATTCCGTCAAACAATGCTTCCAACTATTTGGCTTTTTATGCCTTGTAATAAGTTTAGCTGAAACTTAATGCGCTGTGATCCGACATTTGGTCTTTATAAAATATTCGTTCGTTGACTTGTTGATTGATGCTGATGCCTTGCTCTGTTCATAAAAAATATCAAAAAACATGTCCTAGTGGCTTACCACTGGACGGATTAACGTGTTCTCCTGATATATCTAATTAGCATATCTTTAAAAAATAACTATGATACCTGAATTGTTATGCAACCAAAATACCTTAAACCGGTCAGGATGTTAGAATCACCTTAATCGGTCTTCATCAATTCTAATAAACCCTTGAAACTCTTCGGTTCATCTTGTTGATAAATCTTTCTCATCTTTGTTCAGAAATTTGTAACTTGTACCTGATTGTGTACTGCCAACCTGTCGGCTTATCATGAAGTCGATCCGGGTTATGATGCACGCCGGTTTAATTCTCGCTGGTGTTCATGACCCAGACTTATGATGTTATAGATAGGTGGTCAACTTCTGGAGCTGTTCCACTCGGTTTAAAAGGTTTTATGGAACACAAAAAGCATCAAGCAACTCACAATTCTTGTAAATCAAACCATGTAGTCGAGGCTTTTTCAAAGAGCTGCCAGGCTCAAAACAAGGTTCCGGCCAATCAATGGGACGTGGGCAAACCTACTGTCCCAAGGAGCCTAACCAATCACTGAACGTGAGCGTATCGACTGTTTAGAGGGCTGATAAAATTATAAACATAGCCAATCATTGGGACGTGGGCAAACCGGACTGTCCCAAGGGGCCGGGTCATCATTGAACGTGAGCGTATCGACTGTTCAGGGAGCCCAAAAAATCGTAACATAGCCAATCATGGGGACGTGGGCAAACCGGACTGTCCCCAGGGGCCGGGCCATCATTGAACGTGAGCGTATCAACTGTTCAGGGAACCCAAAAAATCGTAACATAGCCAATCATGGGGACGTGGGCAAACCGGACTGTCCCCAGGGGCCGGGCCATCATTGAACGTGAGCGTATCAACTGTTCAGGGAACCCAAAAAATCGTAACATAGCCAATCATGGGGACGTGGGCAAACCGGACTGTCCCCAGGGGCCTCTGACGTTCCTCCTAACCCTGCAGGTTTTTTATTTTTATGGGGTTTTTCTCTTCTTGAACCGGATATAATCTCTTGTTCCCGAGAGTTCTACCGCTCCTTCATATACCCTGCAAAAATTAGTTTCTAAAACCAGCCAACATTGTAATTTGATCCTTGATAACAAACTGATATGATTATTTGCCGCAAAATTTATATATATAGAAAAAAGGCTGAGCCCCCGGTTTACCGAGGGTGCCGGTTTATTCATTATTCATAATATATACATAGGATACATTGGAGCCCATGGCTCAAGTGTAGTATGGCCGTAGATGAGCAATGTTCCACGACCTTTTCATCTCCTCTTCTGATGTCCGTGAATCCTTGTGTTCTCGAATGTCCACCAAATAATATGACCCGTTGTGTAAATTCTTGCTGACCACAAAGGGCCCTTCCCATGGCGGGGATAGCTTGTGCATATCTGTTTGATCTTGGATAAGCCGAAGTACCAAGTCACCCTCCTGGAATGTCCTGGTTCTAATCCGGCGGCTGTGATATCTGCGCAGATCTTGCTGATAAATCGCCGACCGTGCTGTAGCTATATCACGCTCTTCATCCAACCGATCCAAACTGTCTTGTCTTGACTCCTCATTAATGGCTTCCACATAGGCTGCTACCCTCGGTGAATCATGGCGTATGTCACTTGGAAGAACTGCTTCTGCGCCGTAAACCATGAAAAAAGGTGTATAACCTGTAGACCGGTTGGGTGTAGTGTTAATGCTCCAAAGGACAGACGGTAATTCTTCAACCCAACACCCTGGGGTTCTCTGCAAAGGTGTCATAAGCCTGGGTTTGATTCCTCGTAAAATCTCCTGATTTGCCCTTTCTGCCTGACCATTGGATTGGGGGTGAGCCACAGAAGATACGTCCAAACGAATATGCTCTCGTTGACAGAATTCTTCCATCTCACCCTGAGATAAGTTGGTGCCATTATCTGTGATGATGCTGTGTGGAAAACCAAACCGGAATATTACTTTTTTGATGAACTTAACTGCTGTTGCCGCATCACACTTGCTTATAGGCTCCGCTTCAATCCACTTCGTAAACTTGTCTACTGCTACTAGTAGATGAGTTTTCTGATCTTGGGATCTCTTGAAAGGACCAACCATGTCAAGCCCCCAAGTTGCAAAAGGCCAAGTTATTGGTATCATCCGGAGTTCTTGTGCCGGAACCAGGGCACGTTTTGAGAACTTCTGACAAGCGTCACACTTGCGGACCAGGTCTGCCGCATCTGCATGTGCGGTTAACCAATAAAAGCCATGTCGGAAAGCTTTAGCCACTAAAGATTTTGATCCGGCATGATGACCACAATCCCCTTCATGAATCTCCCTTAGGATCTCACAACCTTCCTCAGGTGAAACACACCGTTGAAATACTCCAGAAGTGCTACGATGGTGCAGCTCCCCGTTGGCAATTGTCATAGATTTGGAACGCCGGATTACCTGCCGTGCTTCATCTTCGTCCTCTGGTAACTCTCCTCGGCTTAAATATGCCAAATAGGGAAACGTCCAATCCGGAATAACATGGGTTGCTGCAACCAACTGTGCCTCTGGATCCGGAACAGCTAGGTCGTTCTCTGAAGGTACTTGAACCGAAGGATTGTGCAATTCATCCAAAAAGGTGTTAGGTGGTACCGGTTTACGTTGCGATCCTAGCCGGCTTAAAGCGTCGGCTGCTTCGTTCTTCCGCCGGTCTATATGCTCCACCTGATATCCTTTGAAATGTCCTGCGACCGCTTCAACCTCTCGTCGATAAGCCGCCATGAGGGGATTCCTTGAATCCCACTTGCCCGAAACTTGCTGTGCCACTAGGTCTGAATCGCCCAGACACTTAACCCGGCTCAAATTCATCTCTTTTGCCAATCTCAAACCATGAAGCAGCGCCTCATATTCTGCTGCATTATTAGTACAAGGAAATAATAACCGGAGTACATAACAAAATTTATCACCTCTGGGGGAAGTTAAGACAACTCCGGCCCCCGAGCCCTCCTACTGCTTTGAACCGTCGAAGTGGATCGTCCAATAAGTAAGATCCGGCTTCTCCTCAGGAGTCTGTAATTCCGTCCAGTCATTGATGAAGTCGACCAGTGCCTGAGATTTTATAGCAGTACGTGGTACATACTTCAACTCATGCGGACTGAGCTCAATGGCCCACTTGGCTATTCTGCCTGTTGCTTCTCTATTCTGGATTATATCTCCCAACGGAGCTGAACTAACCACAATTATTGGATGCCCTTGGAAATAATGCTTCAGTTTCCGGTTTGCCATGAACACCCCATATACCAATTTCTGCCAATGAGGGTATCTTTGCTTAGACTCGATGAGTACTTCACTCACATACTAAACCGGGCGCTGAACCGGATGTTCCTTCCCTGCTTCCTTGCGCTCAACCACAATCGCAACGCTGACTGCCCGTGTGTTTGCCGCAACATATAACAGCAAAGGCTCTTTATCGATAGGAGCAGCTAAAACCGGCGGTTTCGCTAGTTGCTGTTTCAGATTCTCAAATGCTGTATTCGCTTCATCACTCCAAATGAACCGGTCCGTTTTCTTCAACATTTGATAAAGCGGGATCGCCTTTTCTCCTAAGCGACTGATAAACCGGCTCAACGCCGTGATCCGGCCAGCTATGCGCTGAACATCATTAATGCAAGCCGGTTTTGTCAAAGATGTGATGGCCTTGATCTTCTCCGGGTTGGCTTCTATTCCCCTGTTCGAGACCACGAATCCCAAAAGCTTACCAGCCGGGACACCAAAGGCACATTTCTCCGGATTAAGCATCATCCTGTAAGCTCGAAGATTATCAAAGGTTTCTCTGAGGTCTTCTATCATTGTCCTTTCCTCCTTTGATTTAACCACGATGTCATCCACGTAAGCATGTACGTTCCTTCCTATCTGCCCCTTCAAACAATTCTGAACACAACGCTGATAAGTTGCATGTGCACACTTGAGCCCAAAGGGCATAGATACATAGCAAAAAGCACCAAAAGGGGTTATGAACGCTGTCTTCTCTTGATCTTCAACTGCCATCTTGATCTGGTGATAACCTGAGTACGCATCCAGAAAACTCAGCCGCTCACACCATGCTGTGGCATCAATAATCTGATCAATGCGAGGCAGAGCAAAAGGATCAGTCGGGCAAGCTTTATTGAGGTCTGTGTAGTCCACACACATCCTCCACTTCCCATTCTTCTTTAGAACCAGCACCGGATTAGCCAACCATTCCGGATGAAAAACTTCCACTATGAACCCTGCCGCCAAAAGCCTGGCCACTTCTTCTCCTATAGCCTTGCGCCTCTCTTCGTTAAAGCGGCGCAGATACTGTTTTACCGGTTTAAACTTCGGATAAATATTTAACTTGTGCTCAACGAGTTCCCTCGGTATACCTGGCATGTCAGAAGGTTTCCATGTAAAGATATCCCGGTTCTCACGGATGAACTCGATGAGCGCGCTTTCCTATTTAGGATCCAGGTTAGCACTGATGGTGAATTGCTTAGACGAATCTCCAGGCACAAAATCAACCTGCTTAGTCTCTTCCGCTGATTTGAACTTCAAAGCCGGATCATGCTCGGTAGTTGGCTTCTTCAGCGGAGTCATATCTGCCGGATCAACATTATCCTTATAAAATTTTAACTCTTCCGTGGCACATACCGCTTCTGCATAAGCTGCATCACCTTCCTCACATTCCACTGCTATCTTACGACTGCCATGCACCGTAATTGTGCCTTTATGACCCGGCATCTTAAGCTGCAGATAAACATAACATGGCCTAGCCATAAATTTAGCATAAACCGTCCTCCCAAACAAAGCATGATACGGACTTTTAATTTTGACAACTTCAAAGGTGATCATCTCCGATCTGGAATCATGCTCATCCCCAAAGGTAACTTCTAAGTCAATCTTACCAACTGGATAAGCTGACTTACCTGGGACCACCCCGTGAAACACTGTGTTTGATGTCCTTAACTGTTTATCTGTCAGACCCATACGGTGAAAGGTCTCATAATATAATATATTGATACTGCTACCTCCATCCATGAGGACTTTAGTAAACCTGTATCCTCCCACCTGAGGTGCCACCACCAAGGATAAATGTCCCGGATTATCTACCCGTAACGGGTGGTCCTCTCTGCTCCATACAATGGGCTGCTCTGACCATCGTAGAAACTGTGGCGTCGCCGGTTCTACCGCATTAACAGCCCGCTTTAAAACCTTCTGGTCCCTCTTACATAAACTTGTGGTGAAAACATGATATTGACCGCTGCTCAACTCCTTCGGATTACTCTGGAATCCGGATTGCTGCTGTTGCTGCGGACGCTGTTGCTGCTGGTTTCCTTGGTTATTGTAACTCCCTTGACCCTGCTGCTGATTATTCTGATTGTTGTAGCCACCTTGATGATGCGATTGATTTCCCTGACCATTGTAACCACCTTGATGATGTGATTGATTTCCCTGACCATTGTAACCACCTTGATGATGTGATTGATTTCCCTGACCATTGTAGTTCCCTTGACTACTTTGGCCGCCCGGCCGGGATTGATAACCGCCGTTGTTCCCTTGATAGCCGCCGTTGCCCCTATATCCTGATCCGGAGTTGTTTCCTTGATAACCCGGACCATAAAATCCGGGCCCTGAACCGCCGTACGGGGGCCGGTTAGGAGGATTAAAACGGCCGTTCCCTGGTTTCATAGGGGACAGGCATTCTCTTATAGAATGTCTTGCAATCCTCCCTCTTCCACTATGCTTCAGACAGGGTTGATCCAAATCCTGCTCCCAACCCGGGTTTCCACAGCCGGTTTGGAGAGTGGAACCCTGCTGATTAACCTGAAGACCGCCTTGAACCTGCGTACTGGCAACAAAATCGGAGCTGTTTTCTGCCTTTCGTTTGCCCAAAAAGCTTGAAGTAACCGGATTAACCGGCGCCGGTTTACCAGACTTGCTGGCCTTTCCTGTTTTATCTCCTTCTGACTCCGGATACTTGGTATTATCTGAGTCTCCGTACTTCACCAGGACGCTCATCAAAGTCCCCATGTCATTGCACTCCCGTTTGAGCCGTCCGAGCTTTAATTTCAAAGATTCAAACCGGCAATTGTTCTCCAATGTTACAATTGCTGTGCTCGGGTTAATGCCGTTTGAGGAGTGCAAGATCTCTGCCAATCTGCGTACCCAAGCTGCTGTAGACTCCTGTTCTCCTTGCACGCATGCTGCTAAATCTATCACCGACATAGGTTGCTTGCACGTATCCTTGAAGTTTTTGATGAACTGACTGCGCAGCTCCCCCCATGATCCGATAGAATTCGGAGGTAGTGCCTTTAGCCAAGTCCGGGCCGTGCCCTCAAGCATCATAGTGAAATATTTGGCACAAGCCGATTCATCCACGTCCAGCATCTCCATGGCCATCTCGTAACTCTCCACCCAAGCTTCGGGCGGTAAATCGGCTGTGTAATTAGGCACCTTGCGAGGTCCTTTGAAATCCTTGGGCAACTTAACGCTCCGCAGGGCGGGGACGAGACATTGTATTCCAAAACCGCTCGCTGTAGCTCCTGTCCCTGTAGCGCCTGTGTGAACCGGCGTCGACTGACGAACTTCCTCCCTGGCCTCCGATCTAGGCCGATTTCGATCCGGGGCTGGCATCTCCGCCCTTGCCGGATTATCCTGCCTGTGCTGATGTCTCCTACGTTCACTGCTAGACACTTCTGGCTCCTCCCAATGTCTAGAGTAGCTTCGGTTGGGACGCGGTGTCGAATGCAACCTTTCCCTGCTATGAGAGTATGCTTGCTGCTGTATCAACGCCGTATTGAGCAGTTTTTGGGCCCTGCGCGCCTCTATCGCCACCGGAGATGTTTCTTCCACAGGTAAAGCGGCCAACCGTGCTGCCGCTGCAGCAATATTATCCACAGGGTTTGAGTAGTGTCCCGGAGGGACTGGAACATAAGGCGCCGATGTAATCCGTCGTTCCCGTTCTGCGGCGGGCTGCTGAACCGGCTCCTCCCGAGCCGGCGGGCTTCTCCGGTTTAAGACCGGATTATTACTGGCCCGAGCCCCAGGTGTTTTGAACAAATTCGCAGATTCGTAACCCGGCGGTAGGCGGGATCGATACTTTTGCCCCCTTACTGCTTCCACAGAAGCCTGCTCCATCCTCCAGTGAAAAGCTTGATCATCCAACTCTGCTTGTCTTATGGCTAACATCTCCCCTTCTGCCTTTAATTCCTCCTTTAACTGATCGACCCGGGCTTTTAACTGAAGAAGCGTTGCATCATGTTGCGCCTTGTCTGCTGGAGCTACGACCTCCACTGCCTTAGCTGTGAACTCCTCGATCAAGGTGGATAGAACTTCAGTAAGGGAGGGATTTGAACCGCTTCCCCCTGCACCAGCCTCTGCTGTGGTTCCGTTCGTCGGGGGTTGTGAACCGGCCATGAAGACCGCCACCCGGTTTGGCGGGCCGAAGGGGTCCGGAATACTGTTTCCATCGGACTCGCCCTCAGACCGGCCGTCCCGCAACTGATACAGAGATTCAGTTTCCCCGGATGAAGACTCGTCATCTGAATAGACGACGGTTGCACCGTCTGATTCCGATCCATCCTCGGCTCGGCCTCCATGAATCGCTCCAACGAACACATGCTTCATGGCAGGCTGAATCTGGGCCGATGTTGCACGCTGAGCCGGCTCGATGATGTTGGGGAAGGTGTCCGGCTCAGGTCCCGGTTCTCCGATTTTGCCGATGAAGACTTGGATGCCGCCGAAGGGAACCCGGTACCCGTATTCGATCGAATCGGCCTCCGGTCCCCAACCTGCGTCGTCGATGTAGATCCGGCCACGACGACTCTTGGTCATCCGGCCGACTGCGTAACCCTTTAACCCTTCGAGGCCGCCTTTCAAGAACTCGAAACCATCGTGCGCAGGCCCCACGGTGGGCGCCAACTGTCGTGGAATTAACACGGCAGATGTCCGGTTTAGCGGACTTGATGATGGAACCACCGCACGGGTTAGCTTGAAAGGATTCATGGCACACAAAGGGACACAAAGGATTTATACTAGTTCGGCCCCTTCGAGAAGGTAAAAGCCTACGTCTAGTTGGTTTGGTATTGCTTGGGCGTCGGTTTACAAGGAGCGGATTCGCTTGCCTGCGTCTCGACGGATTGATTGTTGCTTGTCCTTGAACCGGTACCGGGTCGTCCCTTTATATAGAGGTGACGCCTGGTCCGGTTTACAGAGTCCCGAGGCCGGCTCATAATCGTGTCCGCCTCGGTCTCTGCCTTTTCTTTCTTATCTCTCAAGTTACATCTCTTGGCGGTTTACAAACCGTATTTCTATACATGGGCCTTGAAATCTCATGGGCCGTAGTCTCTACTAAAGTAGTAAAACCAAGTACAATATAACTAAGCCGGTTTACAGTACCCGGTTTATACCTACTAACCATATCCCTGACAGGTGGTATTATTATCTTTTATTCCTTGATCTATACTCTGGGAATCTTATATCTCTTCTACTCGGGAAAAATGAATTTACTAACTCTAACATTAGATTCTTGTGATCACATCTATCGGAGAGCTAGATTATCTATAACTATTTCCTTGAATGCATATTGAATGATGCACCCACTGTTATTTGACATGTTTAAATTCTTTGAGTTCAGATGCGTCATGCAATGCAGGTCGTAGGCCATACCATGGCTATTGAGGCGACCGGGTTCCCGACCATTTTGGTCAATATCTTGACCTTGTTGGGATATCGTTGGTATCCTCAGTACATTGTGTACAAGGACTACTTCGAGTTCAACCAGGAGGAGGACCACGCTGTGATCGACATCTATGATCAATGAGATGTCTCCATCATCGAGTTGCACACCTTCCGAGGTGCTGGAGTAACTGTTGATATGGCCGTCCACACTGTTGATTTTGTTGCTATCACCCATCTTCATAGAGAGCATCCCCGCTTGGAGGAGACTAGGTTCAGATACATCTCGTACCCCCCTGCTGGGGAAGTGACTGGATACTACACTGCTATCTGTACCCCTTATGTGAGCCATCGTTACCCCCTCAGGTTATGGTTCGGTACATTGAGGCTCAGGATTGCACCGCTCGAGCTCTGTCTGTCGAGTTGTACGCCACTCGTGAGTGCCAGTACGACACTCTGACACAGTTGCTTCCAGCAGTCCGCGCAGGGATTCAGCCAGAGTTCCTTCTTCACCCACGCAGGACTAAGAAGCTTGCCAGTGTTGCGTGGTCGGACGTTGGAGGCCGTACTCCTGCTCGTGGGCTGATTCTTCCGGATCAGGATCGGCTCCTGCACGAGAGTCGCCACGGAGCGCAGGCCCCTCACATCGAGCTCCACATGCAGCTTCGTCACCTTCAGCTACCGGGCTTCAGAGGTTTTCCCCGATGTTGATGTAGCATATCGCTATGTCGCGTTGTTGTATCCCTCCACCGCGTGCCTGCGTGCTGCCTAGTTGGTAAAGACTATTTCCCTTTCAGCACCTGTACTTTTGGGTTGTAATCGAACTTATGTATGGATCTCTAGGTCACGTTTGACTACTATGTTATATCTATCATGCTCCTTTCATTATGCATGTTCCATTCATGAATGATTCTTGTCTTTGCAATTTTCTCAATGCTAAACTACCCCTGTTATATATTAGCAGGATGGTTAGACGAGCTGGCCGTGGTCGTGGGGTCCACGCCCCACCACCACCTGACTACATGGATGCTATGATGCAACAGTCTTAGCTGAATCGCCAGTTCATGGATAATATGATGGCTCAGTTTCCTCGCCCCAACATGCATCAGTAACCAGGCGCAGTAACACTGCAAGACTTTGCTTGCCTCAACCCTGTCACCTACCGCAGCTGAACTCAGCCTCTTGATGCTGATGACTGGCTCCGTGACATTGCCTTTGAGCTGGAGTCTGCCGGAGTAGCCCCTGCCAACTATGTCACCTTTGTGGCATACTATGTGAAGGGTCCCGCTACTAAATGGTGGGATAGCCACAGGCGTACACTGCCTGTTGGAACAATCATCACTTGGCTGGAATTCCAAGCTGCCTTCCGTGCCCGCTTCATTCCACAGGGAATCATGGACATGAAGAAGCGTGAGTTCCGCAACCTCACCCAGGGCAACAAGACTGTGGATGCTTATCAGCGGTAGTTTCTGGACTTATCTCGCTATGCTGAAGAAGACATTGCCACTGATGCTCGCAGAAATGAAAAGTTCCGCGATGGACTTCAAGATGAAATCAAGCTCGCACTCCTTGTGCATGACTTTGGAGATTTCGCCACCTTGGTGAACAAGGCCATCCAGGTTGAAACTGGTCTGCAGGAACAACAGAGCTCTCTCAGGCGCAACCAGGACACTGGCTCATCTTCGGGCCCTCCCTCACAGAAGCGTAGGATTTGGATTCCCAACAGTGTGTACCATCCAGCTGTACCTTTTCCAAGACAGTCCTATGCTGCACGTCGTCCGCCTCCACCACCTAGGCAGCCGAGACTCCCAGCTGCACCACCCCGAGCTGCTTCTCCCACTCTCAATGATGGTTTGTGCTACAAGTGTGGCCAGCTAGGACACCTTGCCAGGAACTGCTTCCAGAATCAGAACCAACTTGCACTACCTGCAGTTGGCCGTGGGAACAATCACCCCCGCAACAACAATGCCAGGTCCTATGGTCATGCTCAGGACAACCACGTTGATCTCAATGAAGCTAAAGACCAGCCTGCTATTTTGATGGGTACTCTCCTTGTTAATTTAGTACCTGCATCTGTTTTATTTGATTCAGGAGCATCACATTCATTCACATCAGAATATTTTGCATATAAGCACGACATTAGATGTGAAGAAATGAACACTTCGTGTAACATCCCAAATTTTCAATTTGGAATGTTATACATAGATTATAATTGCATTTCATGTTTTTACATTTTGTTCGTGGAGAACCTCGAAATTCTACGCAACTCAAGAACCTACGGAGAGAGTTGGGAATTTTACCGTTTTCCTATTTGAGTTCGCTCGAATACCGGTACGAGGACAGTGTGATTCTAATTATTTTTCTCTCCTAAAAATATTTCTAAAAACAAAATATGAGCGGAGTAATATGACTTCTCCAAACTAACAGAAATATTGGAGGAAAAATATTAAAATCACTTTTGGTATTTTTCTGGATTTATTTGCGGATTTATTTGCATAGGAAAAATACGCGTTTTCAAAATTGCATTTAGGTCCGGGAAAAATGTTCACTTTGTCCTAAATATTATTAGAGGATGGTGAAAATTTATTTCGGGAATTTTGGAGTCCGTTTGGTATTTCTTTCATTAGTTTTTCTGTACCGGGACTCTTTTAGAAAAAAAAAGGAAACCGACCTAGTCTCGTATAGGGTCGGGAGACTCGGCTTTATAAGCCGCAGCCCCGCCGGCCCAAAGCCGTTGCCTCGCCCCGCCGCCGCCGCCGTTGCCTCGCCCCGCCGCCGCCGCCGCTGCCGCCCCGCCGCCGGGCCGCGACACCGCCCCGCCGCGCCGGAGCACCGCCGCCCCGCCCTGCCGGAGTTCCACCGGAGTTCGAGGTAGTTTCGGTTTTTTTTTCGGTTAACCGATCGGTTTGTTTAGGAAAACCTAGATCTGTTTTTTTAGAATAGATCGGTTGGGTTTTTTTTGTTTTCCGCCGGTTTAGTTAAATAGAGGACGTTCGTCCGTGCGTTCGTTTTAACGAACGGTTTTCGTTAGTTAACCGCAGACAGCGAACGTTCGTTCGTTAGCCTGTTCGTCGTTTTTCTTTTTCGGGGTATTTATCCGCGGTTATTCCGATCGCGATTTCTGCCCTGATCTTTTTTCGTGTTTTTCTTTTCGCTCGAGAGTCGGAATCAGGTGATTCAAAATCCCAGATCTTCGTCTCGAAGACCTCTTTACGTTTAATCAACTTAAACAAAGTTTAGGCTACTGTAAAATTTGACTTTAGGCCAACTAGTAATTCGGAGCTCGTTTCTTTTGCAGTTTGAGTTTCGTTGCTTCTTTCGAGTTGATTCTTTTTGCAAACCGGAGTTCTTAAGTTGAACTTTCTGGTTAGATCTCTTATTTGAGTTTTACGCGTGCATTAGTTAAGTACTTATTGTATGCCTATTTGTTTGATTGCGATAGAGTACCCAGAGTGCGCCGCTTGCTACTTTGAGTCTCTAGGTTTTGCGGTTCATCAGCAAGGCAAGTAACACTTTGATCATACTTTCCAATTACCCAGTTTTCATTTGCATTAGTCAAACCCTCACACATTGCATGAGTAGGATGAATTAACTTGTGGGACTGGGAAGTGGATTGAGGTAGTACCTATTACCTGCATTACATTCAAACCCTTGGGAGTTACTCTACGTTTGCTGCTAGGACATGCTATGCTCGTAGACGTGGATTGGGTGAGTGAAATCCATGACAGATGTGAGATTGTTTAATTAATGGTTCAACTTAAGGTGGCAACCTTAATACACATCTGGGTGGATTGAGGCACCTGGGTATTCCAGCGATTGCCTGTTTTTCTTTTGGACCGCCACCCAGGCTCAAAGGGATCATGAGATAATTCCTACTAGAAACTTTCGTGTGCAGCCACAATGCTATTATGGGCTCTAGCATAGTATGAGTAAGTTATGCGAACTCTTACAGTGGTGGACTAGCAGATGTAGGGGATGTAGGTTGGTACGGTCCGCCCGATCGTAAGGTGCTAGCGCTTCTGAAAGACTATGTCTCGGTCATCCGTTTCTCAAACACCATGCAGTGCGAGAAACCAAACGGAGGCGATCGAGTCTTGTGGGAAAAGTGCACAAACCCTTGCAGAGTGTACAAACTGATCATGATTAGCCGTGTCCCCGGTTATGGACGTCTTGAGTATCTAGTACTTGGATTTTCATGTGCATCTCATCATGTTACTCTAATTTAATTTTGTTGGGTTTAATGATTACTTTAATTGGGGTTGAGAGGATGTCTATATTCTCAACGATGTTTCAACTACCATGCTAGTTAATTAAAATGCATTCCTTTGAAGTAGGGAAAAATTGGCTTTACGCAAAAACTTAACCATAGAGCTTTCCACCAGCCATATTGCATATAGTATAGTTTTACTTTCATTGCATTCTCTTGTGTTACCTTGCCAGCATATTCCATGTGCTGACCCGTTTTTGGGCTGCAACGTTTCATGTTGCAGACTTTTCAGACCACGAGTAAGATGCCCTTTTAGGTCGTGGTTCTATACTCAGTGATGCCGCTGGAGTTGATGGACTCACTTATCTTCCAAGCCTTCCGCTGTTATCGAGATAGATGGCCTTCAGCCATATTATTTGTAATAAATTCATCGTTGGACTATCGATGTAATAAGTGTGTGATTGCTACTCTGTTATAAATCCTTCAAGTACTGTGCGTGTCAGCATTACTGATCCAAGGATGACACTGATGCACAGAGATCATACTGTTTGAGGTCTGGTCGCTACAAGATGGTATCAGAGCACACGCTGACTATATGACACGGCCACTAAGACAAGCCCTAGAACACTATTCAGTCTTCTCTTTCTGACTCCTCATCTTTTCTACTCTTTAGGATGGTGGAAGCAAAGCACAAGTTACTGCAAACGGATGATGATACACCCTTTGGACGACACCTGAAGGAAGTCACAAGATACCTCAACATTGGATTACCAAGTTTCACTGGAACCTACAATGCCACTCTACCTGAGGAGGAGCGTCGGTTGATTCAAGCCCAAGTTCCAGGAAGGACGTTCGCACCCGTCACCTTACTCATAACATTTTCCTTTAATGCACCTACATGGAGCCTAGGAAGGAGTATGGCGGCCCACATTTCTATGGCAAGGATTGGAGAAGTCTACCAACATGAGCTAAAGGACACTATCTACCAGATTTGTGGACGCCGAGATGAGAATTGGGATATGACCAGCACTCGGAAGGGTATATCCATTGCAGCATTCATCCAGGAGTTGAACCACCACATTCGTCGCCAGGAGCACCAGATGTGTGCTGGAATGATAGATTTGAAGAAGGCCCTAAATAGGAAATTGGAGCTAGAGGAAGAACTCAAGTCTACACGCGACGGATATGAGGAGGAGATGAAGATACTTGTGGAGAAGAATGATGATTTGACCCGGAAGTTAGGGATACTCATGGGAGAAGAAGACGTGGAAGAAGAACCCAAGGAGATTCCACCGGAAGACTATATCATCATAGATGACACGGATTCTGAAGCTGAGGATAGCAAAGACGAAGACTATGAAGATGAAGCTGGAGCAGATATCATGGAATCCTCTGCCGATCAATATTTTTAGATGACCACCCTGTGACTAGTAGCTTACCTCCATATATTAGATTTAGAGCACCTTTGTAACGATCGTTAGATTTGTAAGACCTTGTTTGAAATTGATTGGTGTGATACGATTGTGTGTTGGTCTCATGTGCATATGGGTAGTGATTTTCCCTTAGACCTCTTTTCTATTCTAATCTCTTCCCTCTACACCCATCAGATGCCTCCAAGACGTGAATTCGAGTTTCCCCCTGAGCTCACCCAGTTGATCCAGTAGCAGAACTCCCTGATGCAACTTCTTTTCCAGAACACTCAGAATAACCAGAACAACAACAACAACAACCCTCCACCACCACCACCTATGGACAACCTGACACGTTTCTTAAGGTTGCAACCACCCGTGTTGCTAGCAGCATCGAACCAATTGTGGCTGATGACTGGCTATGCAAGATTGGAAGGGATTTGACCACCGCCAATTGCTCGGACGCTGAGAAGGTGCGATTTGCCGCACACCAGTTGTCTGGACCAGCCGCAGCATGGTGGGAGAATTACACAGCCACTTACCCCGTAGCCAATGTGACTTGGGATCAGTTTCAGCAAGTTTTTCGTACTGCCCATGTCTCGACTGGAGCCATGAGTATGAAGAAGCAGGAGTTTCGCAATTCGTGCCAAGGGAACCGTACTGTAGCTCAGTATGTGGATGAGTTTAGTACCCTATCTCGTTATGCCCCAGATGATGTGGCCACAGATTCCAAGAAGCAGGAGAGATTCATGGAAGGGCTGAATGATGAGATGAGCGTACAGTTGATGGTGGCAACTTTCAATAACTACCAGGAGTTGGTTGACCGTGCCGTGATGATTGAAAGGAAGCATCAACAAATTGAGAGTCGCAAGAGGAAGTATGGGCAAGGAAAGTATAATTCTGGAGCATAGCAGAAGCCCTACTTTACCCCTAAAGCTGTAGGACAGTTTCAGCATACCCATGGAGGAGGTACTTCGCACAATCACAATGGCACCAAGAATGGAAATGGGAATGGAGCCAATGGAAACCAGAACCGCCCTACACCATCCACACCCACTAAGAGGGATTTTAGCCATGTCACTTGTTACAAGTGCGGGAAGACTGGACATTATGCTAATGAATGCCCAGAAGTTAAGAATGGGAACGACAATGGAAGCGCCGGGAAGAAGCCCAACCCGTTCAACAAAGGACAAGTTAACCACGTGACTGTGGAGGAAGTAGAGGAGCAACCAGATGCAGTTATAGGTAAGTTCTTAGTTAAGTCCTTTACTGCACTCGTTCTTTTCGATACTGGTGCATCGCATTCATATATTTCAAGGGGATTTGTGGATAAGTATAAGCTGCCGACCCAAGCCCTTAGATCGCCCATGTTAGTAACCTCACCAGGAGTAGAATATATGGCTAAGTCATGGGGTGATCAGTTGCCCTTAAGGATTGGTAATTACATATTCCCTTCGTACCTAATAGTATTGGAATCTCAAGGACTGGACGTGATATTAGGCATGGATTGGTTATCTAAGTATGAAGGGAATATTGAATGTGCCAGCAAGACCATTTTGCTTACTACGCCGGAAGGAAGAAGGATCAAGTATGTATCCCGGCATGAGTCAAAGAGGAGTAGATTAAATTCCCTGTCAGGAGTTGTACAGGAGGAAGTGCCAGTAGTGAAGGATTATCCGGATGTATTTCCAGAGGAGTTACCTGGCATGCCACCAGATAGAGATATAGAGTTTTTGATTGAACTTTTGCCAGGCACCGGGCCAATTTCTAAGAGACCATATAGGATGCCCGCAAAGGATTTGGAGGAAATTAAGAAGCAGATTAAGGAGTTACTGGATAAAGGATTCATACGCCCAAGTTCTTCGCCTTGGGGTTCGCCAGTACTTCTAGTGGAGAAGAAGGATGGATCGTTAAGAATGGTTGTTGATTACCGAGGATTGAATGAAGTAACGATCAAGAACAAGTACCCATTGCCAATGATCAATGATCTGTTCGATAGATTGCAAGGAGCTAAGGTATTTTCCAAGATTGATCTGCGATCAGGGTATCATCAATTGAAGATCCGAGAGCAAGATATACCTAAGACGGCCTTTACCACTAGGTATGGGTTGTACGAGTATACCGTTACGTCGTTTGGTCTGACAAACGCACCGGCATACTTTATGAACCTGATGAACAAAGTGTTTATGGAGTATTTGGATAAGTTCGTCGTAGTGTTCATAGATGATATTTTGATCTTCTCGAAGGATGAAGAGGAGCATGGAGAGCATTTGCGTTTGGTATTGGAGAAGCTCAGAGAACATCAGTTATATGCCAAGTTTAGAAAATGTGAGTTTTGGTTGAAGGAAGTCGTATTCCTCGGACATGTTATATCCGGAGAAGGAATAGCAGTAGATCCCGCTAAGGTGGACACTGTGACCAATTGGGAAGCACCGACAACAGTTGGAGAGATTCGGAGTTTTCTTGGACTCGCAGGATACTACCGGAGATTTATCGAGAATTTCTCGAAGATTGCAAAGCCAATGACGGAGTTGTTAAAGAAGGACACCAAGTTCAGTTGGACCGAAGAATGTGAGACTAGTTTCCAGGAGTTGAAGAAAAGGTTGGTCTCATCCCCTGTGTTGATTTTGCCAGATCAACATAAGGATTATGAGGTGTACTGCGACGCTTCACGTCGAGGACTTGGAGCAGTTCTTATGCAGGAAGGAAGAGTTGTTTCGTATGCTTCACGACAACTAAAACCTCATGAGATGAACTATGCCACCCACGATTTGGAGTTAGCAGCCGTACTGCATGCATTGAAGACGTGGAGACATTTTCTTATTGGAAACCATTGTGAAGTATATACGGATCACAAGAGTTTGAAGTATATATTCACTCAGAAGGAGCTGAATCTTAGGCAAAGGAGATGGCTGGAACTCATTAAGGATTATGACATGAGATTGCATTATCATCCCGGAAAGGCTAACGTAGTAGGTGATGCGCTAAGCCGTAAGAGCCATGTCAACACCCTAATGATGGAGGAGTTTCCAAAGGAGTTAGCCGAGGACCTACGAGAACTATGTTTGGAGATAGTTCCGAGAGGCTATGTAGCAACACTAGAAATCCAGTCTACTCTGATGGATAAAATCAGAGAAGCTCAGAAAGCAGACAAAGAGATTGCCTCTATAAAGGAGAGGATGAGCAAAGGAAAAGCTAAAGTTTTTCGTGAGGATGAACATGACACCCTATGGTGTGAGGATCGAATCTATGTGCCCAATGACCCGGAGATCAGGAAGTTGATTTTATAGGAGGCCCATGATTCACCATACTCGATTCACCTAGGAAATACTAAGTATTTGAATTTGAAGGATATTTTCTGGTGGACCGGTATGAATAAGGATATTCCGGAGTATGTAGCAGTTTGTGATGTATGTCAGAGAGTAAAGGCAGAACATCAGAAGCCAGCTGGATTGTTACAACCTATGCCAATACCCGAATGGAAGTGGGAGAAGCTTGGCATGGATTTTATCACCGGATTGCCCAGGACCAAAGCAGGATATGATTCAATCTGGGTAGTGGTAGACCGATTGACGAAGGTAGCCCACTTTATTCCTGTGAAAACCACGTATACCAGTGCAAAGTTGGCAAAGTTATACATGACCAGAATCGTATGTCTGCATGGAGTTCCGAGGAGCATTATATCAGATAGAGGAACCCTGTTTACTTCAAAGTTCTGGAATCAGTTACATGAAACCTTGGGTACCATACTAGAGTTTAGCACAACGTTTCACCCGCACACAGATGGACAGACGGAGAGAGTCAATCAGATTTTGGAAGATATGCTAAGAGCCTGTGCATTAGATTATGGATCTAGTTGGGATGACAACTTGCCCTACGCGGAGTTCTCATACAACAACAGTTACCAAGCCAGTTTGAAGATGGCACCGTTCGAGGCATTGTATGGAAGGAGATGCCGAACACCGTTGTCATGGGACGAAGTTGGAGACTGACAATTGTTAGGACCAGAATTAATCAAAGAGTCTGAGGAAAAGGTGAAGTTGATTCGAGATAGACTGAAGGGAGCTCAGTCTAAGCAGAAGAGTTATGCAGACTCGAAGCGCAAGGAGATAACCTATGAGATCGGAGATAGAGCATACTTGAGAGTATCGCCTCTGCGAGGAGTTAAACGTTTCAGAGTTAAAGGGAAGTTAGCCCCGAGATTTGTGGGACCATACCGTGTTTTGGAACGCTTGGGAGAGGTTGCCTACAAGTTGGAATTGCCAGAAGGATTGTCAGGAGTGCATGATGTGTTTAACGTTTCTCAGCTTAAGAAGTGCCACGCGGAGATGGCCGATATACCGCTTAGAGACACCGTACCCCTGGAAGCAATTCAGTTGGACAGTGACCTGACCTACGAGGAGAAGCCTGTTAAGATTCTCGAATTTTCGAGTAGAGTTACTCGCAGCAAGGTTATCAAGTTTTGCAAAGTTCAGCGGAGTCACCACACCGAGGAAGAAGCCTCCTGGGAACGAGAATATGATCTACGCAAGGACCACCCACACCTGTTCTCTAGCCAAGTCGAATCTCGAGGGCGAGATTCATTCTAAGGGGGGTAGGTTTGTAACATCCCAAATTTTCAATTTGGAATGTTATACATAGATCATAATTGCATTTCATGTTTTTGCATTTTGTTCATGGAGTTCCTCGAAATTCTACGCAACTCAAGGACCTACAGAGAGAGTTGGGAATTTTACCGTTTTCGTATTTGAGTTCGCTCGAATACCGGTACGAGGACAGTGTGATTCTAATTATTTTCTCTCCTAAAAATATTTCTAAAAACAAAATATGAGCGGAGATAATATGACTTCTCCAAAATAACAGAAATATTGGAGGAAAAATATTAAAATCACTTTTGGTATTTTTCTGGATTTATTTGAGGATTTATTTGCATAGGAAAAATACGCGTTTTTCAAAATTGCATTTAGGTCCGGGAAAAATGTTCACTTTGTCCTAAATATTATTAGAGGACGATGAAAATTTATTTCGGGAATTTTGGAGTCCGTTTAGTATTTCTTTCGTTAGTTTTTCTGTGTCGGGACTCTTTTAGAAAAAAAGGAAACCGACCTAGTCTCGTATAGGGTCGGGAGACTGGGCTTTATAAGCCGTTGCCCCGCCGGCCCAAAGCCGTCGCCTCGCCCCGCCGCCGCCGCCGCCGTGCCCCGCCGCCGCTCCGCTGCCGCCCCGCCGCCGCGCCGCTGCCGCCCCGCCGTCGCGGCGCGACACCGCCCCGCCGCGCCGGAGCACCGCCGCCCCGCCCTGCCGGAGTGCCGCCGGAGTTCGAGGTAGTTTCGGTTTTTTTTCGGTTAACCGATCGGTTTGTTTAGGAAAACCTAGATATGTTTTTTTAGAATAGATCGGTTCGGTTTTTTTTATTTTCCGTCGGTTTAGTTAAATAGCGGACATTCGTCCGTGCGTTCGTTTTAACGAACGGTTTTCGTTAGTTAACCGCAGACAGCGAACGTTCGTTCGTTAGCCTGTTCGTCGTTTTTCTTTTTCGGGGTATTTATCCGCGGTTATTCCGATCGCGATTTGTTCCCTGATCTTTTTTCGCGTTTTTCTTTTCGCTCGAGAGTCGGAATCAGGTGATTCAAAATCCCAGATCTTCGTCTCGAAGACCTCTTTACGTTTAATCAACTTAAACAAAGTTTAGGCTACTGTAAAATTTGACTTTAGGCCAACTAGTAATTCGGAGCTCGTTTCTTTTGCAGTTTGAGTTTCGTTGCTTCTTTCGAGTTGATTCTTTTTGCAAACCGGAGTTCTTAAGTTGAACTTTCTGGTTAGATCTCTTATTTGAGTTTTACGCGTGCATTAGTTAAGTACTTATTGTATGCCTATTTGTTTGATTGCGATAGAGTACCCAGAGTGCGCCGCTTGCTACTTTGAGTGTCTAGGTTTTGCGGATCATCAGCAAGGCAAGTAACACTTTGATCATACTTTCCAATTACCCAGTTTTCATTTGCATTAGTCAAACCCTCACACATTGCATGAGTAGGATCAATTAACTTGTGGGACTGGGAAGTGGATTGAGGTAGTACCTATTACCTGCATTACATTCAAACCCTTGGGAGTTACTCTACGTTTGCTGCTAGGACATGCTATGCTCGTAGACGTGGATTGGGTGAGTGAAATCCATGACAGATGTGAGATTGTTTAATTAATGGTTCAACTTAAGGTGGCAACATTAATACACATCTGGGTGGATTGAGGCACCTGGGTATTCCAGTGATTGCCTGTTTTTCTTTTGGACCGCCACCCAGGCTCAAAGGGATCATGAGATTATTCAAACTAGAAACTTCCGTGTGCAGCCACAATGCTATTATGGGCTCTAGCATAGTATGAGTAAGTTATGCAAACTCTTACAGTGGTGGACTAGCAGATGTAGGGGATGTAGGTTGGTACGGTCCGCCCGATCGTAAGGTGCTAGCGCTTCTGAAAGACTACGTCTCAGTCATCCGTTTCTCAAACACCATGCAGTGCGAGAAACCAAACGGAGGCGATCGAGTCTTGTGGGAAAAGTGCACAAACCCTTGCAGAGTGTACAAACTGATCATGATTAGCCGTGTCCCCGGTTATGGACGTCTTGAGTATCTAGTACTTGGATTTTCATGTGCATCTCATCATGTTACTCTAATTTAATTTTGTTGGGTTTAATGATTACTTTAATTGGGGTTGAGAGGATGTCTATATTCTCAACGATGTTTCAACTACCATGATAGTTAATTAAAATGCATTCCTTTGAAGTAGGGAAAAATTGGCTTTACGCAAAAACTTAACCATAGAGCTTTCCACCAGCCATATTGCATATAGTATAGTTTTACTTTCATTGCATTCTCTTGTGTTACCTTGCCAGCATATTCCATGTGCTGACCCGTTTTCGGGCTGCAACGTTTCATGTTGCAGACTTTTCAGACCACGAGTAAGATGCCCTTTTAGGTCGTGGTTCTATACTCAGTGATGCCGCTTGAGTTGATGGACTCACTTATCTTCCAAGCCTTCCGCTGTTATCGAGATAGATGGCCTTCAGCCATATTATTTGTAATAAATTCATCGTTGGACTATCGATGTAATAAGTGTGTGATTGCTACTCTGTTATAAATCCTTCAAGTACTGTGCGTGTCAGCATTACTGATCCAGGGATGACACTGATGCATAGAGATCAAACTGTTTGAGGTCTGGTCGCTACAAGATGGTATCAGAGCACACGCTGACTATAGGACACGACCACTAAGACAAGCCCTAGAACACTATTCACTCTTCTCTTTCTGACTCCTCATCTTTTCTACTCTTTAGGATGGTGGAAGCAAAGCACAAGTTCCTGCAACCGGATGATGATACACCCTTTGGACGACACCTGAAGGAAGTCACAAGATACCTCAACATTGGATTACCAAGTTTCACTGGAACCTACAATGCCACTCTACCTGAGGAGGAGCATTGGTTGATTCAAGCCCAAGTTCCAGGAAGGACGTTCGCACCCGTCACCTTACTCATAGCATTTTCCTTTAATGCACCTACATGGAGCCTAGGAAGGAGTATGGCAGCCAACATTTCTATGGGAAGGATTGGAGAAGTCTACCAACATGAGCTAAAGGACACTATCTACCAGATTTGTGGACGCCGAGATGAGAATTGGGATATGACCAGCACTCGGAAGGGTATATCCATTGCAGCATTCATCCATGAGTTGAACCACCACATTCGTCGCCAGGAGCACCAGATGTGTGCTGGGATGATAGATTTGAAGAAGGCCCTAAATAGGAAATTGGAGCTAGAGGAAGAACTCAAGTCTACACGCGACGGATATGAGGAGGAGATGAAGATACTTGTGGAGAAGAATGATGATTTGACCCGGAAGTTAGGGATACTCATGGGAGAAGAAGACGAGGAAGAAGAACCCAAGGAGATTCCACCGGAAGACTATATCATCATAGATGACACGGATTCTGAAGCTGAGGATAGCAAAGACGAAGACTATGAAGATGAAGCTGGAGCAGATATCATGGAATCCTCTGCCGATCAATATTTTTAGATGACCACCTTGTGACTAGTAGCTTACCTCCATATATTAGATTTAGAGCACCTTTGTAACGATCGTTAGATTTGTAAGACCTTGTTTGAAATTGATTGGTGTGATATGATTGTGTGTTGGTCTCATGTGCATATGGGTAGTGATTTTCCCTTAGACCTTTTTTCTATTCTAATCTCTTCCCTCTACACCCATCAGATGCCTCCAAGATGTGAATTCGAGTTTCCCCCTGAGCTCACCCAGTTGATCCAGTAGAAGAACACCCTGATGCAATTTCTTGTCCAGAACACTCAGAATAACCAGAACAACAACAACAACAACCCTCCACCACCACCACCTGTGGACAACCTGACATGTTTCTTAAGGTTGCAACCACCCGTGTTTGCTAGTAGCATCGAACCAATTGTGGCTGATGGCTGGCTACGCAAGATTGGAAGGGATTTGACCACCGCCAATTGCTCGGATGCTGAGTAGGTGCGATTTGCCGCACACCAGTTGTCTGGACCAGCCGCAGCATGGTGGGAGAATTACACAACCACTTACCCCGTAGCCAATGTGACTTGGGATCAGTTTCAACAAGCTTTTCGTACTGCCCATGTCTCGACTGGAGCCATGAGTATGAAGAAGCAGGAGTGGTCCAAGATTACCATCCTATCAACCAAGCAACTATTCAGAACAAATATCCCCTTCCTCGGATCAATGATCTATATGATCAATTTGCTGGTTCATGAGTGTTCTCTAAACTCAACTTGAGGTTGGGTTACACTAGATCCATGTTCGTGAAGAGGATATTCCAATGACCACCTTCGTGACTCGATACGGTTCATACGAGTACACAGGTCATGTCATTTGGCTTGACAAATGCTGCAGCTACCTTCTCTCACCTGATGAATTACATATTCATGGAATACCTTGACAAATTTGTCATTGTTTATCTGGAGGATATCCTTGTATATTCCAAGAATAAGGAAGAGCATGCCGAACATCTTCGCCTTGTGCTAGAAAAGCTTCAAGAGCACCAACTTTATGCTAAACATTCCAAGTGCGAATTCTGGCTTCCTGAAGTAACCTACCCTGGGCATGTCATCTCCAAGGATGGTATTGCCATCAACCCCGAGTGAGTTCAGGCCATTCTCGATTGGACTCCTCCGAAGAACGTCAAGCAAGTCAGAAGTTTTCTCGGTCTCGCCAGCTATTGCCGTCGATTCGTCGAGAACTTCACCAAGCTCGCCAAGCCTCTAACTGGTCTACTTCACAAAGGCGTCAAGTTTGAGTGGACAGACAAATGTCAAGAAAGTTTTCAGGCACTCAAGGACAAGCTGACTTCTGCCGCAGTGCTTGCTCCACCTGATACTAAGAAGGACTTCGTCATTTACTGCGATGCTTCCCGTCAAGGATTAGGCTGTGTCCTAATGCAAGAACACAAAGTGATTGCTTATGCCTCTCGTCAGTTGTGCCCTCATAAGGAGAACTATCCAGTTCATGACATCGAGCTTGTTGCTGTCATATATGCTCTAAAATAGTGGCGACATTACCTTCTTGGTAATCGTTGCAAGATATTCACCGACCACCAAAGTCTAAAGTATCTGTTTACTCAGCCAGACCTGAACCTCTGTCAGCAGAGATGGATGGAGACTATTGCAGACTTTGACTTGGGTATTTCTTATACACCAGGTAAGGCTAATGTGATGGCTGATGCCTTGAGCCGCAAGTCATATTGCAACCACTTCCAGGTTCACAGAGTTCAACCCTCACTTGTTGAGGAATTCAGAAAGCTGAACCTCCACATTGTTCCTCCCGGAGCGCTCGCTCCCCCTCCCCCATAGCTCCTCAAGATGAATCTTCGTGTTGTTCCTCAGGGTTCTCTAAATACCCTGACTGTCAAACCAGATCTCGTCGACGATATCAAGGCTATTAAACATTATGACTCCGAAGTCGAGAAGATTAAACGATATCTCACAAAAGGAGAGCCCTCATTCGTCACTATTGCTGATGATGGCACCTTGTACTTCAAAGGCCGTTTAGTGGTACCATGTGCGAGGGAGAACCTGGATATGACTCCAAGGGTTATGAAAGAAGCTCATGATATGCCTCTGTCTATTCATCCCGGTAGTACCAACATGTACCAAGACATTCGTCAATGATTCTGGTGGTCTAATATGAAGCAAGACATTGCTCCTTATGTTGCTGAGTGTGACACTTGTCGTCGAATTAAAGCTGAACATCAAACACCTGCTGGAACCCTGCAACCTATCTCTATTCCTGAATGGACATGGGACCATGTCGAAATGGACTTCGTCACTGGATTTCCCAAATCGCAGAAAGGTAATGATGCTATTCTTGTCGTCATTGACCAACTTTCTAAAGTTGCGCATTTTCTGGCTGTCAAAGAAACGATCACTCCTAGTCAGCTGGCAACTCTCTACATGTCCAGAATTGTTTCACTTCACGGTATTCCACTGGTTATCAGTTCAGACGGTGGCTGAGGGAGTCCTGTATTAAGGGGTCCTCAGGCGTCCGGGTCGATGAAGCTAGGCCGTGTTGATGGGCCACGAAAGTAGAAGCAGAAGACTCTCCCTCGTATTCGGTCAGGACTCCTATATACGTAGAAAGGCAAGCGTACTTTCTGAATGTATCTATTACTTCATCCCCAAGTTACCTTTGTAACCCAAGGCCCCCTATGGCGTGTATATAAGCCGGAGGGTTTAACTCGTAGAGGCTGACATCAGAATCATAACATCCTCATAGGCTAGGCAATAGGGTTTAGCCACTACGATCTCGAGGTAGATCAACTCTTGTAATCATATTCATCAAGATTAATATAGCAGGAAGTAGGGTGATACGTCTCCAACGTATCTATAATTTTTGATTGTTCCATGCTATTATTTATGAAGTCTTGGATGTTTAATGGGCTTTATCATTCACTTTTATATCATTTTTGGGACTAACCTACTAACCCAAAGGCCCAGTCCAGATTGCTGTTTTTTGCCTGTTTCAGGGTTATGCAGAAAAGAAATATCAAACGGAGTCCAAACGGAATGAAACCTTCATAGGAGATATTTTTGGAGGAAATCACACACGATAGACTTAGGGGCCAAGCCAGGAGACAGAAGGGCCACCCTCGAGGGTGGGGGGCGTGCCCCCTTTCCCAGGGTGCGGCCCCTGCCTCGAGGGCAGCCCCTGTGGCCCCTGGTGCCCGTCTTCCTCCTATATATACCTACGTACCCCAGAAACTCCATAAGCAGAGAGAAAACCCTAATTCCACCGCCATAGCTGCTGTTCCCACGGAGATCCCATCTTGGATCCTGTTCCAGGAGGCGGATCCATCACGGAGGCCTTCATCATCATCATCATCGCCCTCACCATGAGTTGTGAGTAGTTTACCTTAGACCTTCGGGTCCATAGCTAGTATCCAGATGACTTCTCTCTCCGGATCTCAATACAAAGTTCTCCTCCGTCTTCGAGGAGATCTATTCGATGTAATCTCTTTTTGCGGTGTGTTTGTCGAGATCCGATGAATTGTGAGTTAATGATCAAGATTATCTATGAAAGATATTTGGTTCTTCTCTGAACTTTTTATGTGTGCTCATAATATCCTTGCAAGTCTCTTCGAATTATCGGTTTGGTTTGGCCTACTAGATCTATAGTTCTTGCTATGGGAGAAGTGCTTGGCTTTGGTTTCAATCTCACGGTGTCCTTTCCCAGTGACAGTAGGAGCAGCATGGCACGTATTGTATTGTTGCCATCGAGGATAAAAATATGGGGTTTTCATCATATTGCTTGAGTTTATCCCTCTACATCATGTCATCTTGCTTAAGGCGTTACTCTGTTTGTATGAACTCAATACACTAGATGCATGCTGGATGGCGGTCGATGTGTGGAGTAATAGTAGTAGACGCAGGCAGGAGTCGGTCTACTTGTCTCAGAGGTGATGCCTATATATAATGATCATGCCTAGATAGTCTCATAATTATTTGCTTTTTTATCAATTGTTCGACAATAATTTGTTTACCCGCCGTAGAATACCGCTATCATGAGAGAAGCCACTAGAGAAAACTATGGCCCCCGGGTCTATCTCTATCATATTACTTCCCCGTCAATTTCTATCACCGTTGTTTATTTGCTGTTTTATTAAACTAAAAATACCAAAAACATTATCTATCATCTCTATCAGATCTCACTATCGTAAGTGACCGTAAAGGGATTGACAACCCCTTATCACGTTGGCTGCGAAGTTCTTATTTGTTTGTGCAGGTGCGAGGGACTGGCGCGTGGTCTCCTACTGGATTGATACCTTGGTTCTAAAAAACCGAGGGAAATACTTACGCTACTGTGCTGCATCTCCCTTTCCTCTTCAAGGGAATACAAATCAAGCTCAAGAGGTAGCAAGAAGAATTTCTGGCGCCGTTGCCGGGGAGGCTTACGCAAAAGTCATATACCAAGTACCTATCACAAACCCTTATCCTTCGCACTACATTTATTTGCCTCTCGTTTTCCTCTCCCCCACTTCACCTTTGCCGTTTTATTTGCCCTTCTTCCGCCGTGTGTTTTTGGTTCGTTTGCTTCTTGTTTGCTTGTGTGTTGCTTTCTTGCATGTCATCATGTCTAGCACACCTATCATTATCACCACTCCCGAGAGTGAGGTCCTCAACTTTAAACAAAGGGAGGGAGAAAATTTAAAAGATGCCTTGTATAGAATTTGCAATGCTCAAGATAGGTCTAATAGAAAGCTTTCCACTTCCGTGCTTCTTCGCAATTTTTATGTTGGCATAACTTCGTGGAACAGATTTATCTTAGACACCATTAGTGGAGGGAATTTCTTGGGTAGCCACACCGTTGATTCTTACAAAGCTATGACTAAATTATTTGGCTCACCTCCTCTTACGGTTAATGGGACCGTTTTAACTTTGGAGCATGTTATGCAAAGGTTAGAAGTTATTGAGAACAAAGTTGCTACGGTAGAATTGTTAGAGAACTTGGATAGAAAAATTCACAACGAAATTACCCAATATGGATCTAAGGTAGGAGTTGTTCTGAGAAATCTTAAAGAAAAAGAACCCATAGTTAAGGAAAAGCTAGATCAAGATTCTACTAGAATCAATAAGCTTGAGGATGTTATCACTAATGTGGGTTCCGCTCTTTCCGCTATAAAAACCACTCCAAATACCTCCACTATGTTATCTAAGTTCATGTATGTCCCTAAAGACAAGGGTGAAACCTCTAGACTTGCGGATCTCAAATCCATAAGTGTTCATCCTAATTTTCTTACTTTTGCAAGAGACCCTTTTGACACTTCAGAATTTCTTGATTTCTTGCCCAAGAGTTTGATTATTCATAGGGACAAAGAAGTGCCCAAGAATCATAAGTGCTTAATCAAATAATTGCCTTCCAAAGATGGCAATACCTAGATCTATCTTGTATCGTGCCTAGCTAGGGGCGTAAAACGATAGTGCTTGTTGGGAGGCAACCCAATTTTATGTTGTTTTGCTTTTGTTTCTGTTAGGGAATAAATAATGCATCTACCCTCTGATTAGATGTGTTTTCATGTTTTGTTTAGTGTTTGTGCCAAGTAGAACCTTTGGTAAGACTTGTGTGAAGTTTATTTGATTTTGCTGTGAAAAACAGAATCGTTAGGGCTCGCTAAAGTAGCCTTAAGATTTTACTGGACCGTGATCTTTAGTTGATTCCTTTTGATGATGATTGGTAGACAAATTTCGCAAATTTACCAATTTAGTTTGAATTTGTTGGAGTTCCATAAGTAGGCGAACCCATCAGATTACTACAGACTGTTCTGTTTTTGACAGATTCTGTTTTTCGTGTGTTGTTTGCTTATTCCGATGCATCTATGAGTAATATTGTAGGATATGAATCATAGAAAACTTGGAGTACAGTAGGTTTAACACCAATATAAACAAAGTATGAATTCCTTGCTGTACCTTTGAATGGTGGTTTGCTTTCTCTTACTAACGGAGCTCACGAGAATTTTTGTCTAAGTTTTGTGTTGTGAAGTTTTCAAGTTTTGAGTATTGCTTTGATGGACTATGGAACAAGGAGTAGCAAAGGCCTAAGCTTGGGGATGCCCATGGAACCCCAAGTAAATTCAAGATGATCAAAAGCCTAAGCTTGGGGATGCCCCGGGAAGGCATCCCCTCTTTCGTCTTCATCCATCGGTAACTATACTTGGAGCTATATTTTTATTCGCAACATGCTATGTGTTTTGCCTGGAGCGTCTTGTATAATTTGAGTCTTTGCTTTTTAGTTTGCCACAATCATCCTTGCTGGACATACCTATTTGAGAGAGTTAAATATGCCCTAGAAATTATTAGAACACTCTATGTGCTTCACTTATATCTTTTGAGTTGAATAGTTTTTGCTCTAGTGCTTCACTTATATCTTTTAGAGCACGATGGTGGTAACATTTTGTAGAAATTGTTGAACTCTCATGATTCACTTAGAATTATTTTAGAGTCTATTAAAACAGCATGGTAAAGTGTTTAGGCTAAAGAAATTAGTCTTCACATGGTAAACATGCAATGTCAATGTAGTAACAAAAATCACATCAAGTGCATTGAATATAAAGAGATGTTGGATGCTTGATTACTGTTTTGAGACATGAGGATAGTGATATTAGAGTCATGCTAGTGGAGTAATTATGAAATTGAGAAATATTTGTGTTAAGGTTGGTGATTCCCGTAGCATGCACGTATGGTGAACCGTTATGTGACTAAGTTAAAGCATGAGGTATTTGTAGAGTGTCAACCTTTGTGTGGAGGTCGGGGGCGCGCGATGGTTAACTCCTACCAACCTCCCCCCAAAGGGCATGCGTTGATTGCTTTCTTTTGATGACTCGTAGATTTTTGCAATAAGTATATGAGTTCTTATGACTAATGTTGAGTCCATGGATTATACGCACTCTCACCCTTCCACCATTGCTAGCCTCTCTTGTACCGCGCAACTTTCGCCGGTGCCATAAACCCACTATATATCCTTCCTCAAAACAGCCACCATATTGTTCCTCAAAACAGCCACCATACCTACCTATCATGGCATTTCCATAGCCATTCTGAGATATATTGCCATGCAACTTTCCACCGTTCCGTTTATATGACACGCATCATATTGTCATATTGCCATGCATGATCATGTAGTTGACATCATATTCGTGGCAAGGCCACCATGCATAATCTTTTTATACATGTCACTCTTGTTTCATTGCACACACCGGTACACCGCCGGAGGCATTCATATAGAGTCATACTTTGTCGTTGTAGTATCGAGTTGTAATCTTGTGTTGTAATGAAAGTGTGAGGATCATCATTTTTAGAGCATTGTCCCATGGGAGGAAAGGCTGAATCTAAAAAGAGAAAGGCAAAAAAAAGGAAAAAAGAGAAAGGCAAAAAAAAAGGCCCAAAAAAAAGAAAAAAATATAAAAAAGAAAAACAAAGAAAAAAAAGAAAAGAAAAAGGGGAGAATTGCTACTACCATTTTCCACACTTGTGCTTCGAAGTAGCACCATGTTCTTCATTGTAGAGAATCTCATGTTTAGTCACTTTCATATACTTGTGGGAATTTTCATTAAAGAACTTGGCTTGTATATTCCAACAATGGTCTTCCTCAAATGCCCTAGGTCTTCGTGAGCAAGCAAGTTGGATGCACACCCACTAGTTTCTTTTGTTGAGCTTTCATTCATATTTAGCTCTAGTGCATCCGTTGCATGGCAATCCCTACTCACTCACATTGATATCTATTGATGGGCATCTCCATAGCCCGTTGATACGCCTAGTTGATGTGAGACTATCTCCCTCCTTTTTGTCTTCTCCACAACCACCTCTATTCCACCCATAGTGCTATGTCCATGGCTCACACTCATGTATTGCGTGAAAGTTGAAAGATTTGAAAAGATAGAGCATGAAAACAAATGCTTGGTTGAAATCAGGGTTGTGAAAGATATGCATATTTAGTGTGATAATAAGGGAGGATAGCCAACACTATATGATTTTTTAGGGATAACTTTCTTTAGCCATAGTAATTTGAGAAGACGTGATTGCTTTGTTAGTATTGCTTGAAGTATTGTTATTTCTGATGTCAATATAGACTTTTGTCTTGAATCTTTCAGATCTGAACATTCATGCCACAATTAAGAGAATTACATTAAAAAACTATATTGGTTAGTATTCCACATCAAAAATTCTTTCTTTATCATTTACCTACTCGAGGATGAGCAGGAATTAAGCTTGGGGATGCTTGATACGTCTCCAACGTATCTATAATTTTTTATTGTTCCATGCTATTATTTATGAAGTCTTGGATGTTTAATGGGCTTTATCATTCACTTTTATACTCTCTCCGTCCGAAAATACTTGTCATCAAAATGGACAAAAGGGGATATATGTAGACTAAAATACATCTAGATACATTCCCTTTTATTCATTTTGATGACAAGTATTTCCGGACGGAGGGAGTATCATTTTTGGGATTAACTGATACGTCTCAAACGTATCTACTTTTCCAAACACTTTTGCTATTGTTTTGCCCTCATTCTTGCATGATTTGAACTAAACTAACCCGGACTGACGCTGTTTTCAGCAGAGCTGCCTGTATGGTTTTATTGTGTGCAGGAAAATGGATTTTTAGGTGTCTTAGAAAATTCCAAGAAAAATCACAGAAAATCCACGCACCCGAAGGGCCATTGTGCCAGAAGTGGGGCCAGAGGGCAGCCAGGGGGGCCCCAGGCGCCCTGCTGGCGCGGCCCCACCCCTGGCCACGCCAAGAGGCCGCCTGGGAGGGTCCTCCCCCCTCTGGTGCCCTACCTTGGCTCCTATTTATTCCCGTGGTGAGGAAACCCCAGAACAGAAGTCGTTTTTCCAGTTTTCGTCGCGGAGCCGCCGCCACCCTTTGTTCTTCTTCGGGAGGGCTAATCTGGAGGCTGATTTGGCCTCCGGAGAGGGGAGATCATCGCCATCGTCATCATCATCACCACTCCATCCTCCCTCCATGACTTCTCCTTCCATGTGTGAGTAATTCCCTGCTGTAGGCAAAGGGGATGGTAGGGATTGGATGAGTTAGATCATGTAATAGTTTATCAGATTGTTTGGGGCATGTTGCCTATCATCTACTTTGGTGATTATCATCTTTGCTTCAACTTGTTGCTCTTAATGCTTGTCACTTTGGGCCCGAGTGCCATGTTTTCAGATCTGAACCCTATGTGTCTGCATGAATATATTTGTGTTCTTGATCCTATCTATGAGTTGTTTGCACCTATTATGGTCCGGAACCGGCGATCCCAAAGGTGACAGCTTGGGACACCAAAGGGGATGGTCCATAATTCGAGGATTCCATGTATCCATTGAGTTTATTGCTTTGTTCCGGTGCTCTTTGACAGGAGCACCTTAATCTCCATAAGTTCCTTTTGGCCCCCTTCGTAGCGGGATGGACAAAAGATGTTGTGCAAGTTCTTATTGCAAGCACGTACAACTACCTGTGGGATACATGCCTAATGTTTGATATTTTCCTAGATGATCATTACTTTTCTGTGTGCCTTGCCCCAAGTTAGATTCATGATGTATCTCATCCATGCAGCGCCCAACCATCCATCTCCCTAGCCTACAGTGTTTCAATCTTGTTGGTTATTAGTTGTTACTTTTGCTGTTTACTTTTGCTGTCACCACCATCACTATCATATCACCGTTACCACTTATCTTTTGTTGCAAGTAAGTATATTTCAGGTGCGGTTGAATTGAAAACTCAACTGTCAAAGCTTATAAATACTCTTTGGCTCCCCGTGTGTCGAATCTATAAATTGGGTTATTCTTACCCGCGAAAACTATCTCGATCCCTTACGGTTGAGGGTTATCAAGTACCATTTTCTGGCGCCGTTGCCGGGGAGCATAGCAATATTTACAAGTCTACTTGAAGTATCCTACCTGCTGCGCTTCATCCGCTATGGGTAAGAAAGGAGACCCCAAGGTTCCGATCTTACTATCCACTACAAGAAGAGGTACTGTTCTGAACACTAGTGCTACACTTGATTCACCTTCTGTTATGAGTAAGTTTGCCTCACCACCACCACATGATGCTTCTACTGAATCTGTTACTATGTCCGATACTTTTGATGATGCTTCTACTACTCTTGATGATATTGGTTCACTTGGTTATGCTCTTGAGAAACAGATCGCTGCTGCTGCAAAAAAATCTGGAATTGAAATTCCTGTTACTCGCTACCCTATTGGTGGTACTTATGATTATCCTGATTTGAGTAAACTCAAGGAGAGACTCCTTGATGATGATTACATTATGCTTGATGATGATTTATGCAGGGAACTGACAGAGTTTGCCGACTCTGACCCTGAAGCTATTAAGAAGCTGCTTGAAAAACACTCCTTGAAGAACAAGACTGTTCCTGATCCTGAATTTGCTACATCTCCTATATGCATCAATGATCCTGATTATGATTTCTCTGTTGATCTTTCACTTATATCTATGGTTGAAGCTGACCCCTTTTATGGCAGAGAAAATGATGATGCTATTGCACACCTGACCAAACTCACTAAGTTGGGTGGCTTGTTTACCACGAATGAAAAGATACGAAACTTTTCTGTGACTAAGCTTCTTCCTTTCTCTTTGAAGGAAGGTGCTAAAACATGGTATGATGCACTACCATGTGGTTCCATTAAGAGTCCTCAAGACTTAGCTCACTCTTTTGTTGATAAGTACTTTCCTGCTCATATGCAACATGCTGCTTTATAAAGAATTTATAACTTTAAACAGTTGCAGGATGAGCACCTCCCTAAAGCTTGGGGGAGGTACTGTAGTCTGATCCAGGCTAGACCAGGACATGGAGTCCCTAAGAATGAATTAATCGATATATTTTATGCTCGTCTAACTGATGAATCCATGTCCTATTTGGATAGTTGTGCTAGTTGTATTTTCAGGAAAAGAACACCGGACGATGCAGAAGAATTGATGGGCAGGATTGCCAAAAACCATGAAGATTGGTCCGTCCCTGAACCACCTCCACCACCAAAGAAGAGGGGCATGCTTGTTCTAAGCCCCGAAGATATGCAAGAAGCAAAGAAGTCTATTAAAGAGAAGGGTATTACAACTGAAGACGTGAAGAATCTACCCCCTATTGAGAAGTTGTGTGAGCCTACCACTCACCCTCCTATGGTAGAGGTACACTCTCTTTTAGATTTCAACGCAAGTGACATCCCTCATGGTAAGCCTCCTGATCAATGTTTAGATGAGCTTGATAATTTTATTATGAAGCAAAGTCATTTTAATGAGAGGATACAAAGTCAATTGCATGATAATTCCCTTGCTATCAAAAGTTTGCTTGATGTTCTAGGTAGAACAGTTAATGATGTTAAATGTCTTGTGAAGCATTTTCATATGGTTCAAACTCAGCTTGAACAAATTTCTAATGTGCAAAAAGATTTGCTTGCTAACAATACCAAACAAGATGATTTACAGGCCTTCGGGATTAAGACCCGAGGAGGAACTAGCACTCAAGATCCTCTCTATCCAGAGGGGCATCCGAGGAGAATCGAGCAAGATTCTCAAATGCAGGAAGAAGAAATTGTTGGCTCTCCAAAGAAGAAGAAGAAGAAACACAAGGAGGTTGACAATTACAATGATCCTATTACAAGTGAAGAGCCAGCTATTGATCCCAACAGTATATCTACCTCCGATGCTGAGACTGAAGACGGTGCCGAACCTGAAGATAAGGATAAGGAGAAGAATGATCCGCCTGAAGTTCGAGAAGAAGAAGCACCTGACAAACGCAAGAAGTACACTAGAGAAGACTTCGTCGCAAGAAGACATGGGAAGGAAAGAGAACCATGGATACAGAAACCCATGCCCTTTCCAGGTAAGTCTCTCAAATCTAAAGAAGAAGAGCATTACAATAAGTTTTGTGAGTGGATGAAACCTCTTTTTCTTCAAATCCCTTTGACTGATGCTATTAAGTTACCTCCCTATTCAAAATATATGAAAGATATTGTTACTAATAAAAGAAAAGTTCCTAATGAAGCAATATCTACTATGCTTGCTAACTACTCTTTCAGTGGCAAGATTCCTGAGAAGCTTGGTGATCCAGGTATACCCACCATTCCTTGCTCCATAAAGAATAATTATGTCAAAACTGCTTTATGTGATCTTGGAGCAGGAGTGAGTGTTATGCCTTTCTCTCTTTACAAGAGGCTTTGTTTAGAGAAACTAATTCCTACAGATATCTCTCTTCAGATGGCTGACAAGTCAACAGCCGTCCCGATAGGTATTTGTGAGGATGTTCCCATAGAATTTGCTAATTGTTTGATCCTTACTGATTTTGTCGTGCTTGACATGCCCGAGGATGGGGGCATGTCCATTATTCTTGGTAGACCTTTTCTTAACACCGCAGGTGCTATTATTGATTGCAATAAAGGAAAGGTTACCTTCAATGTGAATGATAAAGAACACACGGTGTATTTTCCAAAGAAGACCAACAAGAGGCATGGCCTCAACTCTATAGAAAATATCGAGACCGTGAAGATTGGAGAATGGGACTGTCCACTACATGTGCACCACAAATACAAAACTATTATGGTGGGGACAATGTCCATTAAAGTAAAGGTGCAATGATCACTTCGTAAGAGGTGGGACTTTTTGCTCTATATATCGCCGGTTTGTTGGTAAGACTTGATCAACCTTACTAGTGAGCATGTTTTATATAGGTAAAAAGTTGAGCTTGTTATGTTTTCATTTGTTTTAGCTTTTGTTCTCCTTGCTGTACCAAGTGTTTGTGTTTTTGAAACTTCACAATACTAATCACTGCTTTAAGTTTTCAGAAAGTTTTGCAGCTTTTTGAACTTCGAAAAAATTTCAACAGTGAAGTTTTCAGAAAAATTCTAGAAAAATAAAAATAAAAATTTCTATGCCGGGAGTGACCCAAAGGCACCTGGGGCTGACCAGGGGGGCCACCAGCGGCCCAGGCGGCCAGCTGGCGCGGCCTGCCCCCTGGCCGCGCCCATAGGGCGCCTGGGGCCCACAGGTCCCGCCTCCAGGTGAGTCTTCTTCCTCTCTCTCTCTTTCTCTCCGAAAACACGAGTTCTGCACCTGTTCTTGCGTTCTTGCTGTTCTTGGAGGCAATTTTCGATCTCTCTCTACAACCTATCATTCGAGCTGAGATTTTGAACAAATACTCCCTGATATGTAACTCCTCCACCCCTCCAATTAGATTTTTGGTTGGTGGCTTCATTTGTGAGTATTTAGTAGTTCTTGGTGCTGTGTAGATGAGCTTGCATGCATGTGTAGAAATTTATTTTCCAAGTTTTGATGCAAGTTTATGCCTTAGGTAAGTGAGTTGAGTAGTTTGCCTTAACCCACTTTGTTTAAATCCTTGTTTTTGTAATTTGACAAAAATTTCAGAAATGAGTTTGTTAGGAAGGGCAAAGGGGTGGCTTGAGAAGAAGAAGCCCGCGTGCTCCGATCGAGTTACTAGAGCCACAGCTTCACCCTCGACTGCTAGGGTGAGCTACAATGAAGATCATGTGCCCCTAGAGTTGTTGGAAGACACAAATCCAGCACGTGCGATGATGTTCCCATGTGATGAATTCCTTGAAGCTGCAGGAATTAAGGATGAGTTTTATAATCTTTGTGCTAATGCAGGTCTGACACGGCTCGTCACGTGCCGTGTTGCTCAGTATCAAAAACTCACCTCCGGTTTCATTAACAGTTTTAGATATAACCTTGATACTGGTTCTATTGAGTTTAAAATTTACAATAATATTTTGACCATGCCCTTGGAAAAGTTTTGTGAAATAATAGGTGTGCCAAACGTTGGGCTGACGGCAAAGATGACCTCTCAGCCCTCCGAGCCGAGAACCGTCTTCAACTCTCTCTGCAGCATAGATACGAGGGATATTCATCGATCAAAAATCTCCAGCATCTTATTCCCTCACCTCAGGTATTTTGCGTATTATGTTGCTAGAGGGGTGTTAGCTCGTGACAACACGAGCAGCATTTCTGCGCCGGATATTGCTATCCTGGCAACCGCCCTCTCAGGGAGGTTTAATTATAATGTGGGTGCCTTAATTGCTTGATGCCTTGCTATGAACGGTAACAAGGGAAATTTATTTGGTGGCGTTTATGCCACACTTATCTTAGAGTATCTTAAAGGCACCCCACACCCTGATGATAAGCCTTTTACTTATTTAAGTTTTGATCTTGCTGCTATGAAAAGGCATAAGTTTGTTACCATGTCTTCTGAGTTTGGTAACCTTGTTTATATCTTGCGTTTCAGAACTACCGCGGAACGCAAGATCCGTCTACCTGCACCTCTTTTGTTTGATTTTTCTCGCAGGAACGGATGGTCCTTTGATGTTATCCAGTTCGATGAGTTCATGGTCCAGCATCAGTTTCATAACCCCATGGAGGGGGTTGTGCCCGACGAGGAGGAGCACGGTGAGTTACCACCTTTTCAGGGGGAGACCGTCACCTAGTTTGGTGAAGGGTCTTCCTCTGCTTGGAGTGAGGACCCTTCTTCGTGGGAGGATCCGAGGACTTCGGTGTAACGCCCCAGACACACCCGCCGGTGGTCGTTACTCCTGGCGGGATCTAGACTGGCCTCACATATCAATACTAGTCTTTTCTGCGCACTTTGTCCTCACTCGTGCGCACCCGGGAGCAACTTCCCGGTCGGTCACCCATCCTGAAACTACTCCAAGCTGAGCACGCTTAACTTTGGAGTTCTATTCGAATGGGCTCCCGGAAAAGAAGGAATTCCTTATTGATATGAGTAGTATATCCACTACAACAAAAACCCACCTATAGCAACGCATATCTACCAATGATACCGTGACATGTGTTGTTTGTTCCACCTCCCACCCCTCCCACACTTTGAGCTAACCTCCCCGTACCCACCTCTGTGAGGCGCCAAACATAGAAAAAATGGAACTTTTCTATCCAACACCCATCTCCATCTCGCCTGATTCCCCTTTCTCGCCATGGCCACGACGCGACGACCGCATACCGGCGCCACCACAAGCCAGCCCCACTGCGTGCCCCCAGCCTCCATGATGGCCGCATTAGGCCACCATGCCTGCGCGTGCAGTGGCCGCTGCCGAACTGGCGCGACCAGATCTGGGCCCAAGCGCACACGAGAGCGGCAACTCCCTGCACCACCAGCCACCCCGACCACCTCTCCGCTGCAAGCACGCACCAGCGCGCCGGAGCCCCGGAGGAGCCACCCCGCCGCCGCAGCCGCCGTCACCCCCACCACACAGACCACTACTTGCCTCCACGAGGTCCCCCAATTCGTGAGCGTGACACTTGACTCCGGGAGAAACGGATCCCGCTAGCGGCGGCTCTGCGCGGGATTTGCCCATCGGAGGCTGCTGGTGATGGCGAGATGGAGAAGGAGGTGGAGCCAGCAACATTGTAGCGCCGGTAACAACACACATCTTGAGAGACATGCACAATTCCTCTGAATCATTATAATCTTTAACTGTTTATTCTATAAGAGCACGTTGCGGAAAAAACTGATCTGCAATTTCAAACTATTAGTATCACAGGTTTTGGTGGTAACACATGCTCACCTTCAGTTCAAACTAACAACAATGATCACGAACGGGTACCATGTTTGTTTTATTTGGAGCACAAACAGATGAATCGTGGTGCACACAATTGCATAGTGTTGAAGTATAGATTGTAACCATACCTTCCTGTTATATATACAAGTTATTTTTTTCATAACCCTAATGCCACGGGTGGCTGGCACGGTTCTCTCCACAATGGTTTCTAGGCCCACTACCTTACGTCTGCACACAAGTTGTTGCACGCTCGGGCCTGACGGTGCTGTGCCTCCCCGGCTACCTTATGTCGACGCTTTATCTGGACTGCAGGTTGGATCTTACATAAATTGCCTTATGGGCGCGTATGATTCAGTTGTTGATGCTTCCACCTTGTGTTTTCAAGATAAAACATGCATTGAACCTATGATGAACTCCTATGTTGTAGGGATAAGGCTGGGAGGTGCCGAATCAGTGCAAAAAACGTGGCCAGAACGGGGATATGCATGGATACGTAGGGGATACACGTATCCTCAATACGAAGGGATACCTTAGGGTACATATACGAGTACTGAACTTTGTTGTGTGCTGCTGCGTGAACCACTGAATTATTTGTGCATTTGTACATATACTCGCCGTATCCCCGTAAGTCTATTTTCAGAAAATGTCGTTTTCCCGTATCGCCGAACCCGTATCCCCGTATTCGTATCCCCATACCATGTAACATAAATGAAATCTATGGACATCATCATCTCTGTTCTGGATGACATGCAGTAGCTCCAGGCTGCCTCTACATTGTCTACGGGTTGTCATACCATGAAACCTCCAAGCTCTGCAAATCACTTCTGTGCTGAAGTTGTACTGCTCCATGACAGGTAGGTTAGTAGCAGAAACTTTCCTGACCACCAATACGATGTTATGTCGATAGTATCTAATTATATTTTCCACCTGTATCTTCATGTGATGTTTTTCCATGAATTTTTTTGCCTACTAGATGTCAGCTAACAGTTTGTCAGTCTCTAAACACTTGGATTAGCTGTTATTTTGGTTTGAAATTTCCAGGTCGGGTTTCAAACAGTTGACAATAGATGCACAAATGAATAAGATTATGTTATGATCTTTAGCTTTCCTTGCCTGATTAACTTGCTTTACTGTCATTTAGTTTCAGGGCAGATGGATATGTATAGCTTACTACATGATCAGAAAAAGTGAGGCAGCCCATTCGCTTCCTTGATTAGGTACTTTGTACATTCCCATATATTGCCCAGTACCCTATTTTGTACTCCCTCCGTTCCGATTTACTCATCGTGGTTTTAGTTGAAATTTGAACTAAAACCACGACAAGTAAATCGAAACGGAGGGAGTACATTCCTATAGGTTTTGATGATCAGTTATTGAACGGCATGACAAATGATACATGATTAGGATGCTAAAATGTCACAAGGATCATGTTCTTTTGATATATGATGATATGCCACATTGGCAGCAATGGCATATGGGTAGTATTTCTTAAAACTAGGTAAGTACTGACAAAAACTATTCAACCATGGTCTGCTTTTATTCAGACTTTTCAACCATTACATATGTCACCTCTGAATTCTGATGCATTTTATACTAGGTTGGTCCTCAAGAATTTAGTAGTGGCAAATCAATTTCTCTTCTTCTGTAAACATCTTGGATCTCACTTTCTCTAGAAACAATAAATCCCTAGTTTTTCCTAGAGAAGCCCAAACCAATTAATGCCCCCAACTGTGGCGGCCAAGACCATAGTCGTGGCCCATCTCTTCTAAATATTTGTTTGTGGCTTCATGTCCTCATCTCAGATTGGGGTGGTGTTGTGGTCAGAGTGAAACCAAACTTCCTATAGCGTCTCAGTCTAGTATGGTACCTCCGATTTATCTTTCTCAACTTCTACTAAGTTACTCTCTCATGTCCTCTCTTCTATACTAATAGGGCATGATCTTGTGCGTAATAATTAGATCATGCTAACATGCAAGGCCGAGTCAGGGACTCAGGCCAGGCATGATGGCAAGCAGAGTAGATTAGAAAGTTATCCCACAACTCCCCGTTTCCGTTTCATAGTTCACTATGCATGTCTTGGTTTGTTTTTGCATTAGTTAACAACGCGAACTGCCCCTAATCTAATGATGCGCTTTTTTTCATGTTGTTCCTTCTACAGGTTCCGAGAATGGTACTCATGGATTGAAAAATACTAAAGTGTGAAATGGCAGTTCCCAGGTAACTACGCATTTTTGTGTGATGGTTTTCGAGCTGCTGGCATCAAATATTTTCTCTCTTAATACATCATATATAGAAAGCAAAAGTAATTAGTGCAGAGTCCTTTGGAAAATAGAAATATGCAATTCGTTAGTCGATATTATTGTTACCTAAGTACATGTCATCTAGTTGGTTGTTGAATTCCTCTAATTATTAATATAATATAATCTTTGGATAATTGTTAGTAGTAAATACATGTTGATGGTTGGTCATAGTGAACAGGCACATCCGATTGATCAAAGATGTTGTGTCTTTATATGAACTCTACTAAGTTATCTGTAAGACATACGTGAGCTTATGTCTGTTTTCCCAAACATCTTTTCTTGGACACTTGGTATTGGATATGTGGGTACTTTTCCGTACAATGCATAACATGTATATGTTGGTTTCAAATTTTGAATTTATGACTAAATAGTATTATGTTTTTCTTTTCTTTGTAGGATGAGAAGTTAAATACTAGATGATTACTTGGATCCTTGGATAATTTATGCTGATGTCTAGTACTTGGAGGAGAATGAAGACATGTCATAGGATTTTAGAAATTTATATCATGTAAAAGGTTTCATTTTCCAGGAAATTGATGTACTCCTAATTGATGATACTTGCATTGCAATGTAACAGATTGTGCCATTGAATCAAAAACTTAGTTTCCTTTCTACTCTTTCAGTTTTACTAAAGTTGTACCTTGTACCACAAAGCTCAAAAAAGGTGTCATGTACTGCTATTTGAACAACCTACTGTTGAAATAATTATATACATAGGTTTTTCTATTTGTGCAAACAACAACGCATAGAAGCGTTGGATGAATCTGTTGGTGGCTTGCAACATATTATTCTTTAGATTACCAACGGATTTATATATGTTGTTGTAGACCCTTGCAACGCCACCAACGACAACACATAATAATCCGTTGGTGTAGACATTAGCAACGCTTATATGGACAAAAGGCAACGCATCGATGCGTTGCTGAAGGGGGGTTCCTGTTGTAGTGATCATCCCTAATAAGCCAGGCCATCACATACACCCTCACTCAGAGGAACCGACGTCCTCGTCGGGCCACAGGAACGTTCCCTCTTGGCACAACCGTCTGTGCTTCCAGGACAGCACATGTGCCATGCCGTGTGCCACGACGGGTCACAAACGTCATGCACAACATGACTGCAAACTGTCCACAAACATCCGTGTAACCGCGAGGGTCGGCTCTGATACCAACTTGTAACGCCCCGGACACACCCGCCGGTGGTCGTTACTCCTGGCGGGATCTAGACTGGCCTCACATATCAATACTAGTCTTTTATGCGCACTTTGTCCTCACTCGTGCGCACCCGGGAGCAACTTCCCGGTCGGTCACCCATCCTGAAACTACTCCAAGCTGAGCACGCTTAACTTTGGAGTTCTATTCGAATGGGCTCCCGGAAAAGAAGGAATTCCTTATTGATATGAGTAGTCTATCATCCCTAATAAGCCAGGCCATCACATTCGGTGTACGCGCCAGAATCCTTATACGACCCTTGGACTCACCAGTACCACCCCGGAGCAGGAGGCTCCTGGGGGCAGTAGCTACTACCAACTTAGGCTAAAAGCCTAAGCTTGGGGGAGTACGTGCCCTTCTCACTTTTCCATTGTATTATCCGTTTTATTTTCGTTTGCTTTGATCTTTTCGAAGTTTTTGCCCGTTCTTCTTTGTTCTTTCTTTGCAAAAACAACAAAAAGATTTTCTCTTTCTTTTGCTTTCGTTCAACCTTTGAAAAAACCCAAAAAGGTTTCCTTTCTCTCTTTAGTTTGCTTTGTTTTCAGAGTTCAGCTCGAGTCCGTGATGACATTTAATTATATTTCCTACGTTCGATCGTGCAAGTGACAAGGCAGTAATGACGAAGATCGACGGAAGGGAAGCAAAAAGGAAAACCGGTATGAACTCTTCTTGTTTCTACTTTTGTACATATGCCTGTACTTATGATCTAGAGACCAGCTTGTAGCGACATAGTGCTATGTTTACAATGCTTTCCCAATGGTTCATGCTTTCCTTGTGGCTAATCTCAAATAGCTAGAGTATATAATGTGTTATTGAAATGATTTACATGCATTGCATTGTTCATAGTTTGGTATACTAAGGTGGTATTTCCCTTTGGAGAATTCTTGGATTGACTTGGCACATGTTTACACATGTTTAAGACTAAAAAGTCTACTTTGCCTTGATGATCTTTGAGTTTCAGAATAGTTATATCACTTTCATGCCCAATTCAATGTTGCTTTGTCGCTCTGCATGATTATGACCGTTATTGCTCTCTAGTTGGTCGCTTCCCAGTCTCTTGGTAGCCTTCGCTCGCACTAAGCGGAATTCTGCTTGTGCATCCAAATCCTTTCAAACCAGTTATTCCATATGAGTCCACCATACCTTCCTATGTGGTATTTACCGGCCATCCTAACGAAGACTTTCTTGTACCATCTCGAAATTATTCAAATTTACTCCTGTTTTGTGCCTCTGTTTTAGCTCATGAGGAAATAGTAGGTAAGTTATGATCTTCTTATGTTGGACATGTTTTATCCCGGGATTGCATGTCTAATCTGCAAACCCCTAATACGAGGAGGGACTGTCATGAGTGCGCCCAGCTCACAAAAGATAATCACAACCAACAAACCCTCCTTCACGCTTTGTTTATGAGAAATCATAAAACTTTGGTAGTGATAAACAAAGGAGATTAAGGGGATGTGATCGTCCCCATCTTGGGAGCCGTTCCTTGAAACATATCTAGCATAAGAAGTGATTGGGTTGTCTACTAGCATTCGTTGACGAAATATGCACCTCCCAAAATCATTTTTACCTCTGTTTTCAAAACCAAGAGCTCTGGTTCATGTTTAGTCTTTGCTTCCAACCACGGGTTTTCAACCTCGCCATCAAATTCCACGGTTCGAGAGTCTCCACCTTCTTTCTTCAAAGCACCAACTAGGAGAGCATAATTGTCATTCTGAGTGTAATGTGCATTGTCCCAAAGTATTACATTGTCTTCTGCATGCTTGTGGTATTATTTATTCTGAAATTCTTAGTTCTAGTCTTCTTTAAAACTCTGGAGGAGTTTCTGCATTTATGTTTTGCTTCACTCATGGAGGCTAGCGAGATACCACTCTAGTATGTTCAAGCTATGTGCAATGTAATCTTGTCTTGATTTTCAGTAGCATATTATTTACTTTTAGTTATTTGTGATTGGTCACTTGAAAGAAGGATTGCTTCGTGCATTGTCCTCATAGCATTGTTTCAATACTTGCTAGACTCTTTTCGTAGTACATGCTTATATACATCTAATGAAGCAAAAGAGTTTGTCAAAGTTTTCTTTGTCGCGTTCAGTTCGTTGAACTGAATTGCTTGAGGACAAGCAATATGCTAATCTTGGGGGAGTTGATACGTCTCAAACGTATCTACTTTTCCAAACACTTTTGCTATTGTTTTGCCCTCATTCTTGCATGATTTGAACTAAACTAACCCGGACTGACGCTGTTTTCAGCAGAGCTGCCTGTATGGTTTTATTGTGTGCAGGAAAATGGATTTTTAGGTGTCTCAGAAAATTCCAAGAAAAATCACAGAAAATCCACGCACCGAAGGGCCATTGTGCCAGAAGTGGGGCCAAAGGGCAGCCAGGGGGGCCTCAGGCGCCCTGCTGGCGCGGCCCCACCCCTTGCCGCGCCAGGAGGCCGCCTGGGAGGGTCCTCCCCCCTCTGGTGCCCTACCTTGGCTCCTATTTATTCCCGTGGCGAGGAAACCCCAGAACAGAAGTCGTTTTTCCAGTTTCCGCCGCGGAGCCGCCGCCACCCTCTGTTCTTCTTCGGGAGGGCTAATCTGGAGGCTGATTTGGCCTCCGGAGAGGGGAGATCGTCGCCATCGTCATCATCATCACCACTCCATCCTCCCTCCATGACTTCTCCTTCCATGTGTGAGTAATTCCCTGCTGTAGGCAAAGGGGATGGCAGGGATTGGATGAGTTAGATCATGTAATAGTTTATCAGATTGTTTGGGGCATGTTGCCTATCATCTACTTTGGTGATTATCATCTTTGCTTCAACTTGTTGCTCTTAATGCTTGTCACTTTGGGCCCGAGTGCCATGTTTTCAGATCTGAACCCTATGTGTTTGCATGAATATATTTGTGTTCTTGATCCTATCTATGAGTTGTTTGCAACTATTATGGTCCGGAACCGGCGATCCCAAAGGTGACAGCTTGGGACACCAAAGGGGATGGTCCATAATTTGAGGATTCCATGTATCCATTGAGTTTATTGCTTTGTTCCGGTGCTCTTTGACAGGAGCACCTTAATCTCCATAAGTTCCTTTTGGCCCCGTTCGTAGCAGGATGGTAGGACAAAAGATGTTGTGCAAGTTCTTATTGCAAGCACGTACAACTACCTGTGGGATACATGCCTAATGTTTGATATTTGCCTAGATGATCATTACTTTTCTGTGTGCCTTGCCCCAAGTTAGATTCATGATGTATCTCATCCATGCAGCGCCCAACCATCCATCTCCCTAGACTACAGTGTTTCAATCCTGCTGGTTATTAGTTGTTACTTTTGCTGTTTACTTTTGCTGTCACCACCATCACTATCATATCACCGTTACAACTTATCTTTTGTTGCCAGTAAGTATATTTCAGGTGCGGTTGAATTGAGAACTCAATTGTCAAAGCTTATAAATACTCTTTGGCTCCCCGTGTGTCGAATCTATAAATTGGGTTATTCTTACCCGCGAAGACTATCTCGATCCCTTATGGTTGAGGGTTATCACTAACCTACTAACCCAAAGGCCCAGTCCAGATTGCTGTTTTTTGCCTGTTTCAGGGTTTTGCAGAAAAGGAATATCTAACGGAGTCCAAACGGAATGAAACCTTCGCAGGAGATATTTTTGGAGGAAATCACGCACGATAGACTTCGGGGCCAAGCCAGGAGACAGAAGGGCCACCCTCGAGGGTGGGGGGCACGCCCCCCTTCCCAGGGCACGCCCCTGCCTCGAGGGCAGCCCCTGTGGCCCCTGGTGCCCCTTTTCCTCCTATATATACCTACGTACCCCAGAAACTCCATACGCAGAGAGAAAACCCTAATTCCACCGCCGTAGCTGCTGTTTCCGTGGAGATCCCATCTTGGAGCCTGTTCCGGGAGGGGGATCCATCACGGAGGCCTTCATCATCATCATCATCATCGCCTTGACCATGAGTTGTGAGTAGTTTACCTTAGACCTTCGGGTCCATAGCTAGTATCTAGATGGCTTCTTCTCTCTCTCTGGATCTCAATACAAAGTTCTCCTCGGTCTTCGAGGAGATCTATTCAATGTAATCTCTTTTTGCGGTGTGTTTGTTAAGATCCGTTGAATCGTGAGTTTATGATCAAGATTATCTATGAAAGATATTTGGTTCTTCTCTGAACTTTTTATGTGTGCTCATAATATCCTTGCATGTCTCTTCGAATTATCGGTTTGGTTTGGCCTACTAGATCTATAGTTCTTGCAATGGGAGAAGTGCTTGGTTTTGGGTTCAATCTTGCGGTGTCCTTTCCCAGTGACAGTAGGGGCAGCAAGGCACGTATTGTATTGTTGCCATCGAGGATAAAAAGATGGGGTTTTCATCTTATTGCTTGAGTTTATCCCTCTACATCATGTCATCTTGCTTAAGGCGTTACTCTGTTCGTATGAACTCAATACACTAGATGCATGCTGGATAGCGGTCGATGTGTGGAGTAATAGTATTAGATGCATGCTGGAGTCGGTCTACTTGTCTCGGACGTGCTGCCTATATATAATGATCATGCCTAGATAGTCTCATAATTATTCGCTTTTCTATCAATTGCTCGACAGTAATTTGTTTACCCGCCATAGAATACCGCTATCATGAGAGAAGCCACTAGAGAAAACTATGGCCCCCGGGTCTATCTCTATCATATTACTTTCCCGTAAATTTCTATCACCATTGTTTATTTGATATTTTATTAAACTAAAAATACCAAAAACATTATCTATCATCTCTATCAGATCTCACTATCATAAGTGACCGTAAAGGGATTGACAACTCCTTATCGCGTTGGCTGCGAAGTTCTCATTTGTTTGTGCAGGTGCGAGGGACTGGCGTGTGGTCTCCTACTGGATTGATACCTTGGTTCTCAAAAACTGAGGGAAATACTTACGCAACTGTGCTGCATCTCCCTTTCCTCTTCGAGGGAATATAACGCAAGCTGAAGAGGTAGCATAGGGCTTTTCCTCGATCGAGCGGGCCTGAACCTGGGTAAACATCGTGTCCCCAGTCTCCTGTTACCATCGATCCTCAAACGCATTGCTTGGGCCCCTACCCGAGATCTGCCGGTTTTGACACCGACAATGGTGACTTCATTGAGAGCTCCGCTGACCGCTCGCGATGAGCGATAGATGGCTTGTCTCGTCATCAACGATGAGATCACCCTCGGAAACAATTTGGCCATTGGCCAGGTTCTCTAGCTCGACGGAATTGCCGTATGCGCCTGCGTGGCCTCAGGGCCGGCCGCACTCCCTGCGGTCATCGAGCACCACCCTTATGTTGACTCCGGCCACACCGATGACGCGACCTTGGCAGATCTCTCGCCTTTAAACGAGCTGTTGGATTGCATCACAGGCCTGGGGTTTTATTTCCAGGAGATCAGATCGGACCTAAATCCGGTCATGATGAGATTGATCCCATCCCGATCACTCATCTAGTGGCAGCAGTCGAGGACGGATCCGAAGAGACTCCCCTCTTGAGGCGGAGACCATCACAATTTGCATCTCTGAACCCATCGAGCCAAACACGCCCCTGTCGGGTGGCACTTTGTGTTTTTCGAGCTCTGGTATTGACGCCGGGCCCACGGAACAATCAGATCCTGCTGAGCCCAGATCGTCCACTCCGGAGGTTGTCACAACCCTGAATACCACGTTGGGTCGGGACTTAAAATTACCAACACCCACCCACCCTGGGAAAAACTCTCCAAATAAATCTGGATTCCCGGACATACATGATCTCGCGAACATACAACAGCAACCCGAGGAAACGGTCAACCACTTCTGGGCCAGATTCCTGCTTGTCAAGGACAAGATTGAGGACTACTGCAACGACAAGGTGGTCTCCCTATTTTACCGCAATTGTATGGACGAGGGAGTCTTGAACGCCCTCAGCCGACGCCGTGTTATGAGTTTCACAAAACTTTCACATTTAGTATGAAAGTACTGCGCAATGGAAAACACTTGGAAAGCCCAAAATACATCTCTCGAATAGTCCATATTTGGACAACACACTGTTAAGGCTAAGCGGACATACCCTAGCAAGTCATCTGATAAAGTGCCTATTGGCAAGAAGAACAAACCTTTTTCAAGGCGCAGGTCCATACTGGACGAACTACTCGATTAACCTTGCCAAATACACGCAGCCCCAAACAATATCCCAAACCACTGCCTTAGGGCATGTTGGGTACTCCGGCAGGTAGCAAAGAGCGGTGCAACAATCCTTGCCACCATAGTATCAGGGGAGAAAGATGTCGGTGTATTCACTATCTTCGAGATGTTCTCCTCAAATAACCGCCGCAAGAGAGCGAATCACGAACTTGCCGAGGTCTGCCAAATTAGCTCTGCAAGCCCATGGAGCGACACGACAATCAGTTATTCTGCCGAAGACGCACCTCGAGTCCGGCCGATCCGAGCAACAACAGCTCTTGTACTAGACCCAATAGTAGACGGCTTTTGCCTCACTAAAGTACTTATGGACGGAGGAAGCATACTGAACCTCATACACGAGGAAACGCTTGCAAAAATGCAGGTTGACAACATTGAGCACACTAACACAACCTTCAGAGGAATTATACCTAGCCGAGAAGCCCGGTGTTCGGGAAGCATTAAGTTCGATGTAGTATTCGGCACATCCGATAACTACGGGTCGGAGGAACTGCTCTTCCACATTGTTCCCTTCAATAGCGGATACCACACCCTTTTAGGAAGGGACGCTTTTTCACGCTTTCAAGCTACACCCCATTATGGGTACATGAAGCTTAAAATGTCAGGGCCCAATGGAGTAATCACATTAACAAGTGATCCGGATAGAGCACTCCGCGCCGAGAACAAAACGATATCTTTAGCCTTAGAGGCATTATCCGAAGCCCTCACGGCCAAAGAATTAACTACCTTACGATCAACGGTGGACAAGGACGATGTAATCCTCGCCAAAAGATCGAAATCTACCTCCTTCAAGCTAGCAGATGAAATCATAAAATTCCAAGTGCACCCAACGGATCCTAACAAGACAGCGTCTATCGGGGCACAGCTAGATCCAACGGTAGATAGCGCGTTACGCGCCTTCCTTGGGGAAAATTGGGATATATCCGCCTGGCACCCTTCCGATATGCCGGGAATCCCACACAGGCTGTCCGAACACATCCTCATTATTATCAAAGGGTTCATATCAGTCAAGCAGTCACTGCAACAGTTTTTTGAACCCAAAAGACAAGCAATGGGAGAAGAGCTAGCCAAGCTATTGGAAGCCGGATTCATCAGAGAAATTAAACATCCAGATTGGCTAGCCAACCTAGTCATGGTGCCTAAGAAGGATAAATCCTGGCGCCTCTGCGTCGACTTTACAGACCTAAATAAGGCCTGCCCAAAGGATCCCTTCCCTTTGCCCCGCATTGATCAAATTATCGATGCAACGGCCGGACACGGCTCGTTGTGCTTCCTTGATGCTTACTCCGGATACCATCAAATAAAGATGAAGGAATCCGATCAGGCCGCAACGACATTTATCATGCCATATGGTCCCTTCTGTTTCAGCACTATGCCCTTTGGACTCAAAAACGCTGGCGCCACATATCAACGCATGATTTAAACATGCTTAGAAAAACAATTTGGCAAGACAATGGAGGCATATGTTGACGACGTAGTCGTTAAGACCGAACACGTCGAGACTTTGGTGTAAGATCTCCGCCTTACATTTGATAACCTTCGAGAATATGACATAAGGCTCAATCCGGAAAAATGTGTTTTCGGCATTCCATCCGGAAAGCTACTAGGGTTCATCGTATCCCATAGAGGAAACGAAGCTAACCAAGCTAAAACCCGGGCCTTGTCAGAGCTCAAAACGCCAACCGATCTCAAACAAGTGCAAAAACTAGCAGGCTGCGTAGCGGCCTTGAGCCGCTTCATCTCCAGGTTAGGAGAAAAAACATTGCCACTTTATAGATTGCTACGACGCACTGACAACTTTGAATGGATGGATGTGGCCTCAGCTGGATTGGAAGAAATAAAGACTCTGCTAGCGAGCAACCCAATCCTAGTCGCTCCAGGTGTTGGCAAACCAATGTTGTTGTACATATCAGCCACTCACCAGGTAGTGAGTGCCGTGCTCATCGTCGAACGAGCCAAAGAGGAACATAAGTTCCCCGTTCAAAAACCCGTATACTACGTATCCGAGGTTCTAACACCGTGCAAATCACGGTACCCCCACTATTAGAAAATTGCCTATGCGGTCTTCATGTCATCTCGGAAACTTCGACACTACTTTCAAGAGTGTTCGATCACAGTGGGATCTGAAGTACCACTTAACGATATTATTAACAATAAGTACACCACTCGAGGCATAGCCAAATGGGCCATCGAGCTCTTACCGTTCGAGATATCTTATAAGCCACGCCGGACTATTAAATCCCAGGTGTTGGCTGACTTTGTCGCAGAATGGACCGAAGCCGAACTCCCTAAAGAGTACGACTCATATTCCAACTGGACAATGTTCTTCAACGATTCCAAAATGCTAGCTGGATTGGAGGCCGGCGTAATATTGATATCTCCAACTAGGGATACAGTCCGGTACGTTCTACACATTATGTACATGGACTCCAACAATGTGGTCGAATATGAGGCCCTGTTGCATGGTCTCCGCCTAGATGTATCCATGGGTATACAATGCATCGAGGTACGCGGAGACTCAAACCTCGCTATCTCCCAAATAAATGGAGATTTTGATGCAAAGGATTCAAAAATGGCAGCTTATCGCAATGCTATATTGAAAATATCGGCTAGATTTGAGGGGTTGGAATTCCATCATGTAGCCCGGGATAATAACCAGGTCACTGACGTACTCGCTCGTATGGGCGCTAAACGCGACCCAGTCCTGCCTAACACCTTCATGGAAAGGCTATTTAAGCCATCAGTAACATGGTAGGACGCGGGCGGCGATACAGATTCAGATCCGAACACACCCCTGGCCGAACTTAACCCAGTCGTCATCGGAGACTCATACATGGAGATAACTTCTTCGGCTTATGAGATCATGGCTGTCATAGCATATCGGACATAGCCCTTCTTAGCTTACCTTAAAAGGCAGGAGCTCCCCGATGACCAAAATGAGGCCCGCCGCATAGTCCGGCGTTCTAAGGCCTACAAAGTTCACGAAGGTGAACTATATAAGAAAAGCACTACTGGTGTTCTCCAAAGGTGCATCTCCGAAGAGGAGGGAAGGCAAATTCTCACTGAAATACACGCTAGAATGGGCAGCCACCATGCCGCAGCCCGGGCGCTCGTAGGCAAAGCTTTTCGAGATGGCTTCTTCTGGCCCACTGCCCGAGCAGATGCCGAGACCCTAGTCCAACATTGCGTCGGCTGCCAACTCTTTGCGAATCAAATTCACATGCCTCCCACCGCTTTAAGAACAATCCCCATTACTTGGCCTTTTGCGGTCTGGGGGCTTGATATGGTCGGACCTCTTAAAGGGGAAGCCATAAAAAGAAATACTTGCTGGTGATGGTAGATAAATTCACTAAATGGATGGAAGCCAAGCCAGTAGAAACAACTGAGGCAGGGCCAGTGATAGATTTTATATCCGATGTAGTACACCGTTATGGTGTCCTGCATAGTATTATCACAGATAATGGCACCAACTTTATAGCTGACGAGGTAAAAAATTGGTGTGCAAAGTTAGGTATTAAACTTGATTATGCTTTTGTGTACCATCCTCAAACAAACGGTCAAGTCGAAAGAGCCAATGGTCTGATAATGAGCAGCATTAAACCCCGACTAGTGCGCTCCATACGGGGGTGTGATAAACACTGGGTCAAAGAGCTTGACTCCGTGCTCTGGGGGATGTGAACCACACCTAATCGGACGACCGGATACACACCTTTCTTCATGGTGTACGACACAGAGGCTGTTCTGCCCTGTGGCATTATTCATGACTCACCTCGAGTGTGCATGTACGAGGAGAGAGAAGCCGAGCTAGACCGGCAAGACGACCTAGATGGACTTGAAGAGGAGCGCGATACAACGCATGCCCATTCTGCATTTTATCAACAACATGTCAGGCGATACCAGAGCAGAGAAGTGCGGGCCATGACATACAACGTCGGCGAACTCGTTTTACTCCCCCCGGAGAAGAAGAAGGGCAAGCTCAAACCAAAATGGGCGGGCCCCTTCATTATCGACGAAGTACTCACGGGTGGAGCCTATCGCCTTCAGAATGTGCAAGACAACCGCCTTGAGCCGAACCCGTGGAACGCTGCCAGGCTCCGACGATTTTATGGATAGTTCGGTAGCAAATTTTTTGCTCCTTTTAACTTAGGTCTTGTCTCTTATCTTTTATTTTTCTCCCTGTGTTTTTTTACTTTTTTCTCTCATTGGTAAGCATTCGGCTCGCTCGAACTACCACAAGATAAGTACATCTTTGAACGTATCTACAACAAATATACTTGGGGGCTTATTTGACGAAGGCCATTACCAAAAAAGCCTCTTGCTTAAAATGTCTTCTGTTTCTTACAGTCCTTCCTTGCCATTATATGCACCAATATGACTTAAGTTTTGGCCAAGCTGGGTTGCCTGTCTCCTAGGCTTATCCCTACATTTCCAATTGTTCGTCTAGGACGTAAAGGGAGCACCTGTGCGATTGTTATAGCCGGGTAATCCGGATATGTACCTGAGACTGGGTGAAGCCGAAAGCTAGCGGTCTTAAGGGAATAATCGGTCAGTGGATACACGACATATCGCTTTTAACGCATATATTTTAAAACGATCATAAGATATGGCATCCTACAATCTTATTTTACGGGATCAAAAGCCTTGGCCTGCATATGTATGCACACTGACCCAGGGAAAGGAACCCTTAACGGAACTATTCTCTCTGGAAGATGTTTCTTACGTCAAACAGTAATATAACATAACTCCCCGAAAACAGTTTGTCTATTCAAGCAATTATGACTGGATCACCCGGTTTCCGAACATACCACGTGTTCACCACAGATATAGTATTCGGAAACACTCCAGCCTTTGGGTTTATGGAGGTTAAAGCGGAAGGTCGGCCATGACAACCTTTTTATAATTTCGGCATGAGATAAGTTTGATGGTAAAAGTACATTGATACATAGAATCAAATGACTACTCTTTCTCTATTCCCTCTATAAGGCTGTCTAGTCTACAGTCCTGTTGGAAAAACTTGGCAGCTGTCTCCACTTGGTCATATACCAAGCTCACGGGGATTTCTTCTCCATCCGATCCTCGAGGTCCCACGCGGGCCATATGATTCGGATCAAGACGGGTGTAGCGTGTCTTCACCATGCTTAGGCTTCTCGAGCACCCATGCAACATGCTGACGCTTTCCATAGTTCGAAGCGACGCCGAGCCCCTTTGAACAAGTCTGCCAAGTCCTGTGTAGTTTCTGGAGGGGAATCGCCCGTCCATAAAGCCTTGGCCATATTCTTCATGGCCTTCCAAGCTCGCTTGTGGACCCTGGAAAGCTCTTGCAGCACATCACCCTCAAAACCGGACACTTCCCTTTCAGGCTGCCGAGTTAACAAACCCGTAGGAATAGTTTTATGAAAAACTTCCAAAATAACGGACTATAAGGAGAGCTAGGTATAAGCGACATACTGAACATGCCGCCTTTTAGCCTCCAGTTCTCTTCCATGGCACTTGAGAGTTGGGCTCTTCCATCCTTTAGCTCATGTTCCAGCCTAACATTTTTATCCTGCGCTTGATTTCTTTTATCTATGGCGTGCGTCAATACGCGCTTACCAGCAGCTGTTTCCCCTTCGGCAATTTTTTTGTCCACCAAAGAAGCCCTTAGCTCCCTCTCCATTTGGCCGGTCGGCCCTGTTGCTGTATTACAATTAGTATGTACTTAACGACTCAGTGATCAGCACAAATATCATATTGTCCGGACACCATTGTTCTTACCACCAGCATCATTTCCGGATTTCTTCGACTTTTCCAGTTCGGTGGTGACAGTCGTTAGCTGGGTCCGGCACTCTTCCAGCTCCTTGGATAAGGAGTTATTCTTTTCTTGAAGCACCTGCAAAACACAACAATCCTCAAATCAGTTGCATCAATTGCTTTAAGTTTCGGGGGCTACTGGCATGGGAACATCAAGATGTACACTTACCCGCATATCTTTTGAAAGCCGGTGAGTGGCTCCAGCGAGTCCGTCTTGAGCGGCTTGGATATAAGCATCTGCAGAGCTGAGGGCGTTAAATGCCTCCTCGGAAAAGGCTGGGTCACGCATGGCCGCTTTCCCCCGCCGGTGAACCATTGCAACCTCCACTTTGGAATTAGTAACCGACATTTCACTCGTATCCTCTTGAAGGGGACAATCCGGTGTTGTATCTGCATTAACCCTTGACGGGCCGGATGCCGGATTGGCTGGAGCCTGATCTGCAGAAATTTCGGTGTGCATACCTCCTAAATGGAAAAAAGGCAGAAAGTTGTAATACTGACTTCACCACCCAGCGTGTGTTAAAACAAACATACCTCTTTGAAGGTTCGGTGGTGTTCGCGGTCCTCTTTCGCTTCAAGGCCTCACCCGATGCAGGAGTCGCCCTCTGGGACGACGGTCTTCGCATAGTTCGGCATGAGGAGCGCTGCCCCTTTTGAGCATGGAAACGTGCGGTGGGTAAGGCGCACTGGGAATCTTCTCTTCGTGGAGGTATGTCCTAGGTACTTACGTGAGAAGAAGGAATGAGGCCAAGGTAGTTGGCTACGATAGCCACCACGGAGCCGTCACGACAAGCTTGATAGAAGACTCCATCTTCTAGCTCTATGCCTATGTTCGGATCATCATCATATCCAGGGCCCGCGTTTTGGAATTGGTCCTCTGGCTGTGGGGCGGGACTATTAATCCCCTTGATCACCTTCCTCCACTCCTATTGGGAAAAACCGAATTCAGCTCGGTCAATACATCAAAGAAAGAAAATAGGCGAATATAGTGGTCAAGAGAGAGACTTACCCAGTCAAGAGGATTATACATAGAAAAACCCTCCCGACACTTCAAGCAAAGAAAGTCTTGCTTCTCTCCCTTGTAAAGACCTTCCAGCATGGTGGCTAGAGCGGCAGGGTCATCCGGACCTAGGCGTAAGCAGCGTGAGGCATCATTCATGCCATTATAACGCCACATGGAAAATCCTCTAGCTTGGAGCGGCTGTATGCATCGCTTTATTGAAATCGCCATCACTTCAATTATAGACAGTCCTGAACTGGCAAGCAATCTGATCTTGCCGGTCAGTCTGTTGACCTTCGCACTCTCTTCTTTTGAGGGACAACGGGGACACCAATTGAAAAGCTTCTTTGGAGGAGCATTGGAATGCTTGGGGAGGCCTTGCCGAACTGGATCCGACATAGCAACGTCCTCAATATAAAACCACTCCGAAGGCCACTCTTCGGATGCCTTCTTTGGAGTACCGGGCAGATAGCCTGTCAGTGCTATGCACCATACTTCGGCGCCACCAACTTGAAATATGGATTCCTTTTCCGAGCGAGGGACAAGGCAGAAGAACCTCCACCACAGCTCAAAGTGAGGCTCGCAGCCAAAGAATAGTTCCCATAAAGTGATGAATCCCGTAATGTGCATGATAGAGCCCGTCATGAGATCATGCAATTGAAGACCCTAGAACTCCAGGATCCCCGTAAGGAAGGGGTGGACAGGAAAACCTACGCCTCTTAGAAGGAAGGGGACAAAACATACCCGCTCTCCATCGGATGGGTTAGGAAAGCTCTCTGTCAGGACGATGGAAGTTTGTCCGGCCCGGACGAGGACTAGATCCTCGGGAGGGAGGTATCCATGCGCTTGAAGCGTTCTCAGATGCGCATGGGATACAGAACAACTTTTCCAGTCAGCCACTCGAGGGCCATGAGGGCGCGAGGAAGAGCTTGGGGCGCTGGCAATGTTTGAAGATTTTTTGCAGGCACTAGGGATTCTTCCGCGTGGAATGGAATGGAGAGGCAGCTGAGATCTAATCTCTTATATAGGGGCATTCCCTACACAGTCATGGGGGTAATTGCAAAAATACCCAAACGGTTTGCATTCATTGGACACGTGGATGCCAAGGCGACGGCGGCGAGGAATCGATGGAATAAGATATTATAAGAAGCCAAACTATCATCCAGAAGGACTCACCTTGCAAGATCAAAGACATGAAGCCGGACACAATCTCGTCCTTGAAGGAAAGTCTGGGGGCTACTGAGGGAGTCATGTATTCAGGGGTCCTCAGGCGTCCGGGTCGATGAAGCTGGGCTGTGTTGATGGGCCACGAAAGTAGAAGCAGAAGACTCTCCCCCGTATTCGGTCAGGACTTCTATGTACGTAGAAAAGCAAGCGTAGTGTCCGGATGTATCTATTACTTCCTTCCCAAGTCACCTTCGTAACCCTAGGCCCTCTCTGGCGTGTATATAAGCCGGAGGGTTTAGCCCGTAGAGGCTGACATCAGAAGCATAACATCCTCATAGGCTAGACATTAGGGTTTAGCCACTACGATCTCGAGGTAGATCAACTCTTGTAATCATATTCATCAAGATTAATATAGCAGGAAGTAGGGTTTTACCTCGATCGAGAGGGCCTGAAGCTGGGTAAACATCGTGTCCCTAGTCTCCTATTACCATCGATCCTCAAACGCATAACTTGGCCCCCCTAGCCGAGATCTGCCGGTTTTGACGCCGACAGTAGCGGTTTATTCACTTCAAGATTCTGGACAAGTTTCCAAGAAGCTATGGGAACACATCTGTCATTCAACACTGCCTTACATCCTCGGTCGCAAGGACAAGTTGAACGCGTCAACCAAGAGCTCGAAGACATGCTTCGAGCTTGTGTTATTTCCTTCAACAAGAAATGGGAGGAATCTCTCTCGTATGTTGAGTTCTCTTATAATAATAGGTATCAAGCTAGTCTGAAGATGGCTCCCTTCAAAGTGTTATATGGACGAAAGTGTCGAACCCCTCTGAACTGGTCAGAAACTGGGAACGTCCACACTTTGGTCTGGATATTATCCAACATGCCAAAGAACAAGTCCGCATTATTCGCGAGAATCTCAAGACTGCTCAGTCACGTCAGAAGAGTCAGTATGACCATCATCATAAAGACATGGTCCACCAACCTGGCGAAAAGGCTTATCTTCGAGTCACACCAATGAAGGGTGCTCACCGCTTCGGGATCAAGGGCCAGCTAGCTCCTCGCTATATTGGCCCATTCACTATTCTGGAAAGGCGTGGAAAGGTGGCATATTAACTGGAGCTGCCGTCGAACCTTTCTCAGGTTCACGATGTGTTCCACGTGTCTCAACTCCGCCGCTGCTTCAAGGACCCAGTCCGAGCGGTGGATCATGAAGTGCTCGAATTGCAACATGACCTCTCCTATAAAGAGCATCCGGTCCGCATTCTCGACCAAGCTGAACGCCGCACACGTCAGAAGGCGATCAAGTTCCTCAAGGTCCAGTGGTCGCACCATTCTGAAGAAGAAGCCACTTGGGAACGCGAGGATCGCCTGCGTGATGAATACCCCGCACTGTTTCCTTCTACCTCCTAAATCTCGTGACGAGATTTCTTGTAGTGGAGGAGATTGTAACGTCCGGATAATTAAGCTATAGTAAAGCCTCTGTTAATGATGCCATGTCATCTCCGTTACTGTTTCTAATATCACATTAGTTCAAACCGATTCAAATTCAAATTTGGATTATTAACAAGCATCAAAGGTTTTCAAACAACAAAACTAAAATGCTCCGAATGTGGCATTATTACATATACTAAATTAGGTACAACTTTTATATTTTACTAAAACTAAATAAAATGTAGCTAAAACAAAATAGTAAGGGAAATATAAATAAAAGAAGAAATGCAAAACAAAAAAAGAACAGAAAAGAAAAAAAGGAACCCCCTCGCCAACTGGGCCAGACGGCCGAGCCGACTAGCCCAACCGGCCATCCAGGTCCCCCAAACGGCCATCCAGGCCACCAGAAGGCCAACCCCACTCCTCCATAACCCCGACTACCCAAACCCTAATCCCCCTATCACCCCATTTCCCCCACGTCACCACTTCCCCCCTCCCGATCCGATGTGGATCGGGATCAGTCCCAGTCGCCCTTCTCCCGAGACCATCGCGCCACCAGACGCCGCTGGATCCCGCCGTCGTCGGAGCCACCTCGCGGAGTTGCCCCGCCGTTGTAGCGACCCGACCCAAATGGATCGAAGTCTCTGTGCTTAAGTGTCATCCCTGGATCGGTATGCTGACACACACAGTACTCGATGAATTATAACAGAGTTCAATCACACACTTTATTACATCGAGGTCCTCAAAAGAGTATTTATTACAATAATATGGCAAAAGGCCATCTAGATAAAAGTAACCGCGGAAGCATCGAAGGTAAATGAGTCCATCCAACTCCACGACAAACTGAGTGCAGAACAACGACCTATCGCACCTTTAATCCTCGTCGGAAAACTCTACAACATGAGACGTTGCAGTCGTGTAGGTCAGCACATGGAATATGCTGGCAATGTCACACCATAGAATAATAATAATAATGAAAAAGACTATCTCTATATGCAAATTTAGCTGGTGGAGGCTCTAAGTTTATTATTTTTTGCATAAAGCCTATTTTACCCTACAACAAAGGAATAAATTTTTATTTACTACTAAATAAAAAATTCCATTATTGAGAAGGTTCCTCCAACTCGATCCCAAAATTCCCAAGTTATTAGTAACCCAATGATTTCATTAAATAAAGTGATGAGATCAACCAATAATTCACTTCCAGATACTCAAGTTGTCCATAACCGGGGACACGGCTAATCATGATTAGTTTGTACACTCTGCAAAGGTTTGCACACTTTTCCCCACAAGACTCGACCACCTCCATGATCGGAAGATCGAGACATAGTCTTTCTGAAGTATTTCCTCCAAACCCTGGGTAGACCGATACACCTACTTTCCCCTACATCAGCTAGTCTACCACGGAAAGAGGTCACAAAACTTACTCAACTATGCCAGAGCCCATAATGGCTTGTGGCTGCACACGGAAGTTTCTAGGCATGAAATATCTTATGATCCCTTTGAGCCTGTGTGTCGGACCTAGGGTAATCACACGGGTACTCCGGGATTCCCCTTAGGCAAGCATTGGTTTCTCCAGATGCCCCAAACAATCCACCCAGATGTGTATTAAAGTTGCCACCTTATGTTGTCCCGATAAATTATTATCTCTCGCAACTTGCGTGTATCACACATACCAATCCCCATCTACGAGCATGGCTAAGCAATATATGACATAACGAATATACCCGGGGTGATAAAAGGTCATAGGTTCCTACCACATAATCTACATAGCATAACCACATGTTCCCAATCCTACTCATGCAATCTTTGAGGGTGAAACTAGTGCATAGTAAAAACTGGGTATTAAAAATTATGATCAAAGTGTGAACTTGCCTTGCTGACGTTTGTTGAACTCTAAAGATTCGTAGTAGCAAGCTTCGCACTTCGGATGATCTAGCGTAAGCAAGCAATAACATACATAAGCATACAAGCAAGGATCCAAAAAGGAAACAAATAAAAGACTTAGAAAAACTCCAAAAACACCAAAATAATGTTTCTGTACAAAATGTAATTTTGACAGAAACAAAAATAAATGGTTTTGGTTTTAACAGAAGGTACATGTCACAAGCTTCGATTAGCAAAGAGAATCACCCAAAACGGAGTTACGAAACTCAAGTTATGGCCTAACGAAGTTTGAATTCAGATCTGCTTGAATTCAAAATTTAATATTTTCAAAAATATATTTCGTTTGGTTCTCTGGATAGAGGATATTTTTAGGAAACCGTAGGAAAAATAATCAACTAAATTGGATCTATAGACTAAAAGATATACTAGAAACAATATTTGGTATAGAATCTGAATTGGAAAATATACTGGTAAAAGAGAAAAAAATTCGGACAGGGTGTTCACCGGACTTGTCGCCGGAGACGAGGAAGAAGGCGGCTCTGGTGTGTTTCGGTGAAGGACGCGTGCGGGACGGTGAAGAGCAACGTGATGCGAATCCGAGGAGCAGTACCGCAGTGTCGGTATCGCCTCATGGCGTGGTGGAGAAGCCGCCGGAATACACGAACTCCGACGAGCAATTGGCGAGGTTAGGGAGGGGGAAAAGCTCCAGAAGGAGAGGGCTTCAGACGAGGGGTGAGAGGGGCTCGCGGGGTGCCTCTTATAGGGCTTGGGGAGGTCCAGAGTTAGCTGGGGCAAGAGGTGTTAATGGCTGCAGTTTCAAGCTCTCATGGTGGCCATTAGAGAAGGAATTAAGGCGCACTAGTGAAAGGGAAGGGATAGAGGAATACGAGGGGGTTCCGTTCAGAGCAGTTTCTGGGCGAGGGAGAGAAGGGGAGGGGGTGGGGCGCGAGGTGGGGTGCTGCCCTCCATGCGTGCGTACATGTTTCTGTAAGGATTCGAGGAAGAAGAAGATAGCGCCTGGGCATGGGCCTGCTGGGCTGCGTTTTTTTTTACCTTTTCTTTTTGACAAAGAGAGAGAGAAAAAAATATATATAGATAGAAAATAAAAATATTTTAATATAGGACATATATATACCAAAAAATTCAAAAAAATAAATCCTACATGATGAACTATTTTTCAGAGGCTAAATAAAAACTTTATAAAAAACTTTTTTTTTCTAAAAATCCAAATGAAACTCAAATTTGAATTCAAAACTTTCAGCATTGTTTTCTTCTGACTTTTTGGAGTGTCATGTTCGCTCCTCTCATACTTTTGAACAAGTATCTCGTCAGGGATTTTTGAAATAAATTTCAATTGCCAAGTAGAATTCAAAGTCAGATAAAATTCAAATGCCTCTGAAATTTCCAAATGACACTCAAATAAAAAAATGCATAGATGCTTAGGTAATAATTGTAAAACATTCCAAATTGAAAATTTGGGATGTTACAAACCTACCCCCCTTAAGATGAATCTCGCCCTTGAGATTCGGGTTGGCTAGCAAAAAGGTGTGGGTGATCCTGTCGAAGATCTTCTTCGCGTTCCCAGGTGGCTTCTTCCTCAATATGATTACTCCACTGAACCTTGCAAAACTTGATGACCTTGTTGCGGGTAACTCTGTTGGCAAACTCGATAATCTTGACAGGCTTCTCCTCATAAGTGAGATCACTCTCCAACTGTATGGCCTCCAGTGGCACTGTATCTCTCAAAGGAATATCGGCCATCTGTGCATGGCACTTCTTCAACTGGGAAACATGAAACACATTATGAACTCCAGACAAGTCTTCGGGTAACTCCAGCTGATATGCAACTTCTCCTCTGCGTTCCAAAATTCTGTATGGCCCCACAAATCGTGGTGCTAGTTTGCCTTTAACTCCAAACCATTTAACTCCTCGAAGTGGAGACACATGAAGATATGCTCTATCTCCGACTTCATAAGTTATTTCCTTGCGTTTAGTATCGGCATAACTCTTCTATCTGGATTGGGCTATCTTAAGTTTGTCACGGATCAACTTGACTTTCTCCTCCGAATCTCTGATAAGGTCGGGACCAAATAATTTACGGTCTCCAACTCCATCCCACATTAATGGTGTCATGCACCTCCTTCCGTACAAAGCTTCGAAAGGGGCCATCTTCAAACGAGCTTGATAGCTGTTGTTATATGAGAATTCGGCGTATGGCAAATTATCATCCCAACTAGATTCATAATCTAGCGCACAAGCTCTTAACATGTCCTCCAGAATCAGATTGACTCTCTCGGTCTGCCCATCTGTCTGCGGATGAAAGGCTGTACTGAACTCTAGCCTGGTACCCAAAGTTTTGTGTAACTGATGCCAAAACTTTGAGGTAAATTGTGTTCCTCTATCTGATACGATGGTCCTCGGAACTCCATGCAGACATACGATCCTGGTCATGTATATCTTGGCCAATTTAGCACTTGTATATGTGGTTTTCATGGGGATGAAGTGAGCTACCTTGGTCAAGCGATCAACTACTACCCAAATAGAATCATAGCCTGATCGTGTCCTGGGTAATCCTGTAATAAAGTCCATGCCAAGCTTGTCCCACTTCCAATCCGGTATCGGCAAAGGCTGAAGTAATCCTGCTGGTTTCTGGTGCTCTGGCTTAACCCTTTGACATACATCACATACTGCGACATACTCGGCAATATCCTTTTTCATACCTGTCCACCAGAAACTTTCCTTCAAGTCCAAATACATCTTGGTGTTGCCTGGGTGTATCGAATAAGGCGAATCATGAGCCTCCTGAAGAATCAACTTCCTGATCTCTGTGTCATTTGGCACATAAATACGCTGCTCAAACCATAAGGTTCCGGTTTCATCCTCACGAAATCCTTCTGCCTTCCCTTGGTTCATCCTTTCCTTTATTTCTGCAATACCTTTGTCTAACTTCTGGGCTTCTCGGATCTTTCCCAACAAGGTGGATTGAATTTCCATTGCAGTAACAAAACCTCGTGGTACTATCTCCAATCGGAGATCTCTGAGATGATCAATTAACTCTTGAGGTAATCCTCCTGCTGTGAGGGTATTGACATAACTCTTGCGGCTCAATGCATCTGCCATAATGTTTGCCTTTCCTGGGTGATAGTGCAATTTCATGTCATAATCTTTTATGAGCTCCAACCATCTTCTCTGCCTGAGGTTCAACTCCTTCTGCGTGAAGATGTATTTCAAACTCTTGTGATCCGTGTAAACATCACAATGATTTCCAATAAGAAAATGCCTCCAGGTCTTGAGCGCATGCACTACGGCTGCTAAATCCAAATCATGCGTGGCATAATTCCGCTCATGAGGTCGAAGCTGACGTGAGGCATATGAAACAACTCTTCCTTCTTGCATAAGAACACCTCCAAGTCCCTGACGAGAAGCGTCGCAATACACCTGAAAATCCTTGCGTATATTCGGAAGAATTAGCACTGGGGCTGTGACCAAATGTTTCTTCAACTCTTGAAAACTAGCCTCACATTCTTCGGTCCAATTAAACTTGGTTTCTTTCTTCAATAACTCTGTCATGGGCTTCGCGATCTTGGAGAAATTCTCAATAAACCTCGGATAATATCCTGCGAGTCCAAGGAAACTGCGAATATCGCCGACTGAGGTGGGTGCCTTCCATTCGATGACGGCTTCAACTTTCGAAGGGTCCACTGCTATTCCTTCCCCTGATATAACATGTCCGAGAAATCCAACTTCCTTCAACCAGAATTCACACTTGCTGAACTTTGCATATAACTGATGTTCCCTGAGCTTCTCAAGAACCAAGCGCAAATGTTCCTTGTGTTCTTCTTCATTCTTTGAGTAAATCAATATGTCATCAATGAATACCACAACAAACTTATCCAAGAACTCCATGAATACCTTATTCATCATATTCATAAAATAGGCAGGGGCATTAGTCAAACCAAAAGACATGACCGTATACCCATAAAGCCCATATCTCGTGGTAAAGGATGTCTTGGTATATCCTGTTCTCGAATCTTCAGCTGGTGATATCCAGATCGAAGATCAATTTTTGAGAAAACTTTTACTCCTTGTAGCTGGTCAAACAAATCATTGATCATCGGCAGAGGGTACTTGTTCTTGATCGTCACCTCATTCAACGCACGGTAATCCACAACCATTCTCAAGGATCCATCCTTCTTCTCAACTAGAAGCACCGGGGCTCCCCAAGGTGATGAACTCGGTCGAATATAACCTTTCTCCAATAATTCCTTAATCTGCTTCTTAATTTCCTCCAGATCATTTGCGGGCATCCGATACGGTCTCTTGGATATTGGTCCAGTGCCTGGTAACAATTAAATCAAAAATTCTATGTCCCGATCCGGTGGCATGCCTGGTAGTTCCTTCGGAAAAACATCGGGATAATCCTTCACAACTGGTAATTCTTCCTGAACAACTCCCGAAAGAGAATTCACTTGAGTCCTCCTTGGCGTATGCCTCGACACATACTTGATCCGTTTCCCCTCTGGGGTGGTGAGAAGAATCGACTTATTGGCACAATCAATATTCCCTTCATACTTGGATAGCCAGTCCATGCCTAGAATTACGTCCAATCCTTGTGATTCTAGGATGATGAGGTCTGTGGGGAAAATGTATCTCCCTATGGTCAATGGCAACTGATAACATCCCCGACTAGCCATGTTCTCTGCTCCTGGGGAACTCACTAACATTGGTGTTTTAAGGGCTACGGTTGGCAACTTAAACTTATCCACAAACCCCCTTGATATGAATGAATGCGATGCACGAGTGTCAAAGAGAACAAGGGCTGTAAATGAATTAATCAAGAACTTACCAACAACGGCGACAGGCTGATCATAAACTTCCTCCACATTGACATGGTTCACATGACCTTTGGTGAAAGGATTTGGCTTCTTTCCAGACCTTCCATTGCCATTCCCGTTCTTTGCCTCGGGACATTCGGTGGCATAGTGTCTGGTCTTCCCGCACTTGAAACAGGTAATGTGGCTCAGATCCTTCTTTGTCGGTGTAGCGGGGTTGGAGTGATGCCGATTGTTGTTTCCTCCGTTTCCATTGCCATTCCTATGGCCATTATGGTTGTGTCCATTCCCTCCATGATGTGAATGTCCTCCATGGTTATGGTGAGTGTGTCCACCATACTTGCCGGATCCTGATCCATTATTTCCCGAGTACGGGGTATAACGGGGCTTCTGCTGAACTCCAGAGTTGTACTTTCCCTGTCCGTACTTCCTCTTGCGGTTTTCCACCTGCTGCTGCTTGCCTTCCAGAATGAGAGCCTTGTCAACCAACTCTTGATATTTGTTAAAGGTAGCCACAGTCAACTGAAGTCCCATATCATCATTTAGTCCCTCCAGAAATTTCTCCTGCTTAGCGGCATCATCAGCCACGTCTCCGGGAGCATACCTGGATAACTTGCTGAATTCCTCCACATAATCACCAACATAACGATTACCCTGGCGTAAGTTGCGGAACTCACGCTTCTTCAGACTCATAGCTCCGGCTGAAACATGTGCAGTACGGAATGCCTGCTGGAACTGATCCCAAGTCACATTTGCTATGGGGAATGTGGTGGTGTAATTCTCCCACCATGAAGCTGCTGGTCCATCCAGGATATGTGCGGCAAAGCGCACCTTCTCAGCATCAATACATCCTGCGGTGGTCAGCTCCCTTCCGATCTTGCGAAGCTAGTCATCTACGACAATTGGCTCCGTACTGCTGGAGAACACGGGTGGGTTCAACCTCAGGAAACGGGTAAGGTTGTCGACCGGGGGTGGCGGCGGTGGGTTGTTGTTGTTCTTGTTGTTGTTGTTGTTGTTCTGGTTTTGATTCTGGATGAGTAGCTGCATGAGGGCATTCTGGTTCTGGATCAATTGGGTAAGTTCCAGCGGAAATTCCAGGTCATGTCTCGGAGGCATCTGTTCGGTTTAGAGTGTATGAGAAATTAGAATAGAATAAGGGCCTAATGAGAGAAAGCACTACCCATATGCTTATGATAGCAATAAAACTTCAAATCAAGCAATTCACACAAATCACACCACACAAGCAAAACCTACAGGCAAGGTCATATCCACAAGAGATATGATCTCTTCATACTACCGCAATCATTCGTTGGACTCCATTTGGTAGTGGTGGTCTGAACTATCTTCTCAAATCAAAGTCAATTCTAGCTTCTTCTTCTTCGTCAATGATGTCTTCATGGGTCTCATCAGCTGAGCAACTTGGTATTGGGTTTGCTTCCTGGTTTCTCCACGGGTACTCCGGGATTCCCCTTGGGCAAGCACTGGTTTCTCCAGATGCCCCAAACAATCCACCCAGATGTGTATTAAAGTTGCCACCTTATGTTGTCCCGATAAATTATTATCTCTCGCAACTTGCATGTATCACACATACCAATCCCCATCTACGAGCATGGCTAAGCAATATATGACATAACGAATATACCCGGGGTGATAAAAGGTCATAGGTTCCTACCACATAATCTACATAGCATAACCACATGTTCCCAATCCTACTCATGCAATCTTTGAGGGTGAAACTAGTGCATAGTAAAAACTGGGTATTAAAAATTATGATCAAAGTGTGAACTTGCCTTGCTGACGTTCGTTGAACTCTAAAGATTCGTAGTAGCAAGCTTCACACTCCGGATGATCTAGCGTAAGCAAGCAATAACATACATAAGCATACAAGCAAGGATCCAAAAAGGAAATAAATAAAAGACTTAGAAAAACTCCAAAAACACCAAAATAATGTTTTTGTACAGAATGTAATTTTTACAACAACAAAAATAAATGGTTTTGGTTTTAACAGAAGGTACATGTCACAAGCTTCGATTAGCAAAAAGAATCACCAAAACGGAGTTACGAAACTCAAGTTATGGCCTAACGAAGTTTGAATTCAGATATGCTTGAATTCAAATTTTAAAATTTTCAAAAATATATTTCGTTTGGTTCTATGGATAGAGGATATTTTTAGGAAACCGTAGGAAAAATAATCAACTAAATTGGATCTATAGACTAAAAGATATACTAGAAACAAGATTTGGTATAGAATCTGAATTGGAAAATATACTGGTAAAAGAGAAAAAAATTCGGACAGGGTGTCCACCGGACTTGTCGCCGGAGACGAGGAAGAAGGCGGCTCTGGTGTGTTTCGGTGAAGGACGCGTGCGGGACGGTGAAGAGCAACGTGATGCGAATCCGAGGAGCAGTACCGCAGTGTCGGTATCGCCTCCTGGCGTGGTGGAGAAGCCGCCGGAATACACGAACTCCGACAAGCAATTGGCGAGGTTAGGGAGGGGGGAAAGCTCCAGAAGGAGAGGGCTTCAAACGAGGGGTGAGAGGGGCTCGCGGGGTGCCTCTTATAGGGCTTGGGGAGGTCCAGAGTTGGGTGGGGCAAGAGGTGTTAATGGCTGCAGTTTCAAGCTCTCATGGTGGCCATTAGAGAAGGAATTAAGACGCACTAGTGAAAGGGAAGGGATAGAGGAATGCGAGGGGGTTCCGTTCAGAGCAGTTTCTGGGCGAGGGAGAGAAGGGGAGGAGGTGGGGCGCGAGGTGGGGTGCTGCCCTCCATGCGTGCGTACATGTTTCTGTAAGGATTTGAGAAGAAGAAGATAGCGCCTGGGCATGGGCCTGCTGGGCTGCGTTTTTTTTTTACCTTTTCTTTTTGACACACAGAGAGAGAAAAAAATATATATAGATAGAAAATAAAAATATTTTAATATAGGACATATATATATCAAAAATTCAGAATAATAAATCCTACATGATGAACTATTTTTCAGAGGCTAAATAAAAACTTTATAAAAAACTTTTTTTTCTAAAAATCCAAATGAAACTCAAATTTGAATTCAAAACTTTCGGCATTGTTTTCTTCTGACTTTTTGGAGTGTCATGTTCGCTCCTCTCATACTTTTGAACAAGTATCTCGTCAGGGATTTTTGAAATAAATTTCAATTGCCAAGTAGAATTCAAAGTCAGATAAAATTCAAATGCCTCTGAAATTTCCAAATGACACTCAAATAAAAAAAATGCATATATGCTTAGGCAATAGTTGTAAAACATTCCAAATTGAAAATTTGGGATGTTACAGCCGTCCTCCTCCACGACTCCTCCTCGCCGAACTCCATCGTCGCCATCGTCTCCGTCAACGCGGACGTCCCCGTCTTCCTCCCCGAGCACCGCTGCCCCCGAACCCTACACTACCCTATGAGCTCCCCCTCTCCTCGCCCGGTCACCGCGCGCCCGCACCGTCCCGCATGCGCACATCGCCGCACATGCTGCGCCTGGCCCGCTTCTGCTCCTCGCACCATCGTGCCCGCGCAAACCCATCGAGTCGCGCCCCTCTCCTCTCCTCTGTCCCCATGCCCACCGTGCGCACCATCTCGCCCCACCACACGTTCCTCCAGTGCCTCCGCTCGCCACTCTGTCCCACAGCCCGCCTCACGCGCCGGCATGTGCGCCCCCGCCCTGCTCACCTGCGGTGCTGCTCGCCCGCACCTAGCGCCCCTACTGGTCGCGCGCTCCGCACGGCGCAGCTTCGGCCGCCGCACCTGCTACTGCGGCCCCATGCGCCTCCAGTCGCTGCGCTCATGGTCCCCTCGCGCACCCCGCGCCTACGCCTATCGGGACCCATATCCTAAATCACACCGATCTAGCATGTAACACATCATATCACTTTGTGGCCTCACGCATGGTATCCCACGGGTGCCACCTTACTTGGCTCGGGACCGTTTGCGAATTTTGGCTCACGTATATGATAGTGTCGCTAGCATCCATATGACAGAGAACCCGAGCCGACATGACTAGCTGTAAACCAAAAGTGGCGCTGAATTACAGGGACAGGCATACATGACCCAGCAACGAACATGTCGTTCATCAACGTATGAACCCAACTCGTAGCAAGCTACAGGCACTTAAAGGAACAACGCGTGACATTTCCCTGAAGGGACAGACACAGGAACGAAGAAGGACACATGCCGGCTAGCCTAAGTGTTCCGGAGCAGTAGCAAGCTACCAAGGCTCAGTGGAAGTACTAGGAGGCATTTCCCCATAAGATAGGCTGCCAAGGGTAAACAACTAGGTGTCGGATCCCACACATACCAAGCCTTTCAAATCATACACACAATATGCTTGATATGTGCAAATACAACATGGCATCACAACAAAACTCTACAACTCAAAGTATTTATTCATTACACTCAGAGGAGCCAAGTATTACAATCATGGGTCTCACGACCCAACATACATAGCATACACGCAATAGAAGCATAATATGTCTGATTACAGACAACTACAAATGAAAAAGGCTGAGAAGCCTGACTATCTGCAAGACCCTCCCAAGGGTACAAGATCGTAGCTGAGGTAACAAACTAAACGCCGAAGTCCATGTGGAACCACTAGTGAGACTGAAGTCTCTCTGCAAAAACATAAATTAAGCAAACGTGAGTACAATTGTACTCAACAAGACTTACATCAAAACTAGCTACATATGCATCATTATCAACTAAGGGGAGGTGGAGTTTGAGTGCAGCAAGCCAGCTTTGACTCAGTGGCTAACCTATACTATGACTGCAAGTAACTCTTTTGAGATGGCGCACATGAGTCCACATATTCACCAATCAATACACCACTATGGATCCACTCCCGTCTCCCTACGAGAAGGCCATCCATAGCACTCATGCTTATCTTGCGCGTTTTAGAGTATCCACTTTCACTTGTCTATGAACTATACAGGTAACCCAGAAGTCCTTTACCGTGGACACGACTATTCGAATAGATCATGTTAACCCTGCAGGGGTGTACTTCTTCACACACACTCTCACCACTTACCACCATGTACACGTCGTGTATCTCGACAACCTTCAAGTGGAAGCGTGGCGAGGGAGTCGACCACAACCCGACTAACCACACAAGTCTCTAGTCCAGGTTTATCACCTATTCGGGTTCCATCCACAAGGAGATCCGGCCGGGTGTCGCTCACGGCCCCAAACGATATGTACAGGGTTCCCAAGCCCACCAAATGTGCGACGCTTGGTACACCCGGCCATGGTGCCTAGTCTGTCCCAAGCCCACCTATACCGGCTGCCACTTGGTAGACTACTAACACTACCTACAAACACCAGAAACTACTTGCAACTCCTGGATAGAGATCGAGTTGATTAATAAGTCGAGAGGGGTCGAGTTACCGGAACCCAATGTGTGGTAGTAACTATTCATGGATCACAAACACATAACATAGCTCCCGAGGACGGTTTCAATGAGACAACCCACCATGTACTCCTACATGGCCTCTCACCGCTACCTTTACCAAATCGTGTTCACACACTTAGCTCTCAACAGTAGGACATGTTCACCACATTCCAATTTCATCCCCGATGAATCAGACTGGACACAACTCTAAGCAATAGCAGGCATGACAAACATGCATGAATGAGTAGGCACATCAGAGCTCAAACAACTCCTACTCATGCTAGTGGGTTTCAACTATTTACTGTGGCAATGACAGGTCATGCAGAGGAAAGGGGTTCAGCTACCGCAGCAAAAGCAGTTGAAACGTTGTTGTCCTAATGCAGTAAAAGAGAGCAAGAGCGAGAGAGTGGGATTTTGTCGAAATGTTCAATGGGGTTTTGCTTGCCTGGCACTTTTGAAGATAGTATAACTCTTCATCGGTGTCATCGAACTCATCGTCGAAGCTACATCCACTGAGAGGGGACAATACCGGCAAACAGAGAAAGAACACAATCAATGCAATGCAACAATATGATGCATGATAATGACATGGCAATATGCTGTTGATTGAGCTAATGCAACTAGCAACCATATTAAATGAAGATGGTTTGAACCAAAGGTTCAAATTCAAACTCCATATGTGATTATTTAAATGCCAATTATTTAAATTGTCATATACATCAACCTTAGGTTGTTCAAATATGCATGAAAATGCTATAAACAGATTCCTCATATTTTTCTGATAATTTTTCATGTATAAATTATTTCATTTGGAGTTACGGTTGATTTACTATGATTTTTAGAAGTTTAACCTTTTTTCTGGAATTAATAAATCATTTTCTGATTTATCCAAAATCCAAAATATTAGCTACTGCGTCAACATGACATCATGCCGACATCATCAGTCAACTGAGCTGCCTAGAGTCAAACCTGACATGTGGGACCCAGTGGTTAGTGACCAAGTGTTTTCTAGTGTCACAAATAGGTGGGTCCGGTCAACGGCCACGTCAGCATAGTCAACTCTGACGTGTGGGTCCCGTCGGGTTTTAACTAAACTAAACACAAATAAACCGGGGTTAATTAGGGTATGGGGCCCACTAGTTAGTGGTTCTAGGGGTGATAAGCTGGCGGGGTTAGTGCTAATGGTTGCCACGTCAGCTGTCGATGTTTAACCGCCCGCGACCACACACCGCGGCGGTGCCCGTGTCCGGTTTCTTGCTCCGATGGCCAAACGAGCGGCAAAGAGGCTCGAAGCGTAGCTGGCGCTCTTCCGCATCTAGCGGGACCAGAGTCAGCCATTGGGGTGGCCGGAATCGAGTGCGGCATCGACCTCGGCGGCGACCGGAGATCGGGTGAGATGCGAGGGACCACTATGAGGCACGGGAAGGCGGGCTAAGGCGTGCTGCTAGCTCGTGGAGAGGCACTGAGCATAGTGGTGTGCTCGGCTGTGAGCTTCAGCAGCCGTAGCCACGGCGGTGACATGGCCGGCGGGTGGGAGCTCACGGCTCCTGTAGTTAGCGCGACAGAGGAAGAAAACGGCGACAGGGCTTGGGGAAAAATAACCAGGGGCTCACAGCGGTCACGGAGAGCTTCTCGGTGTGGTTGGGGATGATCTGCAGGCGGTGAATCGACCGGTGGCATCCGGTGGCCGTGGCGAGGGAAACGACGACGATGGCGATGGTGTGCTGCTCCCGAGCTTGCGTGCGTCGTTGAGGGGAAGCTCCACACCATGGTGATGCTTCGGAACCAGGCGGTGGGGTGGTTTGGGGGCTCTGACCATGATGATTCTCGGCGACGCACTCCGACGTTCTCGGGTCTGAGGGGGGAGCGAGGCAGAGAGAGGGGTGGGGGCGATTGAGAGGTCGGGCGGATCCGTACGGCAACGGGGTGGTCATCCGCAGCCTCGACGTGTGTCGGGGCAAGCATGAGGTGGAGGCTGGCATGCGTGCTGGCGCCACGCACCTGCCTGTCTTCCTAGCAGGAGGTGGAAGACGGTGTGGTGATGGGCTAGGGTAGCTCTGGTGGGCTGGGCTGCTACAGGAGCTGGCCAGGTGAGGTAAGCGAGGTTAGCTTCTAACCCTTATCTATTTTTGTTTTTCCCATTTCTTTTGTTTTCTGTTATTAATATCTTTTGCCACTGTTTTGAATTTAAACAATTCAAACAATGCCAAAAACTCCTCTGAATATTTTTATTTTGCTAGATGGACTTTTCCAAAAGCTCATAAACATTTCAGGGGTATTTGAAATTATATTCTAGTTATATGAATATAATTCAAATTCAAATAGCTAATGATTTAAATTCAAAGTCCCAAAAATAAATCCTTAAAAATGTTCCTAAATTTTGGTTTGATATATAGCTCTTGCCAAAATTCTCAAACATTGCATGAGGACATCTTGGAAACAAAGAATGAAATTTCCAGGGTTCTTTGCCCTTCTTTTATTTAAATTTTTGAGGCATCAAATTCCTCAATTTAGTTTTCTTGAAATCAAACATGATGCATGAAGCACTCAAGTGCAACTAATTACCAGTAGTAATCTAGGGCTGTGACAACTCACCCCCACTAAACTAGACTCGTCCCGAGATTCAAGACGTGAGGTAAGAAGATAGAGGGGACATAGGGTCAACACAATCTTCACGAATAAATACCCTTCTCGAAGATGTTGATCCATTCATCATCTTTGTCTTGATGTCTTGCTATGAGAATTCCATTCAACATGATAACGAGAAGGAAGGGTAACTCTAGAAGAATCAATCTCCTCAAAGATCGAGCAATTGACGATCAACTCACGAAACGAGATGTAGGAACACCTTTTGAGCTGAGACACAACACATATTTAGAGGGATGGAAATAAACAGACGACGAAGGTTGAAATTGGTAGGCAACAACTCTGTGCTTGGGTAAGAAGGTGTACGGTCTCAGCATAGCGAGGGGTTAACTGACACGATTCCAAAACGGGCCACCCTAAGGGAGGTGACTCGTGGGATTTTCCCTTAAGTGGCAAAAAGAATTACTTTTGATATATTGATCATTGGAACTCTTCATACCAACCTAAGGCAATTCATAATTGATCGTTTGAAGGACCTCGGATGGATGGCATACCCAGACTAGATTAGATGATATGTACTACCTTGTTGAAGACAACACAATGGTTGATCTTTGCTTATGAACGAAAATGGATGGGACCCATGGTAAGCCCACTTTTGAAGATGATCCTAGATGACCAATACCGAGAAGGCAGACCATAGTAGAATGGCACAATGGCGGTGCAAGCTAGGAACAAAATGCAAATATTGGGAATTTCTGAACCATCATATCTGCCTGAGATTCAGATCTGGTTGATAACAGGATATTTTAGACGTCATGTCTGGAAAACAAAGTTTGCAACACAAATCGACGAGATGACATTGCGAGATTCTTGGGAAATGAACTACGTCAGCAAGCTCCCAAACATGAGTTGGTTCTACTACGTACATGTGAACACGCTGTCCAGCGCAAGAATGACCACATAGTAGTCTTATAATAAAGCACTACCGAGTTCATGTGGGGAACCATCATCGAGGATATCGAAGTCCTAGCATAAGTCACGATTCTTAAGAAGGCACTTGTTCTCCTTGAACAAATCAATCAGTGGCTTGGTGTGCTAGGGATACATATAGAATGAAAATGATCAGTCTATCAGACCATAGAATACTTCGCACGTGCATGACTGACTTCAGATGATTCCTACAGGAAGCAAAAACAAGCTTTCTCAAATTCAAGGTGGCAACTTACAGCAATTACACATGAATTAGGGAAGTCTCTTCTCTCATCCAAACATATACCTCATGAACATGACACGAAGACAACACTTACAAAGTTTCCAAACACTAGCTTAATGTTCAACATGAATCATGGAGAAGATAAAATGATGTTGATGGGCTCAACAACAAATCATCGAGATTTCCATGAAGGTGCAATTCCACAATTATGTGAACAAGGTGATTGTATTGGTTAGACCAAAAGATATAATGGGGTATGCTCGAGGGACAACCACGAGTAAGACAACATTACGAATATCGTTGATTCATATTTGCTTTGACGATAGCCCACATTCAAATCAAAGGTTGGGTAAGACGATAGGTCCAACAACTGAACACGAAGATCAATTGATGAAAATACCATCTTTCTTCAACACGCACACAAAAGATATCCCTTCAAAATGAACTACGCTAGGTCAAGCTTTTATCTTCCAACTCTCCAAGTTATTGTTTAGCTTAACCAACTAGCTCAGGGGTATCCAATCACAGATCTTGGAGAAGGGGTGGTTTATAAGAAAACCAACTTGATCACGAGCTCAACATAGAGGTCAGGGAATAACCTGGTAATACTTCTGAGAAGATATTCGGAAAATCACGAACCACCGATATGTTATTAAGCTTGAGAACAATCTTGCTTTTCAGGGCAAGACAATATGATCAAGAGAGCGAGGGATTGACAAAATCCTAACTCGTTGATCAAATAGTGCACCTTGGAAAATGGACTAGGTAGCACGATAAATCTTAGAATGACGATTCAGTAACCAGCACGCTACGAATGAGATTACCGTCCATTAACTATCAAGCAATGGGGTTGCTAGGAGTATTGACTTCACACATCACTATTCAATTGTCGGTATTCCGGTTACAATAACACAGAAACCAAGGAATGAACAATGATGGCGAGAAGTATCATTGTATCAAGAGTCCACGTGAGGTGGTGCAATTCCCATGACATTCTTGACATAAAAGAGGGTAACACTCCAAGGTAGAACAAAATAAAAAATGGATTCGCATTTGATCTGCGGAATACAACTGCTTTGACCCAAACCTAGATATGGATGAGGTGCTGGAGTTTGCCTCTCCTAGTCATTCGAAAATAGAATGGCTTGACGGACCACAAGAGTAATAGGCGTCGATGAATGAATGCACGCATACTCTTGACTATCAATTGATAGATGGGGGTCATAGTACAACTAAAGAGGGACAACTCAAAGGAACATATAACTTTCTGAGTTGTGGATGCATAGATTAGCATGTCAAACTAGTTCAACATATTTCTTCCGGATGACCCATGCAGAAAGGTAGAATTGGCAGAGTCATGATGTAGAATGGAGAACTCATCAAGAGCACTCTAGTTGTGATCTCTCGGTTCAAAAGAGCTTCTGCCATAACGGTTCATGGTATTGGAAGAATGACATACCACAGACCTCGAGGGCTATCACAAGGTTACTAATATCCTAAAGGAACTAGCAAACACTATTAACATGAAGTAGGGTGAATCTCGGGTTCAAGAACCCAGAAATAGAATGCCTACTTGCTAAATGGCATCACCGGATGCTTTCGAGAATGATGGCCAGAATTCATCACACTGGGAATATAAAACATTGCTAGATTACTGGGCGATTCTCTAAGACGCCTAGGGCCATAATAATAGCTCCAACATATATGCCAAGGCAACAGAGTACTCCAACACACATATTAGTGCGCTTAGTCTGGCCCAAAGAATATCGGGAACAGGGAGGAAAGATTTGCAAATGCATCAGATTGTTTAAAAACCTGGGATGACTCGGACAGCATAACAGCTGTAAATGCTCAAAATGATTTTGAGATTCATGCAAAAATGTAGCATCACCACTCAACATCACAATGTCAAGGTTCTGAGACCAACAGTTTAACAAACAGAAGTACTTGAGACTGAATTGAGAGTTTAAGCCACCATTAACGTGATCTTGACAAAAAGAATAGAAAGCCTAGTTCCTTAACCCCGTAAGAAAGATGAGGGTGACTCAAATCAGAAGGGCATAAGGTAAAGGAGTAAAAAGAGCCTTACGTTCCCTTCCACAATCAATTCCCTTATATAGCTAAAGAATTTCTAGACTCGACTTCGACCAGTTTGGCTTGGTAATCCTACAGGCAGTCAGGCTCAGATAAAGCTGTCAGGACCCCGATCCTAAATCACACCGATCTAGCATGTAACACATCATACCACTTTGCGGCCTCATGCACGGTATCCCACGGGTGCCACCTTACCTGGCCGGGACCGTTTGCGCATTTTGGCTCACATATATCATAGTGTCGCTAGCATCCATATGACTGAGAACCTGGGCTGACATGACTAGTTGTAAAACAAAAGTGGCGCTGAATTATAGGGACATGCATACATGACCCAGCAACGAACGTGTCGGTCATGAACCCATGAACCCAAGTCGTAGCAAGCTACAAGGACTTAAAGGAACAACGTGTGACATTTCCCTGAAGGGACAAACACAGGAACGAAGAAGGACACATGCCGGCCAGCCTAAGTGTTCCGGAGCAGTAGCAAGCTACCTAGGCGCAGTGGAAGCACTAGGAGGCATTTCCCCATAAGATAGGCTACCAAGGGTAAATAACTAGGTGTCTGATCTCACACATACCAAGCATTTCAAATCATACACACAGTATGCTCGATATGTGCAAATACAACATGGCATCACAACAAAACTCTACAACTCAAAGTATTTATTCATTAGGCTCCGAGGAGCCAAGTATTAAAATCATGGGTCTCATGACCCAACATTGTAATGCCCCGGATGTAATACTTTCCCTTTTGGGCATATAATATATCTCTGGCTTCATCTATTCCATTCCGGGTTCTTTGTCTTTCGGGTTTTCGTCGTTTTGTTGTGTGCGTGTGTGGCATTCATTCATATCATGTAGTCATGTGCATCGCATTGCATTTGTGTTGTCGGTTGCATCGGGTTCCATGCGTTCCTTCCCGTTGTCTGTTTCGCGTTCCGGAGCTCCCTCACGTGTCCGTGGCATCCCGTAGGCCTACTTTGGTGTTTGGCCATGTAACATTACGGGTTTGGCGCGAGACTTGTCGTGTGTTGTTGTTTTGGTGTGTGTAACCCGCCTGTCAAATCTCGTCACGATTGGAGTTCGTTTGCTACCCCAACAGTTATTCTCGTGGGCTCAAAGTGCCTCCACTTTGAAGCCCAAGACACCCCTTCAACAGCCCACCAAACCAGCCCAAACCCCTCCTATCATCTAGGCCATCCAATTCTAATCGCGTGGCCGAAAACCACACCCCATTTGGGCAACCCTAGCTCCTTGTGCCTATATATTTGTCCACCTCCCACAATTTTTGCCCCAAATCAAGGAAACCCTAGCCCCCACCTTCTCCTTCCTCCAGCCACCACCACCTCGCCGGAGAGTTCGCCGGAATCCCGCCGGAGTTTCGCCGGAGTACCTCCACCTCGCTGGAAAACAGCTCTCCTCACCTCCTCTCACTCACCACCGCCGCCTCCGGCCTCTCCCCGCCGCCGGGCCGGCCACCTCCGCCGCCTCCTCCGGCCGGCCAGGGCGCCAGCCACCTCCACCGCAGCTCACACCGCCGCCGTTTCCTTCGAACAGCAGGCGCCGCCCGATCCCGCGCCGCCTTCCCTTCGGTAGCCAGATCCGATCCACTCGATTGGTCCAGCTCGCCCCTTGGGCCTCAGCCGCCGGATGCCCGAGCTGGGCCAGCCTCCACTTCGCAGCCGCCAGGCTCCCGCGAGGCCAGCAGCCTCATGGGCCGCCTTCCCTTCGCCAGGCCTCTGCCGCAGCGGCCCGAGCCGCCGGGTCGCTCCTCCAGGCGCCGCGCGGCCTCGCTTCGCCAGGCTGCGTCCGCCGCTGGGCCGAGCCAGCGGGCCCGAGGCCTCCAGCCGCCACCTTGCCTGGGTGGGCCGAGGCGCCATCCCGCAGATCTAGCCGCGTGGGCCGTCGCCCCAGTTCCCGGCCCGCTCGCCGGATCTGCTCCTCCAGCCGAGGCCCGTCTTCGTCAGCTCCCGGGCCAGATCCAGTCCTCCGGCCCGCATCTTCAGATCTAGGTTGAACCCTAATTTCTCTAAGTCCCTGGATTGATGTGTGCTGATGCTATTTTCCAACTGTGATAACTTTTTGTGTGGTGATCCGTTTTGCGCAAATGACATGTCCAGACGTTCGTGGTGACTTGCTCTACGTTTCATTCCATTGTGCCATGCATGTTTGAGATCTTCTAGATGCTTAAATATTCGTTGCAAGAGTGCATCCCGTTATAAACTGCTGTTAGTGATGTTTTTATGCCATCTTTGCTATGTGATATCTTTTAGCTCTTTTATCCGAATGATGCAAATGACATGTCCACGTGTTCGTCTTGCCATGCTCTACATGATGATTGCTTAGACTTGCATGATAGAATTAATCTTGCCATGTTTATCTCCGTTGCAAAGTGCTATGTGGCTGTTAAGTTTTTAAGCTTGTTATGAAATGCCAACTTGAGGAGCTCATTGCTATCATTGTGTTTATCTCCTTGATGCATGCTTAGGTGTTTTGGAATCACCATCATATGTACTTTGATGTGGTGCTTACCACTTGCCATGTTTAGTTTTGAGGTGACTTAAACTTGCTCTCAAAGATGCCATGATGAAACTGCTGTTTTAACACTTAGTGAAATTTCACTAAGTCTGGAATCTGTAATTTCCAGATGCCATGTTTGCTTGTTGTTCTAGGACAAACCATGATAGTTTTGGGGTGACTCTTGATGGTTCCTTGTAGTATATATTGTTGGCTATCCATTCATGCTCTCACATGCTTATTTGAGTGGCTGTAGAATATTTATCTTTTGCTCCAAAGTTGCAATAAATTACTGCTGTCAGGATTTTGTTGTCAAGTTCAATATGTCCAAGCTTGTTGCTATTGATCCGTGGCTCCTTTGGGGGTGCACCAATGGACTTATTTGCTGTAGGATATGTCTAGTTTATGTTCATGCTCTTTGACATGATGTTTGAGTGCTGTAGCCTATTTATCTAGTGCTCCGAAGTTGCTATGTGGCTGTAATTTTCAGCTTGTGCATATTTCTTGTTTCGGGCATAACTTTTAGTCCGTAGCTCCGTTTTCAGCAAGTCTTATGTGAAACTTGATTGATTTTTCATGTAGATTCATAATATCCTATTGTTATCTTGTTTTGAAGCATTTTGCTTGATCGCATATTGTCATGCTCATTGTGCTCCCTTAGTGCATAAGTCATGCATCCATCATTTTTGTGTGCGCATTGCATCTTGTTGATTCGTGCCTTGTGTGATTGTATTGTTTAGAGCCGGAAGCTGAGACCGAGTACGAGTACGAGCACGAGGTTACTACCGAGCTTGAGAACGAGGACCCCTCTTACGATCCGAACGACAACTTTTCAGGCAAGATGACCGAACCCGGATACCATTACTATTTTTGCCTATAGCTAGAAGTCTCGATCTATAGTTTTGCCTCGATGCCCATGTCTTTCATGTCAGCCTCCTACTTGTAACCATGATCATGTCTAACCACCCTACCTATGCAAACCATTGATTGGCTATACGTAGGCTTCGCTCAGCCCCTCTTATAGCGTTGCTAGTTGCAGGTGAAGTTGAAGATGCTCGCTTCATGTTGAAGTTTGTTGGGTTATATCACACTATATTAATGCTTAATCTATATATTGGCAATGGGTGGAAGGCTAAGCCTTTTGCTTGGTGATTTGTTCTACTCATGCCGCTAGGAACCGTATAAACCGGTGTTATGTTCCTTGATTATGCGTTCCTCACACGGTTGGGGTTATGGGACCCCCTCGATAAACCGCTAAGTGCTAAGTCTTTTCCAGCAAGTCCCAACATTGGTACTATTCGCCTAAACAACTAAAACTTACCGAGGGAGTAATTAACCCGAGGCTTAATTAATTCAACCCCCCTAGGCCAGTGCTCGACTTGAGCGTTGGTCCAAACTAGAGTCACTTGCGGATACCACCCAGTTCGCTGGGATCTTCGGTATCTGTACATAGCGCTCATCCGGTCGTGGCCTGAGACTAGATACGTGCGGCTACTATCAGGGTGTCGGCACGCCGGGAGGATTTGCTGGATTAGCCTTACCTTAGTTCGGAGTATCTTGAGCACGGGATTCCGAGAATACTCGGGCCTTCCCACCTTGGAGTTGCGACTCCGCGGATCGTGGGCTTGTCATGGGCCAAGTTGGAACACCCCTGCAGGGTTATGAACTTTCGAAAGTCGTGCCCGCGGTTATGTGGCAGATGGGAGCTTGTTAATATCCGGTTGTAGAAAACTAGACACCATGTTCCAATACACTACCAGCGTGTGTACCGTGACTGTCATTTACCGAAAGGGGTTTCGGGAGATGAACACGGTGGGGTATGTTTGACTGGCTTTAGTTAGGATCACTTAGTGATCATCTCTCGACCAAGGCGCCTTCTCTTCTCGCTCTCTTTACGTAAGCTAGACTAGTGTTGCGGCAACCACTTATTCTTTTTCTTTCTTCAGCCTTGTTCCACACCCAAGGCTTAGATAGTCATGTTACCCGGGAACGGGATTGCTGAGTCCTCTGTGGCTCACAGTTACTTCACCACACCAGATGCAGGTCCGTTGGTGAGCTATCCAGGTGATGGCACCGAGCTAGACTGGGAGTACGACGAGGAGCGTAGCCGTTACTATGTTCGTTATCCTGATGATCCGTAGTGGTACTTCTACTAGGATTCGATCCGACCTGTGGATTTAAATTATGTTTGGTATCTTGATTTTTGGATTTTACCCTTAGATGCGCTGTGATGTTTTATTGTATGATGATTGAAACATGTAATGTATATGTGTGACGTGGCGAGTGTAAGCCAACTATTTTATGTTTTCCATTCCCATCTTTTACATGAGTTGTGCAAAGATACCAAACTTGCGATCATTCCAGCATGGGGTTATGTCTCTAAGTCGTGCCTCGACACGTAGGAGATATAGTCCCATCCTGGGCATTACAAGTACAGAGCATACAAGCAACGGAAGCATAATATGTCTCTGTACAGACAACTAAAAATGAAAAAGGCTGAGAAGCCCGACTATCTGCAAGACCCTCCCAAGGGTACAAGATCGTAGTTGAGGTAACAAACTAAACGTCGAAGTCCACGAGGAACCACTAGTGAGACCGAAGTCTCTTTGCAAAAACATAAATTAAGCAAATGTGAGTACAATTGTACTCAGCAAGACTTACATCAGAACTAGCTACATATGCATCATTATCAACAAAGGGGAGGTGGAGTTTGAGTGCAGCAAGCCAGCTTTGACTCAGTGGCTAACCTATACTATGACTGCAAGTAACTCTTTTGAGATGGCGCACACGAGTCCACATATTCATCAATCAATACACCACTATGGATCCACTCCCGTCTCCCTCCGAGAAGGCCATACATAGCACTCACACTTATCTTGCGCGTTTTAGAGTATCCACTTTCACTTGTCTATGAACTATACAGGTAACCCAGAAGTCCTTTACCGTGGACACAGCTATTCGAATAGATCATGTTAACCCTGCAGGGGTGTACTTCTTCACACACACTCTCGCCACTTACCACCATGTACACGTCATGTATCTCGGCAACCTTCAAGGGGAAGCCTGGCGAGGGAGTCGGCCACGACCTGACTAACCACACAAGTCTCTAGTCCAGGTTTTTCGCCTATTCGGGTTCCATCCGTAAGGAGATCCGGCCGGGGTGTCGCTCACGGCCCCAAATGATGTGTACAGGGTTCCCAAGCCTACCAAACGAGCGATGCTTGGTACACCCGGCCACGATGCCTAGTCTGTCCCAAGACCACCTGTACCGGGCGCCACTTGGTAGACTACTAACATTACCTACAAACACCAGAAACTAGTTGCAACTCCTGGATAGAGATCGAGTTGATTAATAAGTCGAGAGGGGTCAAGTTACCGGAACCCAATGTGTGGTAGTAACTATTCATGGATCACAAACACATAACATAGCTCCCGAGGACGGTTTCAATGAGACAACCCACCATGTACTCCTACATGGCCTCTCACCGCTACCTTTACCAAATCGTGTTCACACACTTAGCTCTCAACAGTAGGACATGTTCACCACATTCCAATTTCATCCCCGATGAATCAGACTGGACACAACTCTAAGCAATAGCAGGCATGAGAAACAAGCATGAATGAGTAGGCACCTTCAGGGCTCAAACAACTCCTACTCATGCTAGTGGGTTTCAACTATTTACTGTGGCAATGATAGGTCATGCAGAGGAAAGGGGTTCAGCTACCGCAGCAAAAGCAGTTGAAACGTTGTTGTCCTAATGCAGTAAAAGAGAGCAAGAGCGAGAGAGTGGGATTTTGTCGGAATGTTCAATGGGGTTTTGCTTGCCTGGCACTTCTAAAGATAGTATAACTCTTCATCGGTGTCATCGAACTCATCGTCGGAGCTACATCCACTGAGAGGGGACAATACCGACAAACAGAGAAGGAACACAATAAATGCAATGCTATAATATGATGCATGATAATGACATGGCAATATGCTGTTGATTGAGCTAATGCAACTAGCAACCATATTAAATGAAGATGGTTTGAACCAAAGGTTCAAATTCAAACTCCATATGTGATTATTTAAATGCCAATTATTCAAATTGTCATATATAGCAACCATAGGTTGTTCAAACATGCATGAAAATGATATAAACAGATTCCTCATATTTTTATGATAATTTTTCATATATACATTATTTCATTTGGAGTTACGGTTGATTTACTATGATTTTTAGAAGTTTAACCTTTTTTCTGGAATTAATAAATCATTTTCTGATTTATCCAAAATCCAGAAAATTAGCTATTGCGTCAGCATGACAACATGCCGACGTCATCAGTCAACTGAGCTGCCCAAAGTCAAACCTGGCATGTGGGGCCCAGTGGTCAGTGACCCAGTGTTATCTAGTGTCACAGACAGGTGGGTCCGGTCAACGGCCACATCAGCAAAGTCAACTCCGACGTGTGTGTTCCGTCTGGTTATAACTAAACTAAACACAAATAAAACAGGGGTGAATTAGGGTATGGGGCCCACTAGTCAGTGGCTCTAGGGTGATAAGCTGGTGGGGTTAGCGCTAATGGTTGCCACGTCAGCTACCGGCGTTTAACCGCCGACGACCACAGACCGCGGCGGTGCCCGCGTCCGGTTTCTTGCTCCGATGATCAAACGAGCGGCAGAGAGGCTCGAAGCGTAGCTGGCGCTCTTCCGCATCCAGCGGGACCAGAGTCAGCGGTTGGGGTGGCCGGAATCGAGCGCAGCATTGACCTCGGCGGCGGCCGGAGCTCGGCTGAGACGTGAGCGACCACTAGGGGCACGAGAAGGCGGGCTGAGGCGTGCTGCGGGCTCGTGGAGAGGCACTAAGCGCAGTTGTGTGCTCGGCTGCGAGCTTCAGCAGCCGTAGCCACGGCGGTGACATGGCTGATAACCCTCAACCGTAAGGGATCGAGATAGTCTTGCTTGCAATAAGAACTTACACAACATCTTTTGTCCTACCATCCCGCTACGAACGGGGCCAAAAGGAACTTATGGAGAATAAGGTGCTCCTGTCAAAGAGCACCGGAACAAATCAATGAACTCAATGGATACATGTAATCCTCAAACTACGTACCATCCCCTTTGGTGTCCCAAGCTGTCACTTTTGGGATCGCCGGTTCCGAACCGTAATAGGTGCAAACAACTCATAGATAGGATCAAGAACACAAATATATTCATGCAAACACATATGGTTCAGATCTGAAATCATGGCACTCGGGCCCTAAGTGACAAGCATTAAGAATAACGAGTTGAAGCAAAGATGATAAACACCATAGTAGATGATAGGCAACATGCCCCCAACGATCTGAAAAACTATTACATGATCTAACTCATCCAATCCCTACCATCCCCTTCGCCTACAGCAGGGGATTACTCACACATGGAAGGAGAAGTCATGGAGGGATGATGGAGTGGTGATGGTGATGACGATGGCGATGATCTCCCCTCTCCGGAGGCCAATTCAGCCTCCAGATTAGCCCTCCCGAAGAAGAACAGAGGGTGGCGGCGGCTCCGTGACGAAAACTGCGAAAAGAACTTCTGATCTGGGGTTTCTCCGTCACGAGCTAAAATACGAGTCAAAGTAGGGCACCAGGGGAGGTGGGGCCCACCCAGGCGACCCCCCAGCGCGGCCAGGGGGTGGGCCACGCCACCAGGGTGCCTGGGCCCCCCTGGCCCCCCTCTGGCCCCTCTTCTGGCTCCGGGTTCCTTTGGGTGCGTGGATTTTCTGTGATTTTTCGTGGAATTTTCTGAGATACCTAAAAATCTGTTTTCCTGCACACAATAAAACCATACAGGCAGCTCTGCTGAAAACAGCGTCAGTCCGGGTTAGTTTAGTTCAAATTGTGCAAGAATGAGGTCAAAACAATATCAAAAGTGTTTGGAAAAGTAGATACGTTTGAGACGTATCAAGTCCCCCAAGCTTAGCATATTGCTTGTCCTCAAGCAATTCAGTTCAACGAACTGGACGCGACAAAGAAAACTTTGACAAACTCTTTTGCTTCATTAGATGTATATAAGCATGTACTACGAAAAGAGTCTAGCAAGTATTGAAACAGTATTATGAGGACAATGCACGGAGCAATCCTTCTTTCAAGTGACCAATCACAAATACCCAAAAGTAAATAATATACTACTGAAAATCAAGACAAGATTACATTGCACCTAGCTTGAGCATACTAGGGTGGTATCTCGCTAGCCTCCATGAGTGAAGCAAAACATAAATGCAGAAACTCCTCCAGAGTTTTAAAGGAGACTAGAACTAAGAATTTCAGAATAAATCATATCACAAGCATGCAGAAGACAATGTAATACTTTGGGACAATGCACATTACACTCAGAATGACAATTATGCTCTCCTAGTTGGTGCTTTGAAGAAAGAAGGTGGAGACTCTCGAACCGTGGCTTTTGTTGGCAAGGTTGAAAACCCGTGGTCGGAAACAAAAACTAAACATGTACCAGAGCTCTTGGTTTTAAAAACAGAGGTAAAAATGTTTTTGAGAGGTGCATATTTCGTTAATGAATGCTAGCAGATAGCTCAATCACTTCTTGAGCTGGACAAGTTTCAAGGAACGGCTCCCGCATGAGGACGATCACATCCTCTTAATCTCCTTTGTTTATCACTGCCAAAGTTTTCTGATTTCTCATGAACAAATCGTGAATGAGGGTTTGTTTGTTGTATTATCTTTATGAGTCGGGCGCACTCTATGCCAGTTCCTTCTCGTATTATGGGTTTGCACATTAGACATGCAATCCCGGGGTGAAACTTGTCCAACTTAAAAAGATCATGAATTAACTACTACTTCCTCACGAGCTAAAACAGAGGCACAAAAAGAGAAATGCTTTTGATTAATTTCGAGATGGTACACGAAAGTCTTCGTTAGGAATGGCAGGTTAATACCATGTATAGGAAGGTATGGTGGACTCATATGGCATAACAGGTTTTAAGGATTTTGGATGCACAAGCAGTCAGTCCGCTTAGTACAGGTGGAGGTTAGCAAAAGACTGGGAAGCGACCAACTAGAGAGAAATAACGGTCATAATCATGCAGAGCGACAAAGCAACATTGAATCGGGCATGAAAGTGATATAACTATTCTGAAACTCAAAGATCATCAAGGCAGAGCAGACTTTTTAGTCTTAAACATGTGTAAACATGTGCCAAGTCAATCCAAAAATTCTCTAAAGGGAAATACCACCTTAGTATACCGAACTATGAACAATGCAATGCATGTAAATCATTTCAATAACACATTATATACTCTAGCTATTCGAGACTAGCCACAAGGAAAGCATGAACTACTGGAAGAGCATTGTAAAAATAGCACTATGTCGCTACAAGCTGATCTCTAGATCATAAGTATAGGCATATGTACAAAAGTAGAAACAAGAAGAGTTCATACCGGTCTTCCTTGTTGCTTCCCTTCAGTCGATCTTCGTCATTACTGCCTCGTCACTTGCACGATCGAACGTAGGAAATATAATTAAATGCCATCACGGACTCGAGCTGAACTCTGAAAACAAAGCAAACTAAAAAGAGAAAGAAAATCTTTTTGGATTATTTCAAAGGTTGAACAAAAGCAAAAGAAAGAGAAAATCTTTTTGTTGTTTTTGCAAAGAGAGAAATAAAGAAGAATGGGCAAAAACTTCGAAAAGATCAAAGCGAATAAAACGGATAATACAATGGAAAAGCGAGAGGGGCACGTACCCCCCCAAGCTTAGGCTTTTGGCCTAAGTTGGTAGCAGCTAATGCCCCCAGGAGCCTCCTGCTCCGAGGGAATAGTGGTGAGTCCAAGGGTCGTAGAAGGATGCCGGCGCGTATACCGAACTCCTCGGAGTCTCCCACGAGGAAGGGTCCGTACGCCAAGCAGAGGAAGACCCTTCACCAAACTCGGTGGCGGTTTCTTCCTGAAAAGGTGGTAACTCACCGTGCTCCTCCTCGTCGGGCACAACCCGCTCCATGGGGTTATGAAACTGATGCTGGACCATGAACTCATCGAACTGGACAACATCAAAGGACCATCCGTTCCTGCGAGAAAAATCAAACAAAAGAGGTGCAGGTAGACGGATCTCGCGTTCCGCGGTAGTTCCGAAACGCAAGATATAAACAAGATTATCCAGCTCAGAAGCCATGGTAACAAACTTATGCCTTTTCATAGCAGCAAGATCAAAGCTTAAATAAGTAAAAGGATTATCATCAGGGTGTGGGGTGCCTCCAAGATGTTCTAAGATAAGTGTGGCATAAACGCCACCATATAAGTCTCCCTTGTTACCGTTCATAGCAAGGCGTCGAGCAATTAAGGCACCCAGATTATAATCAGACCTCCCTGAGAGGGCAGCTGCCAGGATAGCAATATCCGGAGCAGAAATGTTGCTTGTGTTGTCACGAGCTAACACCCCTCTAGCAACATAATATTCAAAATACCTGAGGTGAGGAAATAAGATGCTGGAGATCTTCGACCGATGAATATCCCTCGTACCCATGCTGCAGAGAGAGTTGATGACGGTTTTCAGCTCGGAGGGCTGAGTGGCCATCCTAGCCGTCCTCCCAACGTTTGGCACACCTATTATTTCACAAAACTTTCCCAAAGGCATGGTGATAAGATCATTGTAAATTTTAAACTCAATAGCACCTGAATCAGGATTATATCTAAAACTGTTAATGAAACTGGAGGTGAGTTTTTGATACTGAGTAACACGACACGTGACGAGCCGTGTCAGACCTGCATTAGCACAAAGATTATAAAACTCATCCTTGATTCCCGCAGCTTCAAGGAATTCATCACATGGAAACGTCATAGCACGTGCTGGACTTGTGTCTTCCAACAACTCCAGGGGCACATGATCTTCATTATAGCTCACCCTAGCAGTCGAGGGTGAAGCTGCGGCTCTAGTAACTCGATCGGAGTGTGCGGGCCTCCTCTTCTCAAGCCACCCTTTTGCCCTTCCTAACAAACTCATTTCTGAAATTTTTGGCAATTTACAAAAACGAGGATTAAAACAAGGTGAGTTAAGGCAAACTACTCAACTCACTTGCCCAAGGCATAAACTTGCATCAAAACTTGGAAAATAACTTTCTACACATGCATGCAAGCTCATCTATACAGCACCAAGAACTACTAAATACTCACAAATGAAGCCACCTATCAGAAATCTAATTGGAGGGGGTGGAGGAGTCACATACCAGGGAGTATTTGTTCAAAATCTCAGCTCAAATGGTGGGCTGTAGAGAGAGATCGAAGAATCGCCTCCAAGAACAGCAAGAACACAAGAACAAGTGCAGTACTCACGTTTTTGGAGAAAAAGAGAGAGGGAGGAAGAAGACATACCTGGAGGGGGGCCTTGTGGGCCCCAAGCGCCCTATGGGCGCGGCCAGGGGGCAGGCCGTGCCAGCTGGCCGCCTGGGCCACTGGTGGGCCCCCCTGGCTGGCCCCATGTCCCTCTGGGTCACTCCCGACGTGGAAATTTTTATTTAATTTTTTCTGGAATTTTTCTGAAAACTTCACTGTTGAAATTTTTTCGAAGTTCAAAAAGCTGCGAAACTCTCTGAAAACTTGAAGCAGTGAGTAGTATTGTGAAGCTTCAAAACACAAATACTTGGTACAGCAAAGAGAACAAAAACTAAAAACAAATGAAAACATAACAAGCTCAACTTTTTATCTATATAAAACATGTTTACTAGTAAGGTTGATCAAGTCTTACCAAAAACAGGCGATATATAGAGCAAAAAGTCTCACCTCTTACGAAGTAATCACTGAACCTTTACTTTGATGGACATTGTCCCCACCATGATAGTTTTGTATTTGTGAGGCACATGTAGTGGACAGTCCCATTCTCCAATCTTCACGGTCTCGATATTTTCTATAGAGTTGAGGCCATGCCTCCTGTCGGTCTTCTTTGGAAAATATACCGTGTGTTCTTTATCATTCACATTGAAGGTGACCTTCCCTTTATTGCAATTAATAATAGCACCTGCGGTGTTAAGAAAAGGTCTACCAAGAATAATGGACATGCTCCCATCCTCGGGCATGTCAAGCACAACAAAAATCAAACAATTAGCAACTTCTACTGGAACATCCTCGCAAATACCTATCGGAACGGCGGTTGACTTGTCAGCCATCTGAAGAGAGATATCTGTAGGAATTAGTTTATTTAAACAAAGCCTCTTGTAAATAGAGAGAGTCATAACACTCACTCCTGCTCCAAGATCACATAAAGCAGTTTTGACATAATTATTCTTTATGGAGCAAGGAATGGTGGGTATACCTGGATCACCGAGCTTCTCAGGAATCTTGCCACTGAAAGAGTAGTTAGCAAGCATAGTAGATATTGCTTCATTAGGAACTTTTCTTTTATTAGTGACAATATCTTTCATATATTTTGAATAAGGAGGTAACTTAATAGCATCAGTCAAAGGGATTTGAAGAAAAAGAGGTTTAATCCACTCACAAAACTTATTGTAATGCTCTTCTTCTTTAGATTTGATGGACTTACCTGGAAAGGGCATGGGTTTCTGTACCCATGGTTCTCTTTCCTTCCCATGTTTTCTTGCGATGAAGTCTTCTTTAGTGTACCTCTTACGTTTGTCAGGTGCTTCTTCTTCTCGCACTTCAGGCGGATCATTCTTCTCATTATCTTTACCTTCAGGTTCAGCACCGTCTTCAGTCTCAGCATCGGAGATAGATACACTATTGGGATCAACAGCTGGCTCTTCATCTGCAATAGGATCATTAGAATTGTCGGCCTCCTTATGTTTCTTCTTCTTCTTTGGAGAGCCAACAATTTCTTCTTCCTGCATTTGAGAATCTTGCTCGATTCTCCTCGGATGCCCCTCTGGATAGAGAGGATCTTGAGTGCTAGTTCCTCCTCGGGTCTTAATCCCGAAAGCCTGCAAATCATCTTGTTTGGCATTGTTAGCAAGCAAATCTTTTTGCACATTAGAAATTTGGTCAAGCTGAGTTTAAACCATATGAAAATGTTTCACAAGACATTGAACATCATTAACCGTTCTACCTAGAACATCAAGAAATCTTTTGATAGCAAGGGAATTATCATGCAACTGACTTTGTATCCTCTCATTAAAATGATTTTGTTTCATAATAAAATTATCAAACTCATCTAAACATTGATCAGGAGGCTTACCATGAGGGATGTCACTTGCGTTGAAATCTAAAAGAGAGTGTACCTCTACCATAGGAGGGTGAGTGGTAGGCTCACACAGCTTCTCAATAGGGGGTAGATTCTTCACGTCTTCATCTTTAATACCTTTCTCTTTAATAGACTTCTTTGCTTCTCGCATATCTTCGGGGCTTAGAACAAACATGCCCCTCTTCTTTGGTGGTGGAGGTGGTTCAGGGACGGACCAATCTTCATGGTTTTTGGCAATCCTGCCCATCAAATCTTCTGCATCTTCCGGCGTCCTTTTCCTGAAAACACAACCAGCACAACTGTCCAAATAGGACCTGGATTCATCAGTTAGACCAGCATAGAATATATTGATTAATTCGTTCTTAGGGACTTCATGTCCTGGTCTAGCCCGAATCAGACCGCAGTACCTCCCCCAAGCTTTAGGGAGGGACTCATCCTGCAACTATTTAAAGTTATAAATTCTTTGTAAAGCAGCATGTTGCATGTGAGCAGGAAAGTACTTATCAACAAAAGAGTGAGCTAAGTCTTGAGGACTCTTAATGGAACCGCATGGGAGTGAATCATACCATGCTTTAGCACCTTCCTTCAAGGAGAAAGGAAGAAGCTTGGTCACATAAAAGTATCGTATCTTCTCATCTGTGGTAAACTGGCCACCCAACTCACCGAGTTTAGTCAAGTGTGCAATAGCATCATCATTTTCTCTGCCATAAAAGGGGTCAGCTTCAACCATAGGTATAAGTGAAAGATCAACAGAGAAATCATAATCAGGATCATCAATGCATATAGGAGATGTAGCAAATTCAGGATCAGGAACAGTTTTGTTCTTCAAAGAGTGTTTTTCAAACAGTTTCTTAATAAATTCAGGGTCAGAGCCAGAAAACTCTGTCAGTTCCCTGCATAAATCTTCATCAAGCATATAGTAATCATCATCAAGGAGTCTCTCCTTGAGTTTACTCAAATCAGGATAATCATAAGTTTCACAAATAGGGTAGCGAGTAACAGGAATTTCAATTCCAGACTTTTTTGCAGCAGCAGCGATCTGTTTCTCAAGAGCATAACCAAGGGAACTAATATCATCAACAGTAGTAGAAGCATCATCAAGAGTATCAGACATAGTAACAGATTCAGTAGCAGCATCATGTGGTGGCGGTGAGGCAAACTTACTCATAACAGAAGGTGAATCAAGTGTAGCACTAGTGCTCAGAACAGTACCTCTTCTTGTAGTGGATTGTAAGATCGGAACCTTGGGGTCTCCTTTCTTACCCATAGCAAATGAAGTGCAGCAGGTAGGATACTTCAAGTAGACTTGTAAATATTGCTATGCTCCCCGGCAACGGCGCCAGAAAACGGTACTTGATAACCCTCAACCGTAAAGGATCGAGATAGTCTTCGCGGGTAAGAATAACCCAATTTATTGATTCGACACACGGGGAGCCAAAGAGTATTTATAAGCTTTGACAGTTGAGTTCTCAATTCAACCGCACCTGAAATATACTTACTTGCAACAAAAGATAAGTGGTAACAGTGATATGATAGTGATGATAGTGATAGTAAAAGTAAACAGCAAAAGTAAATAGCAAGAGTAAATGGCAAAAGTAGTAACTAGTAACAAGCGGGATTTAAAACACTGTAGGCTAGGGAGATGGATGGTTGGGCGCTGCATGGATGAGATATATCATGATTCTAACTTGGGGCAAGGCACACGGAAAAGTAATGATCATCTAGGCAAATATCAAACATTAGGCATGTATCCCGTAGGTAGTTGTACGTGCTTGCAATAAGAACTTACACAACATCTTTTGTCCTACCATCCCGCTACGAACGGGGCCAAAAGGAACTTATGGAGATTAAGGTGATCCTGTCAAAGAGCACCGGAACAAAGCAATGAACTCAATGGATACATGTAATCCTCAAACTACGGACCATCCCCTTTGGTGTCCCAAGCTGTCACTTTTGGGATCGCCGGTTCCGAACCGTAATAGGTGCAAACAACTCATAGATAGGATCAAGAACACAAATATATTCATGCAAACACATATGGTTCAGATCTGAAATCACGGCACTCGGGCCCTAAGTGACAAGCATTAAGAATAACGAGTTGAAGCAAAGATGATAAACACCATAGTAGATGATAGGCAACATGCCCCCAACGATCTGACAAACTATTACATGATCTAACTCATCCAATCCCTACCATCCCCTTCGCCTACAGCAGGGGATTACTCACACATGGAAGGAGAAGTCATGGAGGGATGATGGAGTGGTGATGGTGATGACGATGGCGACGATCTCCCCTCTCCGGAGGCCAATTCAGCCTCCAGATTTGCCCTCCCGAAGAAGAACAGAGGGTGGCGGCGGCTCCGTGACGAAAACTGCGAAAAGAACTTCTGATCTGGGGTTTCTCTGTCACAAGCTAAAATACAAGTCAAAGTAGGGCACCAGGGGAGGTGGGGCCCACCCAGGCGACCCCCCGGAGCGGCCAGGGGGTGGGCCGCGCCACCAGGGCGCCTGGGCCCCCCTGGCCCCCCTCTGGTCCCTCTTCTGGCTCCGGGTTCCTTCGGGTGCGTGGATTTTCTGTGATTTTTCGTGGAATTTTCTGAGATACCTAAAAATCCGTTTTCCTGCACACAATAAAACCATACAGGCAGCTCTGCTGAAAACAGCGTCAGTCCGGGTTAGTTTAGTTCAAATCATGCAAGAATGAGGTCAAAATAATATCAAAAGTGTTTGGAAAAGTAGATACATTTGAGATGTATCAATGGCCGGCGGGTGGGAGCTCACGGCTCCGGTAGTTAGCACGGCAGAGGAAGAAAACGGCGGCGGGGCTAGGGGAAAATAACCAGGGGCTCACAGCGGTCACAGGGACCTTCTTTCTACTTCTGGAGCTTGCAATGTATTCCCTCGAAGAGGAAAGGGTGATGCAGCACAGTATTGTAAGTATTTCCCTGAGTTTTTGAGAACCAAGGTATCAATCCAGTAGGAGACAACACGCGAGTCCCTCGCACCTGCACAAACAAATAAGAACTTCGCAGCCAACGCGATAAGGGGTTGTCAATCTCTTAACGGTCACTTACGAAAGTGAGATCTGATAGATATGATAGTTTGATATTTTTGGTATTTTTGGATACAAGAACAGAAATTAAAAACGGTAAAGTAAAGTAGATTGTAGATTGATACGTTGAGAATAGACCCGGGGGCCATAGGTTTCACTAGTGGCTTCTCTCATGATAGCATAATTCTACATTGGGTGAATAAATTACTGTCGAGCAATTGATAGAAAAGCAAATAATTATGAGAATATCTAGGCATGATCATTATATATAGGCATCACGTCCGAGAAAAGTAGATCGAAACGATTTTGCATCTACTACTATTACTCCACACATCGACTGCTATCCAACATGCATCTAGAGTATTAAGTTCATAAGAACAGAGTAACGCCCTAAGCAAGATGACATGATGTAGAGGGATAAACTCAAGCAATATGATATAAACCCCATCTTTTTATCCTCGATGGCAACAATACAATACGTGCCTTGCTGCCCCTACTGTCACTGGGAAAGGACACCGCAAGATTGAACCCAAAGCCAAGCACTTCTCCCATTGCAAGAACTGTAGATCCAGTAGGCCAAACCAAACCAATAATTCGAAGAGACTTGCAAGGATATTATAATCATACATAAAAGAATTCAGAAAAGAACCAAATATTTCTCGTAGATAATCTTGATCATAAACCCACAATTCATCGGATCTCGACAAACACACCGCAAAAAGAGATTATATCGAATAGATCTCCTCGAAGACCAAGGAGAACTTTGTATTGAGATCCAGAGAGAGAGAGAAGAAGCCATCTAGGTACTAACTTTGGACCCGAAGGTCTGAGGTAAACTACTCACAACTCATGGTGAGGCAATGGTGTTGATGTAGAAGCACTCCGTGGTAGATCCCCCCTCCGGCGGAGCTCCAGAATAGGCCCCAAGATGGGATCTCATGGGAACAGAATGTTGCGGCAGTGGAATTAGGGTTTTCTCTCCGTGTCTGATGTTTTCGGGGTACATGGGTATATATAGGAGGAAGGAGGGCACCGGGGGACCAACGTGGGGCCCACGAGGCAGGGGGCGCGCCCTGTAGGGGGGGGGGCGCCACCCACCCTCGTGGACGCCACGTGTGCCCTATTCCGTGGTTCTAAAGTCTCCAATAAAGATATCGCTCCAAAAATATATCTCCCGAAGGTTTCATTCCGTTTGGACTCCGTTTAATATTCCTTTTCTGTAAAACCCTGAAATAGGCAAAAAAACAACACTCTGGACTGGGCCTTCGGGTTAATAGGTTAGTCCCAAAAAATAATATAAAAGTGTAACAAAGCCCATTAAACATCCAAAACATCATAAATAATAGCATGGAACAATAAAAAAATATAGATACGTTGGAGACGTGCCAAGCATCCCCAAGCTTAATTCCTGCTCGTCCTCGAGTAGGTAAATGGTAAAAACAGAAACTTTTGATGTGGAATGCTAACCAACATAATTTTCAATGTAATTCTTTTTATTGTGACATGAATGTTCACATCTGAAAAATTCAAGATAAAAGTCTATATTGACATAGGAAATAATAATACTTAGAGCATACTAACAAAGTAATCATGTCTTCTCAAACTACCATGGCTAAAGAAAGTTATCCCTAAAAAATCATATAGTCTGGCTATGCTCCCTCTTCATCACACAAAATATTCATATCATGCACAACCCCAGTTTCAGCCAAGCACTTGTTTTCATACTCTATTCTTTCAAACCTTTCAACTTTCACGCAATACATGAGTGTGAGCCATGGATATAGCACTATGGGTGGAATAGAGTGGTGGTTGTGGAGAAGACAAAAAGGAGGGAGATAGTCTCACATCGACTAGGCGTATCAACGGGCTATGGAGATGCCCATTAATAGATATCAATATGAGTGAGTAGGGATTTCCATGCAACGGATGCACTAGAGCTAAAAAATGTATGAAAGCTCAACAAAAGAAACTAAGTGGGTGTGCATCCAACTTGCTTGCTCACAAAGACCTAGGGAATTTGAGGAAGCCCCTCATTGGAATATACAAGCCAAGTTCTATAATGAAAATTCCCACTAGCATATGAAAGTGACTAAACATGAGACTCTCTATAATGAAGAACATGGTGCTACTTTGAAGCACAAGTATGGAAAAAGATAGTAGCAATTGTCCCTTTTTCTTTTCCTTTTTTTCTCTTTTTGTGGGCCTTTCTTTTTCTTGGCCTTTCCTTCTTTTTACTTTTTTTCTTTGCTTTTCTTTCTTTCTTTGGGACAATGCTCTGATAATGATGATCATCACACTTCCATTGATTTACAACTCGATATTACAACTTGGTACTAGAACAAAGTATGAGTGTATATGAATTCCTCCGACGGTGTACCGAGATGTGCAATGAATCAAGAGTGACATGTATGAAAAATTATGCATGGTGGCTTTGCCACAAATACGATGTCAACTACATGATCATGCATGGGAATATGACAATATGAAGCGTGTCATATGAACGGAACGGTGGAAAGTTGCATGGCAATATATCTCGGATTGGCTATGGAAATACCATGATAGGAAAATATGGTGGCTCTTTTGAGGAAAGTATATGGTGGCATTTCTGAGGAAGGTATATAGTGGGTGTATGGTACCGGCGAAAGTTGTGCGGTACAAGAGAGGCTAGCAATGATGGAAGGGTGAGAGTGCGTATAATCCATGGACTCAACATTAGTAATAAAGAAGTCATATACTTATTGCAAAAATTTACGAGTCATCAAAATAAAGCAATCAACGCATGCTCCTAGGGGGGAGGTTGATATTCCTTTTGTGTAAAACCCTGAAATAGGCAAAAAACAACAATCTGGACTGGGCCTTTGGGTTAATAGGTTAGTCCCAAAAATAATATAAAAGTGTATAACAAAGCCCATTAAACATCCAAAACATCATAAATAATAGCATGGAACAATAAAAAATTATAGATACGTTGGAGACGTATCACTTCTCGGTGTGGCTGGGGATGATCTGCAGGCGGCGAATCGACCGGTGGCATTCGGTGGCCGTGGCGAGGGAAACGGCGACGATGGCGACGGTGTGCTGCTCCCGAGCTTCCGTGCGTCGTTGAGGGGAATCTCCACACCATGGTGATGCTCTGGAACCAGGCGGTGGGGTGGTTTGGGGGTTCTGACCATGGTGATTCTCGGCGACGCACTCCGGCATTCTCGGGTCCGAGGGGGGAGCGAGGCAGAGAGCGGGGTGGGGGCGAGTGAGAGGTCGGGCAGATCCGTACGGCAACGGGTTGGTCATCCGCGGCCTCGATGTGTGTCGGGGAAAGCAGGAGGTGGAGGCTGGCGCGCGTGCTGGCGCCACGCACCTGCATGTCCTCCTGGCAGGAGGTGGCAGACGGTGCGGTGGTGGGCTGGGCTGCTACAGGAGTGGCCATGTGAGGTAAGCCCAGGTTAGCTTCTAACCCTTATCTATTTTTTCCTATTTATTTTGTTTTCTGTTATTAATATCTTTTGCCATTGTTTTGAATTTAAATAATTCAAACAATGCAAAAAACTCCTCTGAATATTTTTATTTTGCTAGACGGACTTTTCCAAAAGCTCATAAACATTTCAAGGGTATTTGAAATTATATTCTAGTTATATGAATATAATTCAATTTCAAATAGCTAATGATTTAAATTCAAAGTCCCAAAAATAAATCCTTAAAATGTTCCTAAATTTTGGTTTGACATATAGCTCTTGCCAAAATTCTCAAACATTGCATAAGGACATCTTGGAAACAAAGAATGAAGTTTCCAGGGTTCTTTGCCCTTCTTTTATTTAACTTTTTGAGGCTTCAAATTCCTCAATTGAGTTTTCTTGAAATCAAACATGATGCATGAAGCACCCATGTGCAAATAATTACCAGTAGTAATCTAGTGTTGTGATAGCGCCGCCTTCTCTGGCCTCGTCCAGGCTACCTGCACTTCCGCCGGACCGCGCCCGTCGCGCCCCGACCTCCCGTGCTGCAGCCGCTATCCCTGCGCCGCACCTGGCCACCGCCCCCTCACCTCGTTGCCCCCCACTCCGGTTGGTTGCGGCCGCCCTGCCATGGCCGCCGACCCGCCATCACGTGCCCGGGTCCGACGACCTGGCGCCCACAGCCCCGCTCGGGTGCCCCAGCCGGGTCCAGGTGCCCGAGAACCGTGCCAGAAGCCCGCTAGGGCCCCTTGGGGCCTATGACAAAAGGGCCCATCCCCTAGAACGTTTTTATATAAAAAAAGAATTTAAAAATAAATAGTTAAATAAATAATTAACTTATTCAAGTCTAATAAATTAACCTAATTAACTAATTAAACTAATTAACTATTCTCAATTAACTAAATAGTCAATGACATGCGGACCCCACACGTCAGTTTGACCCAGTCAACACCTCTATTAACTGATGATGTCATGCTGATGCAATAATGTTATTTTCGAATTAATTTAATAATAATAAATTAGAAATTGATTAAAACTTTGAAAATCAATATAAAATAATCCGTAACTCGGATGGAAAAACTTTATACATGAAACTTGCTCAGAACGACGAGACGAATCCGAATACATAGTCCGTTCGTCTACCCCACATCCCTAGCATAGCAAACATGCAACTTTCCACCTCTGGTTCATCTATCTGAAAAGGCGAAACACCGGGAATACTTTCCCGGATGTTTCCCCCCTTGTCGGTATCACCTCCTACCGTGTTAGGACACACCTGGCACTGTTACTTGTCATGTCATGCATCGATATGCATTTGTTTGCATTGTATTCATTGTTTCTTGCCCCTCTTCTCTCCGGTAGACTACGAGACCGACGCTACTGCTGCCTCGATCGACTACGGTGTTGACAACCCCTCCTTCGCTGCCGAGCTTCCAGGCAAGCCCCCCTTGATCAACCTGATATCGCCTATTCCTGTCTCTAATGCTTGCATTAGAGTAGTGTAGCATGTTACTGCTTTCGGTTAATCCTATTCTGATGCATAGCCTGTCATTGTTGCTACAACTGTTGATACATTTACCTATAATCCTAAATGCTTAGTATAGGCTTCTAGTATTCCATTAGTGGCCCTACACCCTTGTCCGTCTGCCTTGCTATACTATCGGGCCGTGATCACTTTGGGTGGTGATCACGGGTATATACTACATAGTTATTATACATGATACATGTTGTTACTAAAGTAGGGTCGGCTCGAAGAGTATCCGCGAGTGATTCACGTATTGGGGGCTGAAAGGACCTTTTCCCGATGGCCCACTGTGTGGATCTTTGTGGCGGAGCGACAGGGTACGTCGTGACAACCTAGGAGACAGGTGGGCCTGGCCCTGGTCGTTGGCCGCGGTTATTTCATAATAACACGCTTAACAAGTTTGGATATTCGATCTGAGTGTGGCCACTGCCCTATATGCACTAACCGGCTACGCGGGAACAATTATGGGCACTCGACGTCATGGTATCAGCCGAAGGCTTTTTGACGTCGGCGCGCGCCGGGTTGGACCGTGTAACATAACTTCCTTTGAACTGGAGGTTGCAAGGTGTGCTCACCGGCCGCGTACACAACGTGGAGGAGTGCAATGGGCAATGGGCCCAGACCCCTGCGTGCTTAGGATTTACACCGGCATGCTGACCTCTCTTATCTGTTTAGATAGGGCTATGACGTGTTGATCTTCCGAGGCCGGACATGACCCAGGAAAGTGTGTCCGGCCAAATGGGATCGAGCGTGCTGGGAAATGTGGTGCACCCATGCAGGGAAGTTAATCTATTCGAATAGTTGTATCAGTCGGTAAAAGGATGACCCAGAGTTGTACTTCGACCTCATGACAACTAGAACCGGATACTTAATAAAACACACCCAGATTAGTTCCAGAGACAACCCGGGGATCACTTTCCCACAGGGCAACGAGGGGAGGATCACCGGGTAGGATTATGCTATACGATGTTACTTGGTGAACTTACCTTCTACTCTCTTCTACTTTTGCAACATGGAGGCTGCCAGAAGCGTAGTCTTCGATAGGATTAGCTATCCCCCTCTTATTCTGGATTTCTGTAGTTCTGTCCACATGTACTACCCATATCATTCTTACCATTGCATATGTAGTATAGATCCTTGCTTGCGAGTACTTTGGATGAGTACTCATGGTTGCTTTTCTCCCCCTTCCGTTCCTTCTTCTCGGATGATGCAACCAGCTGGTGGAGCCCAGGAGCCAGACGCCACCTACGACAACTCCTACTACATCGGAGGCGCCTACTACTAAGTGTAGTCTGCCGACGACGACCAGGAGTAGTTTAGGAGGATCCCAGGAAGGAGGCCTGCTCCTCTTTTGATCTGTATCCCCGTTTGTTCTAGCCATCTTATGGCAACATGTTTAACTTTATGTCTGTACTCAGGTATTTGTTGCTTCTGCTGACTCGTCTATGATCGAGCACTTGTATTCGAGCCCTCGAGGCCCCTAGCTTGTATGACTTATTTTACTTTTAGAGTTGTGTTGTGATATCTTCCAGTGAGTCCCTGATCTTGGTCGTACACATTTGCGTGCATGATTAGTGTACGGTCAAATCGGGGGCGTCACATAGATTGTGCTCACCCAGGCCCATCTTTGGTGGCCATGTTCTGGTATATAAGCCTCTCTGACCTAGAAAAAAAAATAAGGAGAAGACTTTCGGGATGGAGCGCCGCCGTCTCGAGGCGGAACTTGGGCAGGAGCACTTTTGCCCTCCAGTGGAGCGATTCCGTTGGGGGAACTTCCCTCTCGGAGGGGGAAATCATCGTCATCATCATCACCAACAACTCTCCCATCTTGGGAGGGCTATGTTAATCAACATCTTCAATAGCACCATCTCATATCAAACCCTAGTTCATCTCTTGTGTTCAATCTTGTTACCGGAACTATAGATTGGTGCTTGTGGGTGACTAGTAGTGTTTATTACATCTTGTAGTTGATTACTATATGGTTTATTTGGTGGAAGATTATATGTTCAGATCCATTATGCTATTTAATACCCCTATGATCTTGAGCATGTTCATCACTTGTGAGTAGTTACCTTTGTTCTTGAGGTCACGGGAGAAATCATGTTGAAAGTAATCATGTGAATTTGATATGTGTTTGATATTTTGATAGTATGTATGTTGTGATTCCCTTAGTGGTGTCATGTTAACGTCGACTACATGAAACTTCACCATATTTGGGCCTAAGGGAATGCATTGTGGAGTAGTAAGTAGATGGTGGGTTGCGAGAGTGACAGAAGCTTAAACCCCAGTTTATGCACTATTCCGTAAGGGACCGATTGGATCCAAAAGTTTAATGCTTTGGTTAGAATCTATTCTTAATACTTTTCCCGTAGTTGCGGATGCTTGCGGGAGGGTTAATCATAAGTAGGAGGTTTGTTCAAGTAAGAACAACACCTAAGCACCAATCCACCCACATATCAAATTATCAAAGTAGCGAACACGAATTGAACCAACATGATGAAAGTGAGTAGATGAAATTCCCGTGTACCCTCAAGAATGCTTTGCTTATTATAATAGACCGTTTTGGCCTGTCCTTTGTCTCAAAAGGATTGGGCTATCTTGCTGCATACTTGCTACTATTATCGTCACTTGCTCGTTACAAAATTATCTTGCTATCAAACTACTCTGCTACTTACAATTTCATCACTTGCATAGATTACCTTACTGAGGAACACTTGTCAGTTCCTTCTGCTCCTCGTTGGGTTCGACACTCTTACTTATCGAAAAGAGCTACCCTATACTTGTGGGTCATCATATTCGTCCTTACCATCAGATCCCTTATGGGATTTCTTCAAATCTTCCAGGTCGGTGGTGACATCATTTAGCTTAATCCGGTCCGATTCAAGCTCCTTGGATAATGCGTCATTCTTTTCCTTGAGGACCTGCGGGAATAAATGATACTTAAATCAGTTGGGCCAACTACTTCAAGTCTCGGGGGCTACTGGCATATGCCTATTAAATTTACAAAAGTCCTTACCTACATATCTTTTGAAAGTAGGTGAGTGGCTCCAGCAAGTCCATCCTGAGCAGTTTGGATATATGCATCCACAGAGCTGAGGGCATTGAATGCCTCCTCAGTAAAAACTGTATCACGTATGGCCTCTTTTCGCCGCCGATGGTTCATCGTGCTCTCCACTTCGGAATTTGTAACTAATACATTATTCGAATCCTCCTGGAGAGGACAATCCGGCATTATGCCTATATTGGCTCTTGATCTTATGGATGGGCCCGGAGCCGGATTGGTAGGTGTTTGGCATCAGGGTCTTCGGACACAGTTCGGCGTATACTTCTCCTGAAATAAGATAAAGGGAAAATATAAATACAGCCTCGCTATCGAGCGCATGCTAAAATCTATACCTCTTCGATGGGGGTGGGGGCTCAATGATGTCTCTCCTTTCCTTTCACTTTGAAGACTCGCCCTGTGCAAGCGTCGTCTTCTTAAGAGATGCCCTTGAAGCAGTGCGGCGAGACGAGCGCTACCCCTTTGGAGTATGAGACAGTGCGGTGGGTGAGGCGTGAAGGGGAGGCTCTCTTTGAGGGATGTCTCCTGGGTACTTACGTGGGAGGAGGGAAGAAGGCTAGGGTAATCAGCTACAATGGCCACTTCTGTGCCATCATGGCTCGCGTGATGAAAGACTCCATCAGTAAGCTCTATGAATATGTTTGGATCTTCTACAAATTCGGGATCCTTGTCGCGAGCATGGTCCTCTGGCTGCGGAGCGGGGTAGTAAACCCCCTCGATTACTTTCCTCCAATCCTATTGAAAACAGCCGGATTTAGTTTGGTTGACATATTTCAGAAAAGAGATAGTATAAAGCTGAATAGCCAAAAAGTACTCACCCGATCGATGGGGTTATACATGGAGAAACCTTCCTGACATTTTAGGTGGATGAAATCTTCCTTTTCCCCCTTATAGAGATCGGTCAGGATGGCGGCCAAAGCGGCAGGGGTATCTGGACCCTTGCGTAGGCAACGGGAGGCATCATCTTGCCCGTTATAGTGCCACATGGGAAACCCTCTGGACTGAAGTGGCTGGACGCATCGCCTTATCGTAATAGCCATTACTTCGACTATTGAGAGTCCGGAGTGGGAAAGTATTCTGACATTGCTGACTAGCCTCTTAACCTCCTCACTGTCCTCTTCCTTGAAACTTCGAGGACGCCAGTTGAAACATTTCTTTGGAGGAGCGCTAGAGAATTCGGGAATACCTTGTTGGATTGGGTCTGGAAGAAGAACGTCTTCAATATAAAACCACTCCGAGGGCCACTCTTCGGGTGCCTTCTTGGGAGTGACAGACAGGTAACCTGTCCCTGCTATGCGCCACACTTCGACGCCGCCCACCTCGAATATGGATCTCTTCTAAGAGCAGGGGACGAGGCAAAAGAATTTCCTCCATAACTCAAAGTGAGCCTCACAGCCCAAAAATAGCTCGCAAAGAGCTACAAAGCCCGCAATATGCAGGATGGAACATGGCATGAGATCGTGAAGTTGGAGCCCATGAAACTCCAGAAAACCTCTGAGGAGACGATGGATTGGAAATCCTACGCCTCTCAAGAGGAAGGGAACGAAGCACACCCGCTCCTCTTTAGTGGGGTTAGGGAAGTTTTCCACCAAGGCTTCGCCATCGATTGGGGCTAATCCAGCCTGAGCGGAGACTATATCCGCGGGAGGGAGATATCCCTCCGTCTGAAGTTTGTTCAGACGGGCATGAGATACCGAGCAGCTTTCCCAGTCTCCTGCTTGAGGTCCGTGGGGGCGCGAGGAGGAGCCGGGAGCGCTGGCCATGTTGGGAGTATTTTCCGTGCCTGCTTCCAAGGGTTTCTGTGTGGTGTGGAATGGCGTTTGACATCCCCTCTCTTGAAATATACGCCATCCCCATGCGGCCAAGGAGTTATTCGTAAAAAGTACATGGATTGTTTGCATTCGTCTGGCACGTGTAAGCCGAGGCGACGACGGGAAGGAATCAACATGCTGTAGTCAAGAGCTGAATTATCGCTTGTTCCGAAGAAGAACCTGCCTTGCAAGACCGAAGACATGAAGCCAAATACAACTTCATCATTGAAGGCAAGTTTGGGGGCTACTGAGGGAGTCTTGGATTTAGGGGTCCTCGAGTGTCAGGGATACTGAAGCTGGGCCGTAACAATGGGCAATGAAGAGAAAAGCAGAAGGTCACCCCCCGTATCCGGATAGGACTCCTATGTGTGTAGAAAGGCAAGATAGATGCCCGGATGTAATGATTCATTCTTTCCCAAGTCAGCTTTGTACAACCCTAGGCCCCCTCCGGCATGTATATAAGCTAGAGGGTTTAGTCCATAGAGGTTAGCATAATTACAACATCATAGGTTAGACTTCTAGGGTTTAGCCATTACGATCTCCAGGTAGATTAACTCTTGTAACCCTATATTAATCAAGACCAATCAAGCAGGATGTAGGGTATTACCTCGATAGAGAGGGCCCGAACCTGGGTAAGCATCGTGTCCCCAGACTCATGGTACCATCGATCCTTAGATGCACAGCTTGGGCATCCCTACCCGAGATCTGCTGGTTTTGACACCGACAGTGAGGTCCAAAGATCATCTTTCTGTATATCCTGGACAGAAGAAACTTCAGGGTCGTCCTTATTCTTATTCCATTGTTGTACGCTGATCGGGACGCTGTCCCTAACAATAGCTCCGCACTGAGTAGCAAATGCGTCCTTGGTCCGCATGGGTTCAATCGGTTGGCCATCGTTCGCGATTTCTTCGATCGTGAACCTCTCATCCCGGCGCAACATTTTCTTCAGACCTCATCTCCTTATGGAAGTTTGGCTCGATTCGAAGGGCTATAAAAGAAGAAAGAAGCGTTAATATATGTACATATATACCAAAACAATTAATGCATCAAGTTAGCACACGCTTAATTAATATATATACCTCTTTGTACTTTGCAACAGCTCCCTCCTCCGTCCGGTCACCAAAGCCGTCATCATGATCTCCTTCCTCCGCCGTTCGGTCACTAGAGCCGGCATGAACTCCTTCCTCCTCCATAGTTGGATCACCGGAGCCGTAATCCTCGAATTCCAGACCATCGGTGCCATTGAGAAACGACAAGGGATCAGCACCGATGCAGATTATATCCCCCAACAACTATTCTATTTCTAAGTCTCTTTCCATAGTTTCTGCATATTACAACATGGCAATATACAAACATGAGAGATGGATATTAGTGTCAACATAGACCTAGCTAATATCACAACAAGGAATCATATGCATATATGATCAATCGATTAGTTGCAGACCGCCTCTCTCATGCATGTCCAGCGTCCCCCTCATGTCGAAGTTATCGGAGTTTTCTTCTAGGGGTTTGGGTGGCCTCGAGAGTTTATCGGGTATGGGCGGGAGGGGATAGGAGATCGACAACACTCTTTCTTCTAGGGTTTGGGTGGCCTCGAGAGTTGGTCGGGCAAGCGAACCGGGAGTAAATTTAGTAACTTTGAACTTCGTAAATTTGGTCGGGCGAGAGGGGGTTGATTGACGCCCCCCTCATGCCGAAGTTATCGGGGATACATTTCGAGAGAAAATACAACACTTGATATGTTTCAAATATATGAACATTTTAACTTAGTAACTTATTAACGTTTCGAGAGAAAACTTTGTATTAACATCATTTTAACTTAGTAACTTAGTAAGGTTTCGAGAGAAAACTTAGTAACTTAGTAACATTTTAACTTAGTAACGTTTCGAGAGAAAACTTTCTATTAACATCTCTCTCTCCCTCCTCATGCATGTTCGACGTCCCCCCTCATGTTGAAGTTATCGGGGAGGTGGTAGATCAACAACGACATCCATACATACATACATGAAAAAATGCTATCCATCCATACATATATAGCCACATACATGCATGAAATAAATGCTATCCGTCCATACATACATAGCCACATACATACATAGAAAAAATGGTGTCCACCCATACATACATAGCCACATACATAGGGTTCAAATTCAAACTCAACATATGAATTTATAAAGTGCACTTTGTTGTTTTGATCTAAACAACAAGGTTAAGTTGCTTCTTCATGCATGAAAATGCCATAAATAGATTCTTTAGATTTTTTTGATAATTTTTCATATATAATTTTTCATTTGGAGTTATAGATTATTTTTTCTGATTTTCAAAGTTTGCAACATTTTCTAAAATTTATAAATCATTTCTGATTTATCTAAAATCCCAGGGTTGAACTAGGTCAAACCTAACCAGTGGGATCCACTAGTCAGTGACCCGGAGCTAATCCCGGTCAAACCTGACACCGACTGGGGTTCGACCTTGCTGTGGGGCCTGTTGTTAGTGGTTGTGGGGCTTAATTGGCTGTGATTAGTCCCTAATGGCCTCGCCACATCGGCTCTCGCTGGAGCTCGGCTGGCGGCGACCAAAACAACAGCGGGGGTTCGTCAGACCTGCGCTACAGGTAGTGGTTGAGTGCGCAGAGACCACCTAGAGGTAGCCCATGCACATGCGGATCGAGGGGAGCAGGCGGCTGGGCGGGAAGTTGGCTGGAGCTCGCTGGAACTAAGCTCGCGACGGCCGCCGGAGCTGGGGTGAGCTCTGGATTGGAGCGACGGTGGCCGTGGCGGTGTGTGCAGGGAACCTACAGCATCTACGGGAGCAAACAAACTCAACGGTCACGCGCACGAGACCTGTCCATCATCGGGGCTACGTCGACGATGAGCTCGGGCGGCGGCATATTTCGGTCTCCGGTGAATCAGTGGCTACGGCAAGCAATCGATCATGGGAGTGAGGAGGAAAGAGATAGGTGCACACGGAGATTGCGTTGAGATGCTCAGCCGACTCGGGGAAGGTCCGGAGCAAGCACGGACGACGGAGAATCGGCGATGGGGATCGCCATCACCTGAGGTTGAAAACAATTACGTTGGCGATGGTAGGGGTGGGGGCAGGGGCGTGGGCTCGGGACGACGATGACGATGGGGTGGGGGCGGTGGACGGTATTGGGGCATCCTCGCGGCGTCGATGTCATCGGCGTCGTCGGGGGCAACTGCGAGATGGAAGTGAAAAATTCCTAAGTGTTGGTCATATAGCAAAGCCTTTAGTTCCTATTGGTGCCACCAACCGGGACCAATGCTACCCTTTGGTCCCAGTTCGTGCCACCAACCGGGACCAAATGTCTCTTTTCATCAGCCCAAAGGGCGGGAAGCAGAGACCGCTTTTGGTCCCGGTTCATGCTACCAACTGGGACCAAAGGTAGGTATTGGTCCCGCTTTGGTCCCGGTTGGTGGCACCAACCGGGACGAAAGGTGGGTGCTGCCCGGGGCCAAAATTTTAGTCCCACCTCGCTAGCTGAGAGGGCTCGACAGTTGTTTATAAACGCCGCTGCGCCCACCCTCTCGAGCTCCTCTCAACTGCAGGCATGCGGGCCTAATGTCACACTCCACAGCCAATGGGCCTACTGGGCCTGTTGCGGGCCTAAATCCTAGCCAAATGGGTTTCTAGTCGTATTCAGGCCGTGTTGACCGAGCAGGCGGCATTTTTTAAAAAATCCAGTTTTTTTCTTTTCTTTTTCGTTTCATTTATTTTCTTTTGTTTCCACCTGCAGCTAAATACTTGTAGTTTTTCAGTGATTCTTTTCGCTTTTAGGTAGCAAAAACTTTTTGTTAGGGCCATTAGTTTTCAATTTTGAACAGTTTAAATTTAAATTCTTTTAAAATTTTGTGAATCACTAGTTTGTTAATAACTTTACCATAAAAATAGATTTTTGAGTGATTCTTTTTCCTGCTATTTGATATTACTGTATTTTATCATTATATTCAATTTGGTAATTTTTAGGTTATTTTAAATGTTTATTTTAATCAAAAACAGATTTTTGTTATTTTAGTTTGCTATTAAAGTTTCTAACAAAAAATTCTTTATGAAAATTCTTTTTGCTATTAACGTTTTGAACAAAAAATACTTTGATAATTTTAGTTGCATAATATTTATAAAAATTTAGTTTTAAAAATACTAGAGGTTTATAAAATCTTTTTAGTTGATTCCTTTTGCTATTAGGGTTTTATAAAAGCTTTTTAGTTGATTCTTTTTGATATTGAAGAATATTATAGTTCTGTTTTAGTTGGTCATAACAGAATATTTTAATTGATTATTTTTAGTTCGTTCTTTTTGCTATTAGTTCATTCTTTGAGCTAAATGACCCTGAAATTGAAAAGCACTTCGAATGAACTTTGAAAAGGTTGAAAGTTGGCAATGTATCATCATTTAACCCACATAGCATGTGATAAAATTTTGAGAGGGTTACGGCAATAATTGGATGCACTTCGTGTACAAAATGGACAATCTCTTTCGAAGTATCAAGGTTTCGAATGAATTTTCATCTGTTACAAATGGATTTCATTTTTTTGAACTTATTTGAACTCCAGACTTTGTGTGTGTTCAAAATGCACCATTCAAAGCCACATCATCAATTTTCAATCCTTTCTGACTTCATTTGGTATTTTTCATACATTTACTGTTTTTTTGAGGTAAACGAGCCTTAAATTGGAAAGCACTACAAATTAATTCTGAAAAGGTTGAAAGTTGGCATGGTATCATCATTTCACCCACATAGCATGTGCTAAAAAAGTTGAGAGGGTTACGGCAAAAACTGGATGCACTTCGTGTACAAAATGGACAATCTCTTTCGAAATATCAGGGTTTCATACGAAATCTCATCTGTTACAAAGGGATTTCATTTTTTTAACTTATTTGAACTCCGGACTTTTGTGTGTTAAAAATGCACCATTAAAAGCCACGTCATAAATTTTCAACCCTTTCTGACTTCATTTGGTATTTTTCATGCAATTACTGATTTTTTGAGCCAAATGACCTTGAAATTGAAAAGAACTACAAATGAACTCTGAAAAAGGTTGAAAGTTGGCAATGTATCATCATTTCACGCACATAACTTGTGATAAAAAGTTGAGAGGGTTACGGCAAAAACTGGATGCACTTCGTGTACAAAGTGGACAATCTCTTTCGAAGTATCAGTGTTTCACACGAAAACTCATCTGTTACAAAGGGATATCATTTTTTTTGAACTTATTTGAACTCCAGACTTTTGTGTGTGTTAAAAATGCACCATTCAAACCCACATCATCAACTTTTAACCCTTTCTGACTTCATTTGGTAATTTTCATGCATTTACTGATTTTTTTGAGCTAAATGACCCTGAAATTGAAAAGCACTACAAATGAACTATGAAAAGGTTGAAAGTTGGCATGGTATCATCATTTCACCCACATAGCATGTTCTAAAAAGTTGAGAGGGTTACGGCAAAAATTGGATGCCCTTCGTGTACAAAATGGACAATCTCTTTCGAAGTATCACAATCTCGGAGCGTGATAAAATCATGATTTTTTTACATGGTATGGGCACATGTGATATAGCATAGATGGTAAATTTTCATAAGTTCTGGTGATGCAGAAGTATATGAACAGTTCCTTGTAAGCGGATTGCTATTGTTTTTGAGCTAAATGACCCTGAAATTGAAAAGCACTACAAATGACGTCTGAAAAGGTTGAAAGTTGGCATGGTATCATCATTTCACCCACATAGCATGTGCTAAAAAGTTTAGAGGGTTATGGCAAAAGCTGGATGCACTTCGTGTACAAAACGTACAATCTCTTTGAAAGTACTAGGGGTTCGGACGAAAACTTATCTCTTACAAAGGTATTTCATTTTTCTTGAATTTATTTGAACTCCAGACTTTTTGTGTGTTCAAAATGAACCATTCAAAGCCACATCATCAATTTTCAACCCTTTCTGACTTCATTTGGTATTTTTCATGCATTTTCAATTTTTTTTAAAGCTAAATGACCCACATAGCATGTCCGAACGAAAACTCATCTGTTACAAAGGGATTTCATTTTTTGACATGTAACTGCGATGACATTCTAGATCAAAGGCATCATCATAATAGTTGTGGAAAGAAAGTCTCCACTTTTTCTTCGCTTGTGTCCTCTGCTTATTGCGCCATAACCATGGATAATCTTCATCGTTTAACAAGGCACTTGGGCCAGCCTTGACTTTGAAGGGAGGAATTTCATGAAACTTTTCATAATATTTAGACATGTCTGTCTTGCCCTCCACTCCTATGACGTCTCTTTTTCCTGAAAGAACTATGTGGCGCTTTGGCTCATCATATGATGTATTCACTTCCTTATATTTTCTTTATCTCGGTTTGGTAGACATGTCCTTCACACAGAAAACATGCGCCACATCATTGGCTAGGACGAATGGTTCATCTGTGTAACCAAGATTGTTCAGATCCACTATTGTCATTCCATAGTGTTGGTCCACCTATACCCCGCCTCGTGACAGATCTATCCATTTGCACTAAAAAAAGGGACCTTAAAATCATGTCCATAGTCAAGTTCCCATATGTCCACTATGTAACAATAATATGTGTCCTTTCCCCTCTTGGTTGCTTCATCAAAGCGTACACCACTATTTTGGTTGGTGCGCTTTTGATCTTGGGCGATCATGTAAAATGTATTCCCATTTATCTCGTACCCTTTGCAAGTCAATACAATAGAAGATGGTTCCCTGGCCAACGAGTACAACTCATCAGAAATAGCATTGTCACCCATGAGACGTGTTTGCAACAAACTGCCGAAAGTCCTGATGTGTTCACATGTAATCCAGTTGTCACACTGCTCCGGGTGTTTGGAGCGCAGAATATTCTTGTGTTCAATGACATACGGGGTCACCAAGGTAGTATTTTGTAGAACTGTGTAGTGTGCTTGAGACCAAGAATGCCCATCCCTACATATTATTGAGTCTGCTCCTAGCATGCCTTTTCCAGTCAGTCTCCCCTCATACCGCAATTTAGGGAGACCAATCTTCTTAAGGTCAGGAATGAAGTCAACACAAAACCCAATGACCTCCGCTGTTTGATGGCCCGTGGAGATGCTTCCTTCTGGCCTAGCATGGTTACGAACATATTTCTTTAAGACTCCCATGAACCTCTCAAAGAGGAACATATTGTGTAGATAGGGCCCAGAATGGCAATATCGTCGACTAGATGAACTAGGGCGTGTGTCATGATATTGAAGAAGGATGGTGGGAACACCAACTCGAAACTGACAAGATATTGCTCCAGATCACTCCTTAACCTTGGTTAGATTTCTGGATCGATCATCTTTTGAGAGATTGCATTAAGGAATGCACGTAGCTTCACAATGGCTAATCAAACGTTTTCTGGTAGAATCCCCCTCAATGCAACTAGAAGCAGTTACATCATAATCACGTGGCAGTCATGATACTTCAGGTTCTGATACTTTTTCTGTGCCATATTTATTATTCCCTTTATATTGGACGAGAAGCCAGAAAGGACCTTCATATTGAGTAGGCATTCAAAGAAGATTTCCTTCTCTTCTTTTGTAACAGCGTAGCTAGCAGGACCTTCATACTGCTTTCGAGGCATTCCGTCTTTTTCTCGCAGACATCACTGGTCCTCCCGTGCCTCCGATGTATCTTTTGTCTTCCCATACATGCCAAAGAAGACTAGCAGGTTCTTCGTCGCGTGCATCATGTCGATTGCAGAGCGGACCTCTAGGTCTTTCTAGTAGGGTAGGTCCCAAAATATAGAATTCTTCTTCCACATGGGTGCATGTCCCTCAGCGTCATTCAGAACAGATAATCCACCGAGACCCTTTCCAAAGATTACTAGTAAATTATTGACCATAGCAAGTATGTGATCACCAGAACGAAGGGCGGGCTTCTTCCGGTGATTCGCCCCGCCTTTGAAATTCCCGCCTTTCTTTCGACATTGATGGTTGGTCGGAAGAAATCAACGATGCCCCAGGTACATATTCTTCCTGCATTTTTCCAAATATTGTTGGGGAACGTAGTATTTCAAAAAAAAAATCCTACGATCACGCAAGATCTATCTAGGAGAAAAATAACAACGAGCGAGGAGAGTGTGTCCACGTACCCTCGTAGACCGAAAGTGGAAGCGTTTAGCAACATGGTTGATGTAGTCAAACGTCTTCGCGATCCAACCGATCAAGCACCGAACGTGCGGCACCTCCGCGATCTGCACATGTTCAGCTCGGTGACGTCCCTCGAACTCTTGATCTAGTTGAGGCCGATGAAGAGTTTCGTCAGCATGACAGCGTGGTGACGGTGTTGATGAAGTTACCGACGCAGGGCTTCGCCTAAGCACTGTGACAATATGACCGAGGTGTGTAACAGTTGAGGGGGCACCGCACACGGCTAAAACAATTGTCAACTTGTGTGTTCTAGGGTGCCCCCTTGCCCCTGTATATAAAGGAGCAAGGGGAGGCCAGCCGGCCCCTATAGGCGCGCCCCAAGAGGGGGAGTCCTACTAGAAATAGGAATCCTATTCCTAGAAGGAGTCCACCAAGAGGGAGAGAGGGGGAAGGAAGGAGAGGGAGAGGGAGAAGGAAAGGGGGGCGCCGCCCCCCCTTCCTAGTCCAATTCAGACCCAAGGGGGAGGGGGTGCGGCCTGCCCTAGCCGCCCCTCTGTCTCTCCACTAAGGCCCATGTGGCCCATTAGTGCCCCCGCGGGGTTTCGATAACCCTTCGGCACTCCGGTCTTATCCGAAACTTCTCTGGAACACTTCCGGTGTCCGAATATAGTCGCTCTACATATCAATCTGTATGTCTCGACCATTTCGAGACTCCTCGTCATGTCCGCGATCTCATCCGGGACTCCGAACAACCTTCGGTACATCAAAACACATAAACTCAGAATACCGATCATCATCGAATGTTAAGCGTGCGGACCCTACGGGTTCGAGAACTATGTAGACATGACCGAGACTCACCTCCGGTTAATAACCAATAGCGGAACCTGGATGCTCATATTGGTTCCTACATATTCTACGAAGATCTTTATCGGTCAAACCGCATAACAACATACATTCTTCCCTTTGTCATCGGTATGTTACTTGCCCGAGATTCGATCATCGGTATCATCATACCTATTTCAATCTTGTTACCGGCAAGTCTCTTTACTCGTTCCATAATACATCATCTCGTGACTAACTCATTAGTCGTTTGCTTGCAAGGCTTATTATGATGTGTATTACCGAGAGGGCCCAGAGATACCTCTCTGACACTCGGAGTGACAAATCCTATTCTCGATCTTGCCAACATCACAAACACTTTCGGAAACACCTGTAGAGCATCTTTATAATCACCCAGTTATGTTGTGACGTTTGATAGCACACAAAGTGTTCCTCTGGTATTCAGGAGTTGCATAATCTCATAGTCAGAGGAACATGTATAAGTCATGAAGAAAGCAATACCAGTAAAACTAAATAATCGTAGTGCTAAGCTAACGGATGGGTTTTGTCCATCACATCATTCTCATAATGATGTGATCCCGTTGATCAAATGACAACACATGTCTATGGTTAGGAGACATAACCATCTTTGATTAACGAGCTAGTCAAGTAGAGGCATACCAGGGACACTCTGTTTTGTCTATGTATTCGCACATGTATCAAGTTTCCGGTTAATACAATTCTACCATGAATAAAAGAAATTTATCATGATATACAAGGAAATATAAATAACAACTTTATTATTGCCTCTAGGGCATATTTCCTTCAGTCTCCCACTTGCACTAGAGTCAATAATCTAGTTCACATCGCCATCTGATTTAATACCGATAGTTCACATAGTTATGTGAATAATACCCATAGTTCACATTGCCATGTGACCAACACCCAAAGGGTTTACTAGAGTCAATAATCTAGTTCACATCGCCATGTGATTAACACCCAAAGATAACTAAGGTGTGATCATGCTTTGCTTCGTGAGAGAAGTTTAGTCAACGGGTCTGTCACATTCAGATCCCTATGTATTTAGCAAATTTCTATGTCTACAATGCTCTGCATGGAGCTACTCTAGCTAATTGCTCCCACTTTCAATATGCATCCAGATTGATACTTAGAGTCATCTGGATTAGTGTGAAAGCTTGCATTGGCGTAACCCTTTACGACAAACTCTTTAACACCTCCATAATCGAGGAACTTTTCCTTAGTCCTCTAGTTACTAAGAATAATCTTGACCGTTGTGCAGTGATATACTCCCGGATCACTATTCTACCTCATTGCCAAACTCATGGCAAGGTACACAACAAGTTTTGGTACACAGCATGGCATACTTTATAGAAACTATGGCTGAGGCATAGGGAATGGCTTTCATTCTCTCTCTATTTTTCTGCCGTGGTCGGGCTTTGAGTCTTACTCAATTTCATACCTTACAACTCAGGAAAGGACTCCTTATTTGATTGATCCATTTTCAACTCCTTCAAAATATTATCAAGGTATGTTATAACCCACAAGTATAGGGGTTCGCAACAGTTTTCGAGGGTAGAGTATTCAACCCAAATTTATTGATTGGACACAAGGGGAGCCAAAGAATATTCTCAAGTATTAGCAACTGAGTTGTCAATTCAACCACACCTGAAAGACTTAATATCTGCATCAAAGTATTTAGTAGCAAACTAGTATGTAAGTAACGGTAATGGTGGCAAAAGTAATAGTAGCAGTTTTGTAGTAAATGTAACAGTGGCAGCGCAAAAGTAACTAAGCAAAGATCAATATGTGAAAAACTCGTAGGCATTGGATTAGTGATGGATAATTAGGTCGGATGCGATTCCTCATGTAATAGTTATAACATAGGGTGACACAGAACTAGCTCCAGTTCATGAATGTAATGTAGGCATGTATTCTGGATATAGTCATATGTGCTTATGGAAAAGAACTTGCATGACATCTTTTGTCCTACCCTCCCATGGCAGCGGGGTCCTATTGGAAACTAAGGGATATTAAGGCATCCTTTTAATAGAGTACCGGACCAAAGCATTAACACTTAGTGAATATATGAACTCTTCAAAGTATGGTCATCACCGGGAGTGGTCCTGATTGTTGTCACTTCGGGGTTGCCGGATCATAACACATAGTAGGTGACTATTGACTTGCCAGATAGAATCAAGAACTCACATATATTCATGAAAACATAATAGGTTCAGATCTGAAATCATGGCACTCGGGCCCTAGTGATAAGCATTAAGCATGGCAAAGTCATAGAAACATCAATCTTAGAACATAATGGATACTAGGGATCAAACCCTAACAAAGCTAACTCGATTACAAGGTAAATCTCATCCAACCCATCACTGTCCAGCAATCCTACGATGGGATTAGTCACACACGGCGGTGAGCATCATGGAAATTGGTGATGGAGGAAGGTTGATGATAGCGACGACAACGATCTCCACTCTCCATAGCCCCGAACGGACGCCAGATCAGCCCTCCCGAGAGAGATTAGGGCTTGGAGGCGACTCCGTATCGTAAAACGCGATGAATCCTTCTCGCTGATTTTTTCTCCCCAAACATGAATATATGGAGTCGGAGCTGAGGTCGGTGGAGCATTAGGGGGCCCACGTGACAACGGGGCGTGCCCCCCACCCTCGTGGACATGGTGTGGGCCCCTTGGTCTTGATTCTTTGGCCAGTATTTTTTATATATTCCAAAAATATTCTCCGTTGATTTTTAGGTCATTCCAAGAACTTTTATTTCTGCACGAAAATAACACCATGGCAATTCTGCTAAAAACAGCGTCAGTCCGGGTTAGTTCCATTCAAATCAGGCAAGTTAGAGTCCAAAAAAAGGGCAAAAGTGTATGGAAAAGTGGATACGTTGGAGATGTATCAACTCCCCCAAGCTTAAACCTTTGCTTGTCCTCAAGCAATTCAGTTGACAAACTGAAAGTGATAAAAAAAAACTTTTACAAAATCTGTTTGCTCTTGTTGTTGCAAATATGTAAAGCCAACATTCAAGTTTTCAGCAAAGATTATGAACTAACCACATTCGCAATAACTTTCAGGTCTCAAGTTTACTCATATCAATGAAATAATCAACCAGCGAGCAATAATAATAAACCTTGGATGACAACACTTTCTCAGAACAATCATCATATGATATAACAGGATGGTATCTCGTTAGCCCTTTCTGAGACCGCAAAACATAAATGCAAAGCACCTCTGAAGATCAAGGATTGACTAGACATTGTAATTCATGGTAAAAGAGATCCAGTCACAGTCAGACTGAATGTAAATTAATAGCAATGCATGCAAATGATAGCGGTGCTCTCCAACTAGTGCTTTTTAATAAGAGGATGATGACTCAACATAAAAGTAAATAGATAAGCCCATTGCAGAGGGAAGCAGGGATTTGTAGAGGTGCCAGAGATCGAGTTTTGAAATAGAGATAAATAATATTTTGAGTGGTATACTTTCATTTTCAACATAACTACCAAGAGATCTCGATATCTTCCATGCTACACACATTATAGGCGGTTCCCAAACAGAATGGTAAAGTTTATACTCCCCCACCGCCAACAAGCACACTCCATGGGTGGCCCGAAACAACGGGTACCGTCCATACCAACAACAGCCCTGGGGAGTTTCGTTTAATTATTTTGATTTGATTTGAGCATGGGACTGGGCATCCCGATTACCAGCCATTTTCTTGTGAATGATGAGCGGAGTCCACTCATCGTGAGAATAACCCACCTAGCATGGAAGATATCATTTGAAGATTTGGTGTTTGGCACATACAAATTTACTTGGAACGGCAGGTAAATACCGCATATAGGAAGGTATGGTGGACTCATATGGAATAACTTTGGGGTTTATGGAACTGGATGCACAAGCAGTATTCCCGCTTAGTACAAGTGAAGGCTAGAAGGAGACTGGGAAGCGACCAGCTAGAGAGCGACAATAGTCATGAAAATGCATTAAAATTAATCAACAATGGGTGCAAGCATGAGTAGGATATAAATCACCATGAACATAAATATCATGGAAGCTATGTTGATTTTGTTTCAACTACATGCATGAACATGTGCCAAGTCAAACCACTTGAATCGTTCAAAGGAGGATATCACCCTATCATACCACATCACAACCATTTTAATATCATGTTGGCACGCAAGGAAGACCATTATAAACTCCTAGCTAATTAAGCATGGCGTGAGCAACTACAATCTCTAATTGTCATTGCAAGCACATTTCATTGATAATAGGCTGAATCAGGAACGACGAACTATCATATTTACAAAAACAAGATAGGTCGAGTTCATACCAGCTTCTCCCATCTCAATCAGTTTATCATATATCATCATTCTTGCCTTTCACTCGCACGACCGAATGGTGTGGATAATAATAATAGCGCGCGTGCATTGGACTATGCTGGAATCTGCAAGCATTCAATACAAGGGAGAAGACAAGGTAATATGGCTCTTGGTTAAATCAATAGTAATGCATAAGAGAGCCACTAAACATTTTCATCGTGGTCTTCTCCTCTTGACCCCCAAAGAAAAGAAAAGAAATAAAACTATTTACATGGGAAAGCTCCCAACAAACAAAAGAAGAACGAGAAATCTTTTTGGGTTTTCTTTTAGTTACTACTACTACAAACATGGAAAGTAAACTAGCTAAAAGCTACAACTATTTTTTTTTGTTTTCTGACACACAAGACAAAGACTAAGAAAAGAAATTAAATTAGCATGGATAGTACAATGAAAAAGTATGAGCACCGACTATTGGAATGAGTATGTGAACATGAATGTAATGTCGGTGAGAAATACGTACTCCCCCAAGCTTAGGCTTTTGGCCTAATTTGGTCTATGGCCACAGATCAAAGCTACTCTCTCCGGTGCACAGAGGAGTGTCCTCTGGGTGCCACTGGTTGGCAATCTCCTCTGAATCCCACTGATAAACCGACTGCCGGTAAGGGTCGAGTGGTGGCTCCGGCTCCGGCTTTGAAACTTGTGCCATGCTCCAGTATGCATAAACGGCGTCTGGCAAGACGAGGTACGTTCCTGAAAGTATGCCAAACAAAGAGGGTGTAGGCAAGGTAACAATTTCATAGTACTTTTTTTTATCAAATATCAATTTATACTTAAGCAACTTCTTCTTATCTTTAAGAATAAAATCATGTGCTATCATACTCTTATAATTTAGAAAACCAGAGGCCAACAACTTCTCCTCCTTCTCATAATGCCTAATGGGTATCCCAAAGTGTTCAGCAAGGCGCGAAGCAAAGATGCCTCCGAAGATGGGGCCCTTTGTACGATTCAGACTTAATCATTTAGCAACAACAACACCAACCTAAAAGTGGTATCGCGAAACAAAGCATGGCACAAAATAACAATATCAGGGGCACTAAGATTTCCACTGTTCCCGTGACCAATTAAGCATTTACTAGAAAATATCGCAAAATAGCATAGAACAATGTATACTAGTAATTCTTGCCTCTGAAACTTTCCTCGTTTCCCCTACAGCGATCATATCAATAAACCCCTCCACATCCTTACAATGTGGTTCCTCTAAGCTACCCGCAAAAGTTATCTTACAAACTTGACAAAATTCATATAGTGACATCTCCCTAACCTCATCATATAAGTGAAACTCCACTAAAGGTGGTGATTTCTTAGCATGGAAATAGAAATTTTGCACGAAAATATTAGTGAGTAAGAGATATTGTTCACCCTAGTCGTGGAGGTAGTCGGTGAGGCCTGCATTCTCAGCCAAGTAATAAAAGTCTTTATAAATCCCGACGGCTCTCAAGAACTCGTCGCAAGGCCATTCACACGGTCGAACTTCCAAAGTGCGTGGAAGATTGTATTTGGGATTTTTATTCTCCTCCTTCTGCTTACCCTCTGAACTTTGGCTAGAAGAACCTCTCAACAATCTTTTCATCATTTTCTTTCTCTGAAAAATTTCTGAAATTTTTTGTGACTCAAAATAAAAGTGAACCAAACTCAACAAGATTGATAGCAACTACTCCCACAAGTGCCTAGAGACCATATCATGCATTAGAACTACTTGGGACCACATAAATTTGACATGCAAGCTCAAGAATAGGGTCACCTTAGCAGAATTGTTTTGCAATAAATAAAGCACTAGAACAAAAACTAATTGGACCATTGGAGGAGTTACATACCGAAGAACAACCTCCCCAAACAGTTTTGTGAATGGAGCTTTGAGCAAGGATATCGAAAATGGCAGCAAGATGAGCTAGAACACGAGTTTGAGCTATGGGAGGATTTTTCTGGAGGAAGAAGAAGTGTGTGGGTGCTAGAATAAGTGGAGGGGGCACGTGGGGTCCACGAGGTAGGGGGCGCGCCCTATAGCCTCGTGGCCAGGTGGTGGCTCCCCCTAATGTGTTCTCAGTGCCAGATATTCTTAAATACTCTAGAAAAAATCATATTTCATTTTCGGGATATTTGGAGAACTTTTATTTTTGGGGTATTTTTTTATTGTAAGGATAACTTAGAAAACAAATAGAAAATACTATTTTTGTTTTATTTAATCTAAATAACAGAAAGTAAAAGGAGGGTATAGAGAGTCGTGCTTTCTAAATTCATCCATCTCATGCTCATCAAAAGGAATCCATTAACAAGGTTGATCAAGTCTTGTTAACAAACTCTTTCTGAATAACATGAAATCGTAGAATTTTCGAATAACACTAGGTTACCTCAATGGGGATATGTATGTCCCCAACAATAAGAATATCATATTTCTTCTTGACTGTAGGAAGAGGGAATTCAAAACCACCAATAATGATCGTTGAAATTTTTCCAATAGAATTGATAATGTGGACTTGAGGTTATTTCCTCGGAAAGTGTACCGTATGCTCATTACCATTAACATTAAAAGTGACATTGCCTTTGTTGCAATCAATAACAACCCATGCAGTATTCAAAAAGGGTATACCAAGGATAATCGATATACTATCATCCTCGGGAATATCAAGGATAACAAAGTTCATTAAAATTGTAACGTTTGCAACCACAACAGGCACATCCTCACAAATTGTAACACCCCATATGTGATACTTTCCACAAATGGCAATAAAGAATTTACCATTTTGATCCTTGGCCTTTTCCTTGGGGGTTCTTGTCATTTAAGCTTTATTTTGTTTTGCATTATCATTTTATTTTTCTTATGCATCCATGCATTGCTTCATCATCAACATGGCACCATATTCATCTTAGCTTCTTTTACTTGTCGTGGTTGTGATGTCAAGTCACCTTGATGATTGTTGTGTGTTGTTGTTGTCAAGCCATGGCCTTGCCAAACCCTAAACCCCCCTCCTTCTCTTCAGCTCTTCTCCTTCCTCCTTTTTCTTCCTTTCTTTAAGTAATTTTGCAAGTGACTTAGCCTATTCCAATAATGTTCATCTTCTCCCCTTTTCTTGGTAGCCTTGTCATGAGTCACCATGCAAAGCCATGCCCCATTTTAAAGTGATTTCGTTAGGTTCAAAAATGATAGAAGTTTGAACCATATTCAAACTCATTTTATTTTTCTACCTCTAAAATGTCCAAACCAATTTTATAAAATAGGGCATAAATCCAGGAGCATGGGGATATTTTATTTATCTCCTAACTCTATTTCCTTGAGCCTGCACTTTACCTTTTATTTTCTGTCTGAGGAAAATATAAAAAGAAAAGGTTTAGCAACAGCAGTAGCCGCAGCAGTGCAGCCCAGCCAGCAGGCCCAGCTCTTCCCCTAGGCCCAGCTCCAGCCGGCCCGCGTCAGCAGCCCAGCACGTCCCTCGCACCTCTTCTCACCCACGCCCCCACATACCCCCACTACCTCTCGCCCACGTGGACTCCGAGGCCCCACTCATCAGCGACTGTGCCCACTAGTCTACCCACCTTTTATTCCTCCTCCCGCGACGCCATGTGGACCGCGAGCCCGACGCCGTCGTCGCACCGTCGTGCCTCTGGCCCCCCTTTTAAGCTCTCCCCATGTCCAACCCACTCCCTAGGGTTCCTCCTTCCTCCTCGCGCCGCCTGGTGAGCTAAGGGCCACCAGATCCGCCGCACCGTAGATGTCCCGAACGCATCTGGGAGCGCGAGCACGTCGCCAGGGTGCCTCCCGTCGACCCCGGCCTCGCCATCCTTGCCGAACTGCTTCCTGGACGTCGACTACGTCGCGTACGTCCTCTACGCGGAGCCGGTCGCCTCGCCTGAAACTTCTCCTTCCTCTTCTTCAGCACCGGCAGCCGTAGCTGTTCGATCATCGTCGTCGTCGACTCCGACCACCTCCGGGCCAGCCGGACACCTCGCCGTGTTCGTGGTGAGCATCTCCACCTCCTCGTGCACATTTCCCCTTCCTTCGCGCCGTCTAGACCATAGTTCATCTTGCACCCGAGCGTGTCGCCATCGGGACTCGTCTCCAGCGAGTATTCCGACCACCGTAGGCCTTCCTCTGTTGCTCGTCTGCTTCGCCTTGTCGCGTAGAAGCTATTAGCGCAGTCACCGCTCCGTTTAGACATCTGCTGCATCTCATCGAGGTTCGTCACCGCCATTCTGTTTTGAGCTCGCCGCCAGCATTGTAGTTGTTCCTAGGAGCTGCAAGTGCGTGGCGTGGATGCGGAGTTCCCCCAGGAACAGCCCGCACCCCTCTGCCGTCATTTAAGGTCGCCAGAGCAGCTCCGACGAGCCCCTATTTTCCCCTGCTGCCTGCATCTTCAGTTAACTCTTACAGCATTTCGCCTGTATTCTGTCAGTAACGTTCGCGTAGTCTAGTGGCTTGGCTCTCCGTCAGGTATGCAGGTGGTCGTTGGTTCGAAACCCACCGGGGGCTGTGGTTTCCCTCCATTTTTGTTTTCCCTTTGAGGCTGACAAGCAGGCCCCACCTGTCATCCTCTCTGCGCCTTTCCACCCGCGCGCGCACACACTCATACCACCTCAGCGCCCCTGACCCCACAACTTAGTGGCTGCGGCTATCTCAGCCTGGGTCAGTTTGGCCTTTTCCTTTTGTTTTTCTTTTCTGTTTTTGTTTTTCCTTTTCTTTTCCGGCATTTACTTTGCATATTTAATATCTGTTTAAATATGCATATGATGAAAATGAGTTATATATGAAAACTGCTTAGATTTTCATGTGGAATATTTATATACTGTTTGTTGCCATGTTTAAAACATTTAAAACGCTGTTTGAATTATTTTGTGTTTAAAATGTACTTAAACTTGTAAAAATCATAACTAAATATGTACAACTCCAAATTTAACAAACTTTATATGCATTTGGGGTAGAAAAAATGTGTAGGATAATGTGGTGCTGTTGTTTTGCATGTTTAACAACCTTAAAATATGAGTTTCTTAGTTCTGTCCCAAATGCATTTAAATGAATATGGGAGTTTCCGGAAATTCTTATTTGTTCTTTCCGGTCCATTTAAAAATGCTAGCATGTTGCTGTAGTCCTAGATGCACCCTTGCCATGTTAATCAACTCTTTTAAACTTGTTGGGTGCTTGTTTTAATTATCTACATAACCTTGTAAACATGTTACTTTTGTTCTCTTGCTTGTATTCATACATGTGTTGTGATCTTGTTTGCTATGATGCTTGTGCACTCTTTGTGTCCCTAGGAGATGCATCATATCTGATCCATGTCCATATGCATCATACCCATGCATCATGTGTTTGAGCATTGCATGATGATTGATTGTGTTCCGGTGTTGCATTGTTGTGTTGGTTAGAGCTCGGTGATGATTTGGAGTTCGAGGTTCCTACCGAGGCTGAGTTTGAGGAGCAAGGTTACGATCCCTCCATGGAATCAACATGCAAGATGACCATTCCCAGATATCACTTCTACCTTTTCCTATGCTAGATGTCTCGCTCTTTAGATATTGCCTCGATGCCTATTCCTGTTTCTCAGCCCTCCTATTGTTGCCATGAAACTCTCTAACCACTTTCCTAGCAAACCATTGTTTGGATAAGTACGCATTGCTCAGCCCCTCTTATAGCGTTGTTAGTTGCAGGTGAAGTTTTGAAGATTGCTCCGTGATGAAGTTGTTGTTGGGATATCACAATATATAATACATATTAAACTAATTCACGTATATATTGGTAATGGGTGGCAGGCTAAGCCTTTATGCTTGGTGTTTTGTTCCACTCATTCCACCCTCGGAACCGATAAACCGGTGTTATGTTCCTTGATTTCGCGTTCCTAACACGGTTGGGGTTCCACCTTGATAATTCGCCCTATGTTAAAGCTTTTCCAGCAAGGCCCAACATTGGTTTTACATTTGCCTAATAACTAAAACTTGCATAGGGTGTTGCAAACCCGAGTTCTTAATTAACAACCAGGGCCAGTGCTCCTCATGAGTGTTGGTCCAAACTAGGCAGACTGCGGGGCCACCACGGGGAAATCTGAGGTCTGGTATACACTTGTAGGATGTCCCATCCGGTCGTGGCCTGAGACGAGATACACGCGGCTACTATCAGGGTGTCGGCACGCCTAGAGGTCTTGCTGGATTAGTTTTACCTTTGTCGAAATTTCTTGAGCACGGGATTCCGAGAATACTCGAGTCTTCCCACTTTGGAGTTGTGACTCCGCAGATCGTGAGCTTGTGATGGGATAAGTTGGGACACCCCTTCAGGGTTTTATCTTTCGAAAGCCGTGCTCGCGGTTATGTGGCAGATGGGAATTTGTTAATATCCGGTTGTAGATAGCTTGACACCTTTATTCATGAATACACTACCTACGTGAGTAACCGTGATGGTCTCTTTCCGAAGGGCTTCGGGATGTGAACACAGTGGGGTTATGTTTGATCGCGAGTAGCTAGGATCACTTCTTGATCAACTTGGCGATCGTTGGCACTTGTTCTCTTCTCGCTCTAAACTCCTAAGCTAGTGCTTAGTGCTTGCTGCAACCTTTGTTTACAGCCTTTCCACACCTAAGGCTTTGGTAGTTTTGATACCCGGGAACGGGATTGCTGAGTCCTCTATGGCTCATAGATTCAACACACACCAGATGCAGGTACCATTGAGAACTATGCAGGAGATGGTTCAGAGCTGTACTGGGAGTTCGATGAAGAGCGTGGACGTTACTACGTGTCTTATCCCGACGATCAGTAGTGGTTCTCACTAGGAGGATCCGGGCATGGTATCTTTTCGTTTGGATTTCGTCTGTAGTCGGACCCTGATGTTCTTTGGATGATGTATGCTATTGTATTCATTGTGTGACGTGGCGAGTGTAAGCCAACTATCATTTTACACTTTCATCCCTGAATTTTACATGACTTGTGCAAAGATACTGTCAGGGATATTACTAGCAGGTATAAACCGGCCAGGAAGATCCGGACTACACTAACATAGTTGTATTGTCATAAGCCTAGTAGAATATGAACCAGATGTTACGGTCCATAGAGGTTTAGGGCCCATGTGTAAAGCTTACGGTTTATGAACCGTCATGTTATGTAACTTGAGGTGTAAGATAGAAAGATTAGAGACCGAGGCGGACACGATTATGAACCGGCCTCGGGACTCTGTAAACCGGACCGGGCGTCGCCTCCTATATAAAGGGACGACCCGGCGACGGTTCAAGGACAAGCAACAACACGTCGAGACACATGCAAGCAATCCGCTCCCTGTTCATCGACGCCCAAGCAATACCACACCAAACTAGACGTAGGCTTTTACCTTCATCGAAGGGGCCGAACTAGTATAAACCTTCTGTGTCCTTTGTGTGCTTTTAACCCCTTCAAGCTAACCCGCACGATGGCCTCATACCTAAGTCCTCTGAACTGGACATCTGCCGTGCCAATTCCACGACAGTTGGCGCCCACCGTGGGGCTATCGCACGATGGTTTCGAGTTCTTGAAGGGCGGCTTTGAAGGTCTCAAGGGTTACGCGGTTGTCCGGATGACCAAGAGTCACCGTGGCCGGATCTACATCGACGACGCAGGCTGGGGCCCCGAGGCCGATTCAATCAAATACGGGTACCGGGTCCCCTTCGGCGGCATCCACGTCTTCATCGGCAAGATTGGTGAACCGGGACCTAAGCCGGACATCTTCCCCAACATCATCGAGCCGGCTCAGCATGCGAGATCGGCCCGGATTCAGCCCGCCGTGAAACATGTCTTCGTTGCAGCAATACATGGAGTCCGAGCCGAGGACGGATCAGATTCTGGTGGTGAGACAGTTGTCTATTCTGACGATGAATCTTCATCAACGGAGACCGAATCTTTGTATCTATTGCAGGATGGCCGATCTGATGGTATATCCGATGGAGACAGTATTCCGGACCCCTTAGATCCGCCAAACCAGGTGGCTGTCTTCATGGCCGGATCACAGTCTATGCAGCAGCCCTCGGTGACCGGGGCGTTCACCTTAGACGTAGCTGGTGCGGGGGCAGGCCAAGCCCCCTCACCCTCTGACGTTCTATCCACCTTGGTCGAGGAGTTGACAGCACGCGCAATAGCAGAAGTAGCTCCTGCCAACAAGGCGCAACATGATGCAGAGATCCTTCAGCTGAAGGGCCGGATTGAGCAGGCTAAACGGGATCTGGACGCAGAGAAAGCCATGATAGCTACAAGGCAAGCAGAGGTAGACTCCTAAGCTCAGGGTGGATCAGACTTCTGCACAGGAAGTAATGCACAGAATACAGCAAACTCGTCTACCACCGGTTTACCAGCGCGAGGAATCTCTTTGGCACACCAGGGGCGGGAACCAGTAACCGCCCAGAAGTTAACCGGGGAGGGGCTCCAGGGACGGGCGCGTCGGTTCAGCTGCCGGCCACGGAGCAAAACCGTCAAGTTGTGCCCACGCCGCACATCCCCACCCCTCCCGTCCATTATTCTAACCCGTTGGACAACATTGCCGCCGCCGCTTCACGACTGGCCGCTTTACCCATTGAGGGGACATCCCCCGTGGCGATGGAAGCGCACCGGGCTAAGGAATTATTGGACACGGCGCTGACACAGCAGCAGGCATACTCTTGCAGCAGGGAGAGGATTCATTCAACCCCCCGCCAAAGCCGGAGTTACACTAGGCACTGGGATGAACCGGCCGTGTCTAGCAGCGAGCGGAGACGTCACCGCCACAGGCAGGATAATCCGGCAGGAGCAGAAGCACACGCCCAAGAGGCGGCAGACCGGGCCAGACAGACCGCCTGTGAAGATACCCGTCAAATGACGCCGGTTCACCCAACCACAGCAGAAACGGGAGTCACGGCGAGTTCCTTTGGAGTACAGTGTCTTGTCCCCGCTTTACGAAGTGTAAAATTACCCAAAGACTTCAAAGGTCCGCGCATGGTTCCCAACTACATGGCGGACCTGGTTCCAGAGGCGTGGGTTGAGAGTTATGAGATGGCTATGGAGATGCTAGATGTGGATGAAGCGGCATGCGCCAAATACTTCACCATGATGCTGGAAGGCACAACCCAGACATGGTTAAAGGGCTTACCACCTAACTCCATCGGATCATGGGGGGAGCTGCGTCGCCAGTTTATCAAAAAATTTAAAGACACGTGCAAGCAGCTGATACGTCCGAAACGTATCCATAATTTTTGCTTGTGACATGCTTGTTTTGCATCATTGTCTCATGTTTATATCAAAGTTTTCTATCTTTTTAGGCATTTATTGGACTAACCTACTAATGGTTGCAAAAGTGCACAATGTTCTTGTTTTACACTTTATTGTGGAGGAATTACTTGGAAATTGACAAAAAACGCAAAAGGAGTCGTATTGGAGTAGGACTCTGACTTTCCTGAAATCTGTCTGAGAACGTTTTTAGAAGATGGTCACGTTCCGGCCCGAAGACGACGTCAAACGGAACAAGACTAGTTGCGAAAGTTGTGGGGAATTTCGAGCGGATGCTTTTGGATATAAAATTCGTCCAAATCTGAGTCCGGACGGCCGAGAAAAGCCCGTTTTACTGAAGCCCAAAATCTGATGACGGGAATCCGAGAGTCTATATATAGAGAGGAAACCTAGGTCACCAAGGGCCACGAATTTTCCTCCTCCCAAGCCGCCGTCTTGGAGGGGAGGACCAGCACCATTGCAGCACCATCCACAAGAAAGAAGGGGGGCCAAGGAGCCGCTGCCCCCTAGGGCCGCCGCCGCCCCGGAGGGCTGCCGCCGCCGGCCGCCTCCTCCTCTCCGGGCTGCACCTCTCCATCAACACCACCATCAATCTCTTGCTCACCATGGCCATGTGTGAGTAGTCTTCTCCGGGGCTGAGGGCTTGTACGTGTAGCTATGTGGTTATCTCTCTCTCCCATGATATGATCTTCGTTGTGATCATAGACTATGTTAATCTAGGGTGATCCCAATGATATTTCCCCTTCCTCTTTGTATTGAATTGATGTACTCACTTGTGTTTATCTAGTATAATCCCCGAGACCAAGGTGACAGCGGTCTATTGGACATGGATTAGAAGAATATTTTCATGAGTGATTTCCTCTTTTGTGTGTTGATTGAAGATTGAGAGTCTCTTGGTGCTTGTCTTTGACTATCCTGGAGATATGTTGTGGTGATTGTGGTACTCTCTTTGGATGGCCGCGGTGACATTAGGAAATCCATAGATTGAGAACTACGAACTTTGAGGTGTGCTTTTGTAGCCCTACATAATTCTCGTCCTCTCTTGACCACAAAGGAATGACCTCCGAGTGCGTATCCATTGCATGTTTTATGGGAAATATCATGTGATTAGACTATGTCAATGTTGTTGGGAGTTGCCACTAGTGAAAGTATGAAGCCTAGGCCTTGTTTCCACCATTGCAATACCATTTGTGCTCACGTTTACCACTTGTTTGCTTGCTGCACTTTTTATTACAGATTTATATTACTTTGCTTTGCCACTCCTATCATCCATATTTTACCATCTCTTCACCGAACTAGTGCACCTATACAACTCCTAGTTGTATTAGGTGTGTTGGGGACACACACTACAACAAAACGGACTTTAAGTAACACAATCATGTAACAGATTGAAAAATGTGTGACAAGCGAAATTACTGTAACACATCATTTTGCGTCGAACGACAAGTAGTAACACATACTATATAAGGCCTCAAAATGTGTTACAGGGATATTGCATAGTAACATATAAATATGTGTTGGTCGAATGTGTTACATGGTTTTTGACATGGTAACATATAAATATGTGTTACATGGCTTTTGACTGGTAACATTTAATATGTGTTAGTGAATGTGTTACGTAGTTCAAAGTAACCATAATCATGGTTGATACACAGTATTACAAGCTCAGGGGGAACTAGAAAAATTAAAACCAACTACATACATAGATCACAAATAAGTTGACTCATAGGGCCCATGTGTCAACATGATTTATTTAAAATATGTTCTTGTTTTGGTAAATAGTGTTTTCATTCTTTGGTAATATGGTATGAAAAAACAATATAGTTTGGTTGGTTAATACCAAATTATTTTTGGTATGGTTGCCTTGAATATCATATTAACCATATTGTTAGGCGAATTTTAGGATGACTCGGTGACCATAAATGCGAAATGCCTACACTTTGAAATGATCATATGAATTTGACGTCAATCCTTGCAACAGTGGAAGACCAAGATCAAACAAGAGCTTAAATTTGAACATAGTTTTACGAACTGGACCAGCGGTCTGACCGGATAAAAAGGAACGAAGACCTCATCCAAGTTATTAAGTTGTGACAGTCTTTTAGTGAAAAACTAGTGAATTATAAAAAAAATCATTTTTTAGCGAAATTAAAAAAAAATCATGTGAAACTAGGAATCAGACCATTGACCTTGAGCCGCTGCATGCCCAACGGCCCAATACCAACTAGGCTTGCAATTTGTGATCAGGATTCAGGAGGGGCGAAAAGTGTCACGTTTTTTTCTTTTTGCATGTTTGATTAACTATAAAATCACCAAAAAGACATGTTGAAACACACATGCAAAGGTTGGTGTGATGGCCGAATCCTCTACTCTATGCTAGTGCTTATTTGCCTGTTTGATTAACTATAAACTCACCAAAAAGACTTGTTGAATCACACACGCAAAGGTTGGTTCACAACAACAAAGAAGAAAATGCTGAATCAGCCATCCAGGTTTAATTTCGAACATAGTTTATAAGACAGTAAATCTGACATAATACTTCTTCAACAAAAATGTATATATTTCCAATGACAATATGTCATACATGAAGATTAAGTCCGCTAAAATTCTCTAAAATTGTCCAAGCTTCATTTTGAAGAGTGAAAACTATGCAAACATACAAAAGTCCGCTACAAGAACACATTACTTCATCCATCATTTTAGAACAATCCTTCTAATCTCCAGTTGCAAAATTTCCTGAAAAAGAAGATTCACTTAAGCGCATGAGCAGAAGTTCATAACAAATGAAAAGAGTCATGTTAAATTCAATACATATACGGGCACTTGGTGCTTTATGGTAGAACATGAGATTTCTTAGTTGGCGCTAAGTTCATATTTGCCATGTACAGATAACATGTATGATCCAGCACAGATACACCTAACTGGACAAACTAGACAGAAACACTAGAGGGCCAGCAAAAAATTGTATTGTGCATCAAATATACCAGGAAAACAATGTGCATCTCTAGGAAAGAAAGCATGGACGAAATTATTTGACCCTTGGATGAAATTTTGCATAATATACTGCCACATCTCTTATATACTGCCAGGATGATATAAGCATGCATTAAATATACTGCCACATCTCTTAGCAATGAATTATTTCACCCGTGGATGAGATTTTGCGTAATATTCTCAACCAAGTAAGTGTCAGGACAGTAAGGATGAAGTACTAACAGTTATCATAATACACAATGGCAGCATCAATGGAAATATAGAACAAGAAACTGAAAAGCAATAAAGAAAAACAAAAGTTGGGTTTATATATTGAATGGAAGACCTCATTCCATCGAACTTTATGAAGGGTGTAAGCTCAGCCAACGATCTGCAAGAACATACAATGCTTCTAAATGTCCTGCAAACTCAGCTTCGACTTCAGGTAAAACTACAGTGTATATATAATCATGAAAATGTTGCTCGACCACGACCACAAGGAGTTGGTAAGGAAGTTTCTGATTGCAAGACAATTGGTGAGGCTTTCACTAACTGACGCATATTAGATTTTGGGTTTCAGGTTCTATCGTTGGAGGTCTAGAGAAAACATTTTCCACTAACTGACGCATATTAGATTTTGTTCCTTCAAACTGTGATCGTGACCTTTTGTTACTTCTCGTGTGTGTTGGAGTTTCACCTAGTTTGTTAGCAGAGATGAATGATACTGTTTCCCCATGGCAACCCCAAACAGTATATCCAGGTGAAAATCCGCTACAAACCAAGTGATCGTACACGTCCTCCCGCTTCCATAACGATGCATTGATATGTATGATGCATGTGCAATGGATCTTGGCATCAGAACTTTTTCCGATGTACGCAAAGTCAAGAAAACTATCTACACCAGCCAAGTATTCCTCACTGGGTCTAGGAGAAAGCTATAGCTCCTTTATAGATTCTAAATCCATCGATACACTGTAACAAAAAGAAATGTAGTTACTGCGCTGAGTGACAAGGGACAAAACTAATATGTCTTCCTATAATGGCTTAAACAGACTAGGTTCATGGAGTGTCAATAGCAGCTCTGGTATATATCTGTTGGTTCTAATACACAAATGATCCAAACTATCACTACTGCAACAACAGAAGATAGATTGGTCAGATGGTCTACTGGTAGTTGTTAACTTCTACAGAGTAACCAGCAACTACAGATATGCTAGCAATTAGGAAGCACGAGATCAAGATATACGGAACTAGCAAACAGCAGCTCAAATCGGACAATCAAGACAATGTGGACAGCGGCATCATTCATCATATACACTAATAATCTCTAGTCTAACTACTCCCTCCGTCCGGAAATACTTGTCATCGAAATAAATAAAAAGGGATGTATCTAGATGTATTTTAGTTTTAGATACATCCCTTTTTGTCCATTTTGATGACAAGTATTTTTGGACGGAGGGAGTAGTTACTAAGCTCCCTTGAATTCTAGCCACCTGGTGCGTCGTGGATTTGGGAGGCGCTCGTGGGCCCATTTGACGGTTAATTTTGCTGGGATATGGGCGATTGCGTATTTGATTTGCTCAGATTGGGTTTTCTCCTTCCATTCTACAGTAAGGTGGCCCTCAAAAAAGAATTAGAAGTAGAACTCACTTATGTGAGTTTTAGTATTAGGGATACTTCTATATATTTACGTTTGAGTCATTATCATTTTTTGCTGCTCTACGATTCTTTTATATGGGCAGTAGTGATTCATGTACAAACTACATAGGATGTTTTGCAATTTTAGTGATTTGAGATAACGACACATGAATACGGAAGGTATATCTCAAAGCACTAAAATTGCAATACACTTGAAGATCATGAGGTGGACGACATGGAACAGAAAAATACACCAGGCATTAGATCTTCTTTTCACAAAACAGGGACAAAGTGAGCATTTTTTTATACTTCTAATATGAACTACTAAGGCTACAACCAACTTTATATCTATACTACTCAGTAAATAATGAAAAAAATTAGCATTATTTGACTCTGCTGTAATCTGTCTTTTAAGTAAGTACATGGATAACAAGGTTTTGTTACAGAATCACAAGTTTCAGAAGTAAGATTTTTATAACTTTCGCCAACAAAGTTCTGGAAGAGAAGATATCCACAAATTCTGAAAATAAGGTAGGGAAGATCAAAGATAAAACATGAAGGCAATTAGGCAAATGACTTTGCATAGCCCAGAACAACTACTGTAGTACCGTGAATATGAGTAGCTTTTACATGCACAACAGTACGAATTACCAATTACCAATTACGAAATACCAATCTCTAATTCCTTTCCCTAATTTCACAAGTTGACATATGACATAAAGATGCTTCTATACAATAGAAGAGTTGGTAAACAAGACAGGAGATGAGAGAGTTCATATTACCAACGTCCTGGTAAGGAGCGGAGGTAGGTGACCGTCGGTCGTCCCGACTGGAGTGTGGAGCGGAGGGAGGCAACAGGAGGGACGACTGGAGTAGCTGGACCTGCGCCGGCTGGATGCTCTGGAGACCAGGCGGCGGCGATGGCTTCCCCTGGATGGCTGGGGTCGCTGGACCAGCACGAAGCAGCGGCGGCGCGGTCATACGGGGAGGCGCCGGCGTGTCGGTCCTGGCCTCCTGGTGGCGCGGGGCGGCGTCGCCGCGCCTGGCTAGGGCGGCGGCGGAAGGGCGGGTTGCGCCCGATGTTGGAAGCGGCGGCGTAAGGGGAAAAAGTGGATGGATTTTCACCGATCCGGGACAAACCCCTAGCTTTTTTTGCTGTTAAAAAAACCTAGCTTATTCACATGAAAAAAAATCCAACGATTGGCTTTTCTGAAAACATCGGTAACCCGTTTTTTTTATAAAAACACTTGGTTCGACCGTTTTTTGGTCAATTGGTGGATGGTTCATGGAGCTAAGCCAACTGTCTAGGTCATCGGTTCTTGTATTTGCTAGTCCAACCGCCGGTCCAGGTTCTTTAACCGACCATCGAGATCGCGGATTTTCTTTTTCTGGTCCGACTGCAAGTACGGTCGTTTTTATTAAACCATGGGTGCCAGAAGGAAGAAGTTAAGGCGCCCGAAGAGAGGCCGCCACCTTCGGCATGCCTGCATCCCAAGCCTTCTACGCGTCCCCAAGCCTCACCCCATCGCCACCGATGGCGCAGAAACCCACTCCGCCGATCCCCATCGCTCACGGCATCTCTCTCACTGTCCTGCTCGCATCCCCATCTGAGTCCAGAGCATGCCGTCGGCGTCTTTCTTCTCCCGCACGGCCACTAGCATCCCTTCGGAGAACCGAGAAGCCAAAAGGCTCAACCGCGAGTCCCTGAGCATCCCCCACCAGAGGATTTGGATGGAGGCATCCTGTAGCAAGCGCACATCGTCGTGATGCTCGCCTCTGACCGCCGGTCACCTGCTCCGATTCGTCAACGTTGCTAAGCCCTGACACCTCCTATCGCTGTCATCGACACTGCGTCGGATTTGCGAAGCCCCTCACGTCGTGCCTGATAAGCCCCGCAACCCCATTCTTGGTCCCCGACGCCGTCCGCTCTGGCCACCGCCGTCAACATCAAAGACGACACTCCACTGCATCCCCGGCTACCCCGACCACATGTACGTGCTCAAGGTGAGCAGTCGGTTCTTCCCCCTCTACTACTCTACTTCCTTCCCCGTTTGCATCCTCCGGAGAGCCTCCGACGACCACCGTGCCTCGGCCGCAGCCCTGCTCCGCCGCGAGCTCGATGCCGGCGAGCTCCAGCTACCCCCACGGCCTCAAGCACTACCCATGGAGGGCGGGCGGTGAAGAGTCCCAGCACCTAGCCTGCGGCATGCGGCGAGGCATCGCGTGGTTCAACGAATCCGGGGCGAGGGTGTGGGCAGGCATCGACGTATTTTCCTATTACTTTTTTGTGTGTAGAAAGCGATGGGTCAACGGGCTCCATCTACAACTGTATATGTGGATTGTTTGACTCTGCCACATTGGCACTGAGGATGGGTCCCGTTTGTCAGGTTTCCTGTCAAAACGACATCAATCTACTATTTAGCGCATCTTGATTCTTTTTACTGAAAACCAATGTTTTCGGCAAACTTTTATGAAAATGGTTGATTTTGGCACTAAGCAACGCAATTGTGGTTGTTTTTGGCAATTTACTAGTCATTACAACACCAACGGTTGTTGGTCGCACATGACGCATCTCGTCATCACCACTTTGTAGCACCATGGCATGCGGTCTCACCACCAATCAGAAGTCGCCAGCCACGCGAGTCACAACATGCTCCTAGGTCGGTCGCAACTTTTATCATTGTCGGTTGTAGCTTTCTCACACACTGGTCGTGGCTTTCCACGGGCAATCGTGTGGGAATGATCTTGGTCGAGGCGACCGATCAGGAGCCAGATAGTTCGGTTGAATTACAATGTTTCTCTTTAACCAACCATCGAGGACACATGTTTCCTTTTTCGGGTACGGCTATAAGTAAGGTCGGTTTTTTGAACCGCGGGTGTAGTTGGGATACCCTCCCCTTATTCTCTGTCACCATGGAAGTTGAACGAAGGATGAGACCAGATTGATGTGCCAGCTTCTTGGATATGTCGTGACAACACCGTTGGCGGTCGGTCGCGGTTGATGCATATCGTCATCGCCACTTTGTAGTACCACCGACTACGCTCTCGGCATCGATGAAAAGTCGCCGGCCTCACTGGTCACAACATATTCCCGAGACGATCGCAACTTCTAGCATTGTCGGTTACAATTTTCTCGCAGGATAGTCGTAGCTTTCATGGGAAGTCGTGTGGGGATGGCGCGATCTTGGTCGACACAACCAATCAGGAGCGAGATCTGTCAACCGATCGCCACTGTCCATGATAACACCGTCGCGCCCGTCGTCCCAACATCGGGGATCTCCGCATCAGAACATCTTCCAAGGCCCGTCGCAGCATCAAGCTCGATGCTTTTTTTATATCAATTACTTCCGCCGTCTCATAATATAAGATCATTTTTTATGTCAAAAACACTCTTATATTATGGGACAGAGGGAGTAGTTAGTTGAGGAAAACCGTGTTATAGGTTATTTAGCACATGCTACGCGAATCAATTTTATAAAGTCATTACTATTTAGATATATATCTAATTTCTCTTTCAATCAATACTAAATAAAATCTTCAATATACTCTATTTTTTCATGCCAAATACGCTTTTTGGAAAATTTTTGGAAAATTTCCGTGCCAAACAAATAAATATATGTAACAATGTCTTCAAAAACAATTTTATCCGGTTCTCCGTGGATAAAAGAACATAGTAGATCCAATTTTCCCTCCAGTTCTTTTCCCTGGCGCAAAAGCTCTAATTTTCCCTCCAATTAACTGGAAAACTCTAAATAAACTGGGCCTCAAAATCATCTACATCTAGCCCAGCCGCCCCCCCCATTACGCCTAGCACGCCGCCCCTTCATCGCCTAGCGCGGGCGGCCGCCACCTGCAACCCCTGCCTCGCCGCCGCTTCCTCGACCTGCCTCGCCGTCGTTTGGATGGTTGTAGCGACGACTTCGTTGGCCTTCAGCTCCGGCACCTACATCCTCAAGCAGTACGATCTCTTGGCCGGTATGGATCTGAACGCCCACCCCTTCCCTGATCTGATTTCTACGAACACCACTATACGGACGTAGGGGCGGAGACGGAGGGGCTGTCAGGGACTCAGGGGTCAGATCCCTGCCAATCACTCGTCTCCCTGAACGATTCATAGCAGACAAGGTGTACTCTATATGCCTAATGGCCGCAGCTAATTGCAGAATTAGCCCATATGTAGACAAGTAATTAAACCTTCGCTTATATATGTAGAAAAGCCCATAAACCATGTACGGTTGTGGCTGACTATAATTTTGTGTTGGGCCCGTGCCTAATCCATCAATCAGATCGATCCATTGATATGAGGTGCATGTTCTACACTTCTGCTAGGGCGTTCTAGGTGAAAATTGTTTCAATTTGATCAAACTTATAGAGAAATATGGCAAGATCTGCAAAATAAACTATACATAGTGTGAATATTTTCTAAAGATTTTAATAAAACTAATCCTAGTGTTCCAAATAGTGATTTATTTTTTACAGACTCAAACACGAAGAAGTTTGACTTAGGATAAACCTTGGCTGCTGCTTCTTGACTTATTGGGATGGCACATGAGGCAACATGATGCTGCTCTACTATCACATAGTGCTTAACAGAATCTTATCCGTTGCTTGAATACTGCTCAGTTTGCATAAATAGTACCGTTTTCGACTTAAACCTATTTTGAATCCATATGTCGACAACGTTATATCTGAGTGTGGGTGTGGCTGGACCCATGGTCTTGTACCTCCTCTCTCTATTTTGAGTTATGATAAGCTGATAGTGCATTGACATGCTACTGTGTACTTCTCTGCCTTCTCCATTCACATGTTTTTTTGGTAGGTTTCATTGGTTCTGGGACCCAAATTGCCGAGGGGACTTCCACAACTTGTATTGCTTGATTTCCCTGTCCAAGACTACAATCTTGTCCTAGGTGGTTTCTCCTTTATCCTTCCCTCATTTACCCGCTACGAATTCATGTCTATTGGCAAATAAAATTGTCCTGTTATGTCATTATTAATTTGTCTTTATTTGTAATGGTTCAATTGACATTTTATTTGTAAGGTTGTGCCTATAGTTACTCTTACTCATGTCACAAAGATAGAATATAAAATAGTTGCTTGCTTACCATTGTTGTGTCATGTAACTAGGTTGGCGACCATGATGTCAACCAATTACAAATTCAACAAAATTCATCATCGCCACAAGACGTTGTTATTGATTCTGTGCCACAGGTAATTTTTTGTGTGCTTTTGGTTTTTGAAGTTGTAGCTTTCTGTAGCTTCAAGATATGAATATCATTCCATCAAATATTATTGTCTCTTGGTAGGTGAGGGAAACGAGGGATCTTACGAGTGAATCTGTTTCAAGACTGAACCAGCAGGGGACTAGAACTGAACACCCACACCGAGCTCGCTCAAAAAGAAGGCGTACTTCTTCCATCAAGGTAAAGATTCACCAAGGGGCATGGTTTACTGTACCCAAATTCCCAACCTAGACCACATTATCATGCCTACTCGAAAAATGGATTTTGTTACACATTTTTCTCAATCTGATGTATGCAAGTAAAGGATATATTTAACCAAGCATGAGCAAGCGAGGTGACCTTGAGCATTAGACTTTGATGTCGGGTCTAGTTTATTTAGTTTTTTGGAGCACCTTACTGGGATGACATTAAAAAGATCTCATATTGTTCATGCAAATTACAAATTATATTATCATTGTCGTTGAATGCTAATATTGATCGTAATATAGGCTGCTTTCAAAGTAGTTTTAAAGACTTCAACATATCCCAACAAGCGGAATGTTGCATATGGTACTATTCGGAGTAATGATCCAAGAACTAAGGCTGGTGGCATTGAGTTAGGTGCTGAATTTGCCCTTGTGCGCATAGATCAACCTATTCTTGATAATGAGGAGTTGGTAAGGGAAGTTTCTCATTGCAAGACAATTGTTGAGGCTTTCACTTCAGGATACTTAATTGCATGGCCTTCAGCTTTTGTAAGGTAAAATCTTCTCTTCCACATTCTGAAATCATATTTGTGTACATTTAATCACATATATCTAAGGTGCAAGTTTCTTTTACAGATTCGAGAGAAGGATAATTGAGTTGCAGCTGAATTCTTGGATCAAGAAGCAAATAAAATTGAAGATTTTAGATATGAATAGTCATAGTTTACATTCATAGATTGAAAAATGTAATATCATCCACAAGATACTTTTCTTTTGGCGAATTGATGCAAATGCTATGGTGTAATATTCTCCATAGTTGTGTTTTCTCTGCTCAAAATGATATGATTGATATATTTATTGTAATGCATATGTATCATACACTATTGTATATTCGTAATAAATATATTTATATGAATTTCTAGATGTGTTGTGCTTCAGTTTCTATATCATTTTGATGCTGCCAAGCATAATAATAAAATTATTAACTATTTACGCAATTGCATCGATTTTATTAAATAAATTTATATTACATAAAATTGGTATCAAATTTTGTGGGTAATAATAAAAAAATAAAAAAAATTATGTTACCATATTGATATAGTAGTGTTACCGATGGTGTTACTATAATTAGAGTATAACATATTCGGATATTATGTTACTGGTTGTGTTTCGATGCTAAAAAAATGTGTTACCAGTTGTGTTACTATCGTTACAAAAACATGTTACAAACCACGTTCTACGTCTATGCAAATATGTTACTAACGGTGTTACTATAAGTACAAAAACGTGTTACCAACGTGCTTGGTAACACATAATGCACATGTTACTGCAATGTATTTGTAACACACTTTTGGATATATGGTAACAATTATTATGTGTGACAGTTGACACCATGTAGTAACACGGTCTAATGGAACACATTTCAAACTGTGTTGCTATATGGCCTAGTAACATACTTTTGGGCCTGTGGTAACACAAGACGGTGTTACAAAAGCTCTGTCCTCTTGTAGTGACAAGAGACTTCTTGTATCTTAGTTGTAGGGTTGCTTGAGAGAGACCATCTTCAACCTCTACTTCCCTGAGTTCGATAAACCTTAGGTCATCCACTTGAGGGAAATTGCTGTTGTCCTACAAACCTCTGCGCTTGGAGGCCCAACATAGTCTACAAGAATAGAAGCGTGTGTAGACATCAGCAGCTAATGTCAGTAGTAGATTTAGCGGCATCTGTTCAAGGAGAGCAGGAATCTACGAGCGCCTGGGTGCGGCGAGTATCAGAAATCATGCATTCTTCCAATAGGGTCAATCCTAGTACGGCGATAGTGACATTGGAAAACAATTGCCGGTTTGAGTCTCTGAAGCTGAAGTTGGGACGGCTCAAGCGGGATTGTAATGACATGGGGACACTCATGAGCGCTCTGGTGAAATATGGGGATTCTGATAACACTAAGTACCCAGAGGCAGATGGAGACAAGTCTGGGAAAGCAAACAAGGTTGGTAAATCGGTGCAAGCTAATCCGGCAGGAACAAGTTTCAATGGTAAGCGAAAGGCAGAGGGAGGCTCTGATTTTGTGGCCAATACCAATGTTCAAGGAAACTTTCAGCGCCGCAAGGGTAGGCCACCTCCACGTAGCGAAGGAGGATCCGTCAATTTAGATCAACAGTTAAATGAGCCTTCCCCTAAACACAGTACGCCGGAACACCCGTCTAAACATTTATGGAAGGATTGCAAGATCATGATAGAGGCCATGAAGAAAGCCAGATATAACCACGGACCCCCTGGCGGTGGCTCGGGTTCAGGCTTTCAGGGTCCGGGTTACCAGGGTAATGGTTCCGGATCACGATATCATGGTGGCAACAATCACTACAACCAAGGCAGCCAGCAGCACGGTCAGGGTGGTTACAACAACCAAGGAAACCAGCAGCATGGTCAGGGTGGTTACAACAATCAAGCCAATCAGCAGCGCCAGCAGCAGCAGCAATCCGGATATCAGAGTAATCCGAAGGAGCTAAGTAGTGGACAGTACCATGTTTTTACCACGAGTTTGTGCAGACGAGATCAAAAGATTCTGAAGCAGGCAGTACACGCAGTTGAACCAGCAACGCCATGTTTTCTACGTTGGTTGGAACAACCTATTGTGTGGAGCAGAGAGGATCACCCGCCACGGGTTGATAATCCGGGCCAGTTGGCCCTAGTGGTGGCACCACAAGTGGGTGGTTACAAATTCACAAAGGTACTCATGGATGGCGGCAGCAGTATCAACATCTTATATTATGATACTTTCTGGTGTATGGGGTTGACAGACAAGAAGTTGAGGCAATCCAACACGGTGTTCCATGGAGTGGTGCTAGGTAAATCGGCTTACCCAGTTGGAAAAATTGATCTAGAAGTCACCTTTGGGGATGAGCAGGATTCTAGGTCAGAGACAGTGACCTTTGAGGTTGTAAAGATCAGGAGCCCTTATCATGCTCTGTTTGGGAGACCGGTTTATGCCAAGTTCATGGCTAGACCGCGTTATGTTTATCTACAGCTCAAGATGCCGGGTCACAAGGGAACCATCACGGTTCACGAAAGTCGCAAGATCGCATTAGAGTGCGAGGAAGGAGATGCAGCCTATGCAGAGGCAGTCTGTGCCACGAAAGAGTTGAAATTTTACAAGGACAACGTTGATCCGGCAGATATGTCCCTGTTAAAAAAGCCAACTACAGAGCATGATCCGGCATTGAAGTTTAAATCGGCAGAGGAAACCAAGCAAGTTGACTTTGTTCCAGGCGATTCCTCCAAGCAGTTCACTATCAGCGCTAACCTAGACCCCAAATAGGAAAGTGCGCTCATCGAGTTCATCCGTGAGAATTGGGATATCTTTGCATGGAAACCTTCTGACATGCCAGGTATACCGAGGGAACTTGCTGAGCACAGTCTTAACATTGATCCGAAGTTCAAACCGGCCAAGTAGTACTTGTACCGCTTTAATGAGGAGAGGCGCAAGGCTATAGGCGAGGAAGTAGCCAGGCTTTTGGCCGCAGGGTTCATAGTTGAGGTGTTTCACCTGGAGTGGTTGGCTAATCCGGTATTGGTGTTAAAGAAAAATGGAAAGTGGAGGATGTGTGTGGATTACACAGACCTAAACAAAGCTTGTCCAACTGAACCTTTTGCTCTCCCCCGTATTGATCAGATCATTGATGCTACGGCAGGATGTGAGCGGCTAAGTTTTTTGGATGCATATTCACGGTATCATCAAATCAAGATGGCAGTCAAGGACCAGGAGAAGACAGCCTTCATAACTCCCTTAGTAGCCTTCTGCTATGTATCTATGCCTTTTGGGCTCAAGAGTGCCTAAGCAACTTACCAGCGTTGCGTACAGAACTGTCTCAAAGGGCAGATCGGAAAAAATGTCCATGCCTATGTTGATGACATCGTGGTGAAGTCAAGGAAGGAGGAAACGCTGATAGAGGACCTAAAGGAAACCTTCGACAACCTCCGGGTTTATAAGATGATGCTTAATCCGGAGAAGTGTGTTTTTGGTGTTCCAGCAGGCAAGCTCCTTGGATTCTTAGTGTCAAACAGAGGAATAGAGGCCAATCCGGAGAAGATCAAGGCGATCACATCCCTGACTAAACTGGCTTGTATCAATGATGTCCAATGCATAGCAGGTCGGATTACAGCATTGAGCCAATTCATCAGCCGTTTGGGAGAAAAGGCAATTCCACTATATCATATGCTGAAAAAGACAGATCGGTTTATATGGAGCGATGATGCACACGCTGCGTTCGAGGATTTGAAGCGGCAATTAGCAGAACCGCCAGTTCTTGCTGCCCCTGTTGACAACGAGCCGCTGCTGTTATACGTGGCTGCCAATGCCCGCGCAGTTAGCATGGCGATTGTGGTGGAACGCAAGGAAGTAGGCAAGGAGTATCCGGTTCAGCGCCCAGTTTACTACGTCAGTGAAGTTCTCATTGAGTCAAAGCAAAGGTATCTGCACTGGCAGAAGTTGGTGTATGGCGTGTTCATGGCAAACCGGAAGCTGAAGCACTACTTCCAGGGCCACCCAATTACTGTTGTTAGCCCAGCTCCGTTGGGGGATATAATCCAGAACAGAGAAGCTACTGGCAGAGTAGCAAAGTGGGCCATTGGGCTTAGCCCACATGGGTTGAAGTATGTACCCCGTACTGCTATTAAGTCCCAGGCATTGGTAGATTTTATCAATGATTGGACAGAGTTGCAAGCATCAGAGGAGAAGCTGGATCATACATACTGGACTATCCACTTTGACGGTTCAAGGCAATTAGAAGGCTCGGGGGCTGAAGTAGTATTAACTTCCCCACGAGGTGAGAAGATTTGTTATGTCCTCTGACTAATGTTCCCTTGTACTAACAATGCTGCTGAGTCCCTTCTTCACGGATGCGGATGGCTAAGGAGATGAACTTGAGTCGGGTCAAGTGTTTTGGTGATTCAGATCTAGTGGCGTAGCAGGTGTCTGGCATGTGGGACTCTAAAGACCCCCTCATGGCAGCTTACATGCGAGAAGTTGTAGCGGTGGCAGGGTGTTTCAAAGGATATCAGGTGGATCATATAGACCGGTGGAAAAATGAAGTGGCCGATGCTCTAAGCCGGCTAGGCTCTCAGCGTAAAATGGTTCCACCGAATACTTTCTTGGATGAATTGCACAGTCCATCAGTTCAGGTACCATCGGAGGAGGATTTGGCTGTTCCTGATCCGGAAGCACAGCTGGTTGCAGCGCTTCATGTTATTCCGGATTGGACACTCCCTTACTTGGCGTACCTGAGCCGAGGAGAGTTGCCAGATGATGAGGTTGAACCTAGGCAGATAAGCCGGCGATCCAAATCTATGACCATCGTTAACGGAGAACTTCATCACCGCAACGTTTCTGGGGCATTTCAGCGTTGTGTATCATCAGAAGAAGGCAGTGATATTCTTCGAGAGATACACGAAGGAGATTGTGGTCATCACGCCGGTTCAAAATCACTGGTAGCCAAGGCCTTTCGTCATGGGTTTTACTGGTTAATGGCTCATGCTGATGCGGAGGATCTAGTCCGGAGATGCGACGCTTGTCAGAAATTTTCACGGCATGCTCTTGTTCCGGCACAGGAGCTGCGGATGATTCCAATTACTTGGCCGTTTGCAACTTGGGGGCTTGGTATGGTTGGGCCTTTTAAACGATCCCAGGATCAGAAAACCCACCTGTTGGTGGCAGTAGACAAATTTACAAAGTGGATTGAGGCAGAGCCTGTCAGTAAGTGTGATGCGGCAACATCGGTTAAATTCATCAAGAAGGTGATTTTCCGGTTTGGCTTTCCACACAACATTATTACGGATAATGGCACCAATCTATCTAAACGAGAGATGGAAGAGTTTTGCCAAAGGGAGCATATTCGCCTGGATGTATCTTCAGTAGCTCACCCTCAATCCAATGGTCAAGCCGAAAGGGCCAACCAAGAGATCTTGCAAGGCATCAAGCCCCGGCTTATGACTCCCTTGCAGAGAACACCAGGGTGCTGGGTTGAGGAGTTACCATCTGTCCTCTGGAGCATCAACACTACGCCTAACAGGTCTACATGCTATACGCCCTTCTTCATGGTGTATGGTGCTGAAGCGGTTCTCCCTAGTGATATCCGGCACGACTCACCACGGGTGGCGGCTTATGTTGAAGCGGCCAATGAGCAAGCAAGGCAGGACAGCTCAGACCGGCTGGATGAGGAGCGTGACATAGCAGCGGCACGATCCGTAATTTATCAGCAAGACCTGCGCAGATATCACAGCCGTCGGGTTAAGACCAGGACGTTCCAGGAGGGGGACCTGGTGCTCCGGCTCATCTAAGACCAGACAGATATGCACAAGTTATCCCCACCTTGGGAAGGGCCCTTTATGGTCAGCAAGAACCTACACAACGGTTCATACTACCTGGTGGACGTTCGAGAAAATAAAGATTCACGGACAGCAGAGGAAGAGACGAAGTGGCCGTGGAACATTGCTCTTCTGCGGCCTTACTACACTTGAGCCATGGGCTCCGCTTCATGTATCCTGTATATATTATGATTAATAAATAAACCGGCACCCCCGGTAAACCGGGGGATCAGCCATCTTCTTCAAATATACGTGTCTTATGGGAATTCACTCACGTGATATCCATCTAAAGTTTATTTCTCTTGATATATATGATTTTCATCAAGAAAAGCAAGATGCTTTGATAATTCTGTTTGATATGCAGGACAATTATATAAGGGACCAAAGAGGGTTTGCCACACAAGCGCAACTCCCATATAGGTGCCCTGCCTCTACGGTCACTAGGGGGCTACGCGATCGTATTCGAATCCTAGCTTAACCCCTTTTATCCAGTGTATATGATTGCATTCGAATCATAGCTAAAACCCCGTTTGGGTCCGCCTTGGATCGTATTCGAATCCATTGATCGGCAAAATTTCAAAGCCACTAGGGGCTGTGTGATCGCATTTGAATCCTAGCTTAACCCCTTTGGTCCAGTGTATATGATCATATTCGAATCATAGCTTAAACCCCGTTTGGGTTCGCCTTGGATCGTATTCGAATCCATTGATCGACAAAGTCTCAAGGCCATTGGGGGCTACATGATCGCATTCGAATCCTAGCTTAACCCCTTTGGTCCGGTTTACTGATCGTATTCGAATCAGAAGCCTCAAATATGGAGCCCGGCAGCTCGTGAAAAGCCAAGAGCTTAAGGGCCGCTCTTAAAAAATGCCTAGAGCTTAAAGGCCGCTCACAAAAAGCCTGGAGCCTGGCAGCTCGCAAAAAGCCTCGACTACATGGTCTTATTTGCCAACAATGCTTTGTTTTTTTTTGCGATTTTCAAAGTTTTTGTGGTTAACCAAGTTTTTTGATCCGGAATTGGGCAACTTCAAAGTTGACCACATATCTACAAAGTTAAAAGTCTGGGTCATGAATACCAGCATGAGTTTAAAGTCTGGGTCATAAACACCAGCATGATTTAAACCGGTGTTTATCATAACCCGGAAGAGTCATTGGGCAAATGCCAAGAGAGCCAAGAGCCTCACCAGAATCTACATATTCAAATATGCCCACCGGATTAAGGACGTCAGGTACACTTAATCAAAGGTACGAGGTATTGTTGAGTCTAAAATAGATACTCTTTCAATATATGTCTATGGGAGCAATATAATAGGTCCGGTGGTAAACCGCCAGGACATCTTTTTAGCATTGTTTATGCAGATACAGATAACATAAGATGGATCAACCATAGCAGACAACGGATTAAAATTGGCAGACGCCAAGTCAAGCTGTGACATCCACATTGGGACAAAAGACAATGTTTCGAACTATCCTATTACAAGGCACTCGCAGGCCCAAACGGATTAAAGTTTTTGCAAAAGTTTTCGACAGCTATGAATTAAGCTGGACGGATAACGACTCCTCTTCACGTTGTGAAGGCTGAGGATCGGCGTGTTCCGGATCTTTTTCATCTTCAGGTAGTGGCTGGAAATCAGGAACGCGCCAATCAATCTTGGAGAGTGCGCGAAAGTACATCTCTTCATTAATCAGATCAGACGGATCAATATCTGGAGCGAAAGTATGGCCACACACTGGCGGGATCAGATTCTCGGTGTCATAAACCAGACGCTCCACCCGTTCATTTTCTAAGTCTTATGTCGGATGATACCTGGTCAGATCCGCTTCATCGGCAAGTTTGCTAGCGAGTGGGCGCATCTCTTTCGTCAAGGCACGGAGGTCTTCGGCAGAGAAGGTGGAACCATCCTCTTTATTGCTGGGATATCCGTTAATAGCCTCCTCCAGATCAAAGTACGGAACCCATGCCTTGGCCCGGGTCAATGCTATAAGAGAGCCAGCCCGCGCAGCAGATTTTTTCACTTCCATGAGGCGCACAGGCAAGACAGATAATTTCTCCAAAGTACCTTGGATGGTAGTTGGGGCCGGTTTCTGATGGGACATTGCACTTATGAACCTTTGAGCACCGGAATACAGCTGCTCCACCAGGGTATAAGAGGCCTTGAGCTTCTTCCGGACATCATCTCCAAGATGAGTTATGCGTCGCCCTAAATATGTTTGTGAAAAGTTAAACCGGAGCAGAACAAGGATTGCAAAGATGAAAAGCATATACACTTGAGTGCTCACCAAAGATAGCAGAAGTCATAAGTTCTATTTGCTGTCTTAAACCGGTCAGCTCCTGCGTAACCGGATTAAGGGCAGCTTCAACATCCTTTGCTCTTTTCTCAAGAGCATTCCTCTGCACCTCCCAGGCGGACCGCTCCGCTTCAAAGTCCTTTTTCAATTTTTCTGCGTTGGTTAAGTTCAGTGTAAGCTCTTCCTTGGCTTTGACAGAAGCAGTTTCAGTAGCAGCCAATCTATTCTGGAGTTCGGTTACCTCTGCAGCCCTCCGGGTCAAATCAGCCTACAAGGAAATCAAATGGATTAGAAGACAAGTCAAACAAGTCTCAAGCACATAAGCAAGTTATCCACTTGACACTTGGGGGCTAATGTGCAGTTGCAGTATCAAAAGAGAATTTTAGACAAGTCCCAAGCGCATAAAGCAGGTTATACCCCTGGCACTTGGGGGCTAATGTAAGTTCATTTTATGATACACTGGAAGTCCCGGTTCATCTACAAACTAAGCTAAACCGGCACTTGGGGGCTACTATGGCCTAAAAACAGGATTTCAAAGAACTCAAAACAGAGACAAGTAAAGGGAGTTAGCTCGTACTTATCCTTCATCATGTTAACCAACCCGGATTCATAATCGCGGCTGGTGAAGAGCCGGTTCAAATACCCGGAATGAAGTTCCTGGGCACTCAACTGGGCATAGCTGGATAAGTCCGTGCTCCACTTGCCTTTTTCCTGTTGAAGTTTTTCCTCTTTGGCAGTGTGCTTGGCCAAGATGACAGGCTCAGCAGGAGCGGTAAAACCTAACCCGGTTATCTCAACGTCCGGGGAGGAAGCAACAGTTGGTTGAAGAGGGGCGGCAGTAGGTGCTAGGCTAACAGGAGTCGGGTTAGTCCGAGGAGGGCTAACCCGGACAGGGCTCGCCGGTTCAACTACATTCTCCGTATTAGCATCCTCCGGAACAATAATATCGTCACGATCCATGGGAATAGGATCATCAAACCGAGCTGCAGGATTATCTTCTGGAGGGATAACTTCATCCGGACCAGCGGCCGGTTCGACGGTAGCAGTCTCGGCAGCTGCTTTGGTTGCTTTTGCCTTCTTGCTAGATTTCGGCTTGCTGGAGAAAATCAAAGGAACAATGAGAATCATAAAGTTACAAATATAAACCGGATGATTGAAAAGGACTTACCCGGGCACGGTCTTCAGCACAGGGACCTGTGTAGCAGTCGACTCGCCGGAAGAGGACAAGGGAGCCTCCTGATAATTAGGATCAGACGGTTTAAGTGGTTTATGCATGAGCCCGGCTTTTGGATGAAGAAGAGTTGGAGAAAGCAAAACCTCAGAACGGCGCCTGCGTGCCGGAGTAAGAGGTATTCCGGATGATTCCACCACATGGCAACTGTGGCGCGTGGTCCGGCGTGCTTCATGCCGCTGTTTCTTCAAAACAAATTTGGGGTCCAATTGAGAGTAAGGATGAGAAAAAGGGTATTTTCGGGACACCCGGCAGATTTTGGGAGGCGGCGGTTCTGAGTCTCAAGAGAGAGAAATTACCTCAACTTTCGTCGCTTTACTTCCTTCAGCCAGATCATGTGGAAAGGCACTATTAACATAAATTTGGATAAAGGGAGATTAGAACATATCAGGATCAACTCATACCTCGGAATCCGGATCATCTTCCTTAGGATGTGAACCGGAGGCAGCAACCGCCTTCTTTTTCTTGACAGCATACGTCTTCCGGCGTGGTTGTTTGGCCGATTTATCTTGAGGTTTCCTCTTCCAGAAGGGGTCGTTGGCCTGTGCAGAAGATAGGAAATAAATGGAAGACAATTAATATGGACGGATCAGAACAGATAGAAAAGATCAGAAAGAACTTACTGCCGGCTGTTTATTGTTTGCACAGAAGGGAGCTAAACCGGTCCGGCTGCACTCTTCCAGAGAGATGTTGAGCATTTTCTTTGCAGATTCAGCGACTTCTTTCTCAGGAAGTATTATATCAATGTGGCGCCGAGGATCATCCGGTTTTCCGGTATACTCACACATCAGGCCTGAACGCCGGCTCAGCGGAAGAATGCTCCAGGCAAGCCAACAGCGAACAAAATCTACTCCGGTTAAGCTGTTGGCCATAAAGGCTCTAAGCTTAGAAAGTTGAGGGGCAAACCGGGCACGGTCTGGAGCACTGAGGCGCTGCGGCAGGGGGTGATCCTCAGGTAGACGATATGCGTGGTAACCCGGCGGTGGGTTTTCCCCTTTTGGCGAAGTATCTATACAATAGAACCACGATTGGTTCCATTCTTTGGGGTGCGTGTGAAGGGCTGCGTGAGGGAAGCTCACATCCTTTCTCTTTTGAATGCAGACGCCGCCCAATTCTTGATGCGGCCCATCAGAAAATTTTGTCCGCAGGTTTAAATGGAAAAAGTCTCTGAACAGATCCATTGAAGGTTCTTCTTGAAGATATGCTTCTGAGAAGACTTGAAAATTGCAGACATTTGATATAGAATTCGGACCCACATCCTGAGGATGGAGTTGAAAGGCAGCTAGCACATCCCGGAAGAATTTTGAACCGGGAGGGCTGAAACCCCGGGCCAGGTGATCAAAGAAAACAATGACCTCTCCTTCCTTAGGAGTAGGTGGGCATTCATTTTCTGGGGCCCGCCAGTGCAGGACCTCTTTAGGACCTAGAATACCGATTGAAGCGGCGTTCGTTAAGTCCTCTTCAGTAATGCGGGAAGGAGCCCAGTTGCAAGTGACAAACTGCTTCGCCATCGTTCGGAATAAGGAAATGCTGAAAAGTACAATACAGAATCCGGTTTACCAATTGCTAAAATTAAGTCGGAGCATTATATAAGATTGTGAATCTAAATTGCCGGTTTACACAAGGGGCTAATGGTATTACTAGTCCGGGAGCATATAAGAGTGAGGTAGCTACCGGATTATGATAATAGAGAAGTCAGACGCTAAACCGTCAATTACAAGGTACATGATTACATCTAGACCGTCGAAAAGAGCATATGATTGATTAAACCGGCGAGTGAGCTACAGATCTACAATGCGCAGAAATAGTTTCCGTAGAAGACTGAAGTAAAAATGGATCTGAGGCATAAGGAAAAGATGAAATATATGCAAGTCTTATACAGGAAGAACCACAGAGGTTTTCTACAGATCAAATCTAAGCTGTTAAGCTAGAGGAACTAAAGGCGTAAGCGTGAAGCAGGAGCGCACTCAAAACGAATCTAGGTAAGGTTTGAATCTACCGCAAGGTTAACCCACAGGGATGAATAGCGAAGCTTCAAAGTTTGATGGCGGAAACTATGGAAGGAACCCTAGATTGGGATCTATAGTGAGGAAGAAGAAATACCTGATGAAGAAGTGGACGACGGTGAGTTGCTCTAGACACGATTCAGGGTGATGCAGCGGCCTGGCTCGACGACGGCGACGGGCTTGAAGAGTGGCGGCGGAGCTTCGAGCGACGGAGGAAGACGAAGGCAGAAGGGAGAAAAAGGACAGACCCCAGCGGTATTTATAGGCCGAAGAGGTGAAACGGCAAGCACGGGAATCGAGGAGGTCAGAGATTGGATAAAGATTACACTGTCGCCTCGATCTTCGGGATGGCATTTAACAAAGGTAGCAAACAGAGGTGAGCAATAAATGCGGAGGTGATGTCACGACGGATTAAGATGATTCCCGGAGATGACGTCATGGCCGGTTTACGAGGCAGATGAGCCGCAGAGAAGAAATTTATGCAAAGACTTAGAAGACTGACATGAACAAAGTTCAAATCAATCTGGGGCCTAATGTCAGGGATATTACTAGTAGGTATAAACCGGCCAGGAAGATCCGGATTACACTAACATAGTTGTATTGTCATAAGCCCAGTAGAATATGAACCAGATGTTACGAGGGCCCATGTATAAAGCTTACGGTTTATGAACCGTCATGTTATGTAACTTGAGGTGTAAGATAGAAATAGTAGAGACCGAGGTGGACACGATTATGAACCGGCCTCGGGACTCTGTAAACCGGACCGGGCGTCGCCTCCTATATAAAGGGACGACCCGGCGACAGTTCAAGGACAAGCAACAACACGTCGAGACACAGGTAAGCAATCCGCTCCCTGTTCATCGACGCCCAAGCAATACCACACCAAACTAGACGTAGGCTTTTACCTTCATCGAAGGGGCCGAACTAGTATAAACCTTCTGTGTCCTTTATGTGCTTTCAACCCCTTCAAGCTAACCCGCGCGATGGCCTCATACCTATGTCCTCTGAACCGAACATCTGTCGTGCCAATTCCACGACAAATACCATACTTGAGATCATTCTAGTATGCGTTTATGTCCTTAAGTCGTGCATCGACACGTGGGGGACATAGCCGCATACAAGGCATTACACAAATACGGACATGTATAGTAGTTGATTTATAGGCCATATGCAAATATATTTTAGTAGGTGTCAACTTATTCTAATCCAGTCTACGGTATAAAGAGAGAGCCATAACACTAACACCAGCTCCAAGATCACATAAAGCAGTTTTAACATAGTTTCTTTTAATGGAGCATGGTATAGTTGGTACTCCTGGATCTCCTAGTTTCTTTGGTATTCCACCTATAAAAGTGTAATTGGCAAGCATGGTGGAAATTTCAACTTCTGGTATCTTTCTTTTATTTGTAATAATATCTTTCATATACTTAGCATAAGGATTTGTTTTAAGCATATCGGTCAAACGCATACGCAAAAAGATAGGTCTAATCATTTGAGCAAAGAGCTCAAAATCCTAATCATCCTTTTTCTTGGATGGTTTAGGAGGAAAAGACATGGGTTTATGACCCATGGTTCTCATTCTTTACCGTGCTTCCTAGCAACGCAGTCTCTCTTATCATAACGTTGATTCTTTGATTGTGGGCTATCAAGATCAACAGCAGGTTCAATCTCTACACCATCGTTATTGCTAGGTTGATCATCAACATAAATATCATCATTAACACTATCACTAGGTTCATGCTCAATACCAGAATGTGTTTCAGCATCAGAAATAGAAATATCATTGGGATTCTCAGGTGTGTCAACAACAGGTTCACTAGAAGCATGCAAAGTCCTATTATTTTTCTTTTTATTCTTCTTAGAAGGACTAGGTGTATCAACATTAGCTCTCTGAGAATCTTGCTCAATGCTCTTAGGGTGGCCCTTAGGATACAGAGGTTCCTGAGTCATTCTACCCCCTCTAGTCACAACTCTAACAGCATTATCATTTTTGTTACTATTTAATTCATTGAGCAAATCATTTTTTGCTTTAAGTACTTGTTCTACATGAGTGGTAACCATAGAAGCATGTTTACTAATGAGTTTAAGTTCACCCCTAACTCTAGACATATAATCACTCAAGTGTTCAATCATATAAGCATTACATTACAATTGTCTACCAACATAAGCATTGAAGTTTTCTTGTTTAACAGTAAAGTTGTCAAACTCATCTAAGCATTGGCTAGCAGAATGCGGAATATCACCTTCATCAAATCTGTAGAGAGAATTTACCTTTACTACCTTTGTCGGGTTATCAAGACCATGTATTTCTTCAATAGGTGGTAAATTCTTAACATCTTCAGCTTTAATACCTTTTTCTTTCATACATTTCTTTGCCTCTTGCATATCTTCAGGACTGAGAAATAGAATACCCCGCTTCTTCGGAGTTGTCTTAGGAGTTGGTTCAGGAAGTGTCCAATTATTTTCATTAATCAACATATTATTCGATAGCAATGCAGCTTGATCAACAGTTCTTTCCCTGAAAACACAACCGGCACAAATATCCAGGTGGTCTCTGGAAGCATCGGTTAGTTCATTATAAAAGATATCAAGTATTTCATTTTTCTTGAGAGGATAATGAGGCAAAGCATTAAGTAATCGGAGAAGCCTCCGCCAAGCTTGTGGGAGACTCTCTTCTTCAATTTGGACAAAATTATATATTTCCCTTAAGGCAACTTGTTTCTTATGAGCGGGGAAATATTTAGCAGAGAAGTAATAAATCATATCCTGGGGACTACGCACACAACTAGGATCAAGAGAATTAAACCATGTTTTAGCATCACTGTCGGCGTCCTGGGAACCAGTGTACCCAGACTTGCATGTCTGCGGGCCGCGACGCGCTCCTACAAGCGGCCTGGTAAGGCCCAGCTGATCGACCAGCTGCTCAAGACCCTCGGGAGGGGGCCAAGCCTCACGAGGAGAACGACGTCAAGACCTCCTCGGGAGCGGCCTCAGCAAGGCGTTCCGGAGGGGCGGAGAATCCAAGGCCGAGCCTGCCTTAGGAGGAGGCAATGATGTCAGCAGTGACGCACCGCACCAGCGGGTGCCAGCGTCCGCCAGCGGCGCAGTTGCCATTTCGGTGCAAAGGAGACAGCGCAGCTGTTGGTTCCCAAGGAGCGGGGCAAAGGTTTCCTCTTTTGTGCAACAAGAACGAAGACGTCAAGGAGGGCAAGGAGGATGTCACCGTCGAGCCCACCACCGTGTCACCACCTGATCCTTTTGCAGGAGAAGACCTCTTTTGTCAGGATAAGAACGTCCTTGTGTTCCCGCTCAAAAATGGCCGTTGTGGGATCCCTTCCTGCCTAAAAATTTCGAGGGAAGAGGACCGTGGCCGCCTATATAAGTAGCTAGGATTCCCACTACAGAGGGGAGGACAAACACACTTTGCCACCGCACAAGGAGCAAGAACACTAGCCTCCTGACCCTCCTAAGCTCGCCTCCTGAGCCCAAGAACCGTTGTACTAGCTCATATTCCAGCTCACCCGAAGACAATCCACCAAAGCAGGAAGTAGGTTCTTACACCACACGGTGGCCCGAACCTGGATAAACTCTTGTGTGCTTGTTCATTGTTTGCTTTAATCCTCCCACCGAGATGAGAGCGAGGCGCTAGGTAGACGTGAGTGGGAGAGATCTTCGTTCACGCCCCTGTGCTCGAACTTAACGGGTTTTGCGGAGCCCTGAATCCAACATTTGGCGCGCCAGGTAGGGGGCGTGTCGAAATCTCGCCTCTCCGACGACCTCGTCGCGTTCTCGTCACCAACCCTACTCCACAGCCATGGTGGACACACGCCAAGCTCGCGCCGCCCTCCGCGCTACGAACGTCGCTCAGACGGCGCCCGCTGTAACATCCCAAAATTCTAAATTTTGGAATGTTATAATAAATAGATAGATTTGATTACTGTTTGATGTGCTGAATGAAATTTGAAACTTTTGAAAGTTAAATGAGAGGGAATAAAATGACTTTCCCAAAACTTTCACTTTGCTTTTGATCTCCGAGGGAATTCAAATTCTTTTCAACACAAAACCCTAGAGTGAAGATAATATGACTTCTTCCATTTATTTTAAATGATAAAGGGCTTGAAAGGATTTTGAATTTCATCCTCGCAATATTTTTCAATTAAGAGACTTTAAGCAACTCAATGATTTTCCCGAGAGAAGATAAAATGACTTCTTCAAATTATAGGAAATATGAGTTGGAGGTTTTTCTGAATTTTCTGCAACTCAATATCAAATATTGAGTTATTTGGTTTTTATTCAAATTATTTTTCTCCAAAAATAAACTACATGGAAAATAGGGTAACATGATTCCCTACAACAGATAATTGGAGAGAAATATATTTGAATTCTTTTTGGTATTTTAAGAATGATTTTTATTGATTTTTTATTTCATCAGTAGCACCTTTTGTTTTATTAGAATTTGTGGGCATTTTATTTGGCAGTAGTAAAATGTTCATGTTGTAGGGCTTATTTTTCTGCAAATTTTGATATATTATATGCCTATAGGATATTTTTATCTATTTTGCTTTTATTCGTTTTTCTGTCTATAAAAAAAACATCTCTCTCCCCGACCGAACTGGGCCGGCCCAGCTAGTCGCCAGGCCTCGGCCCAGCTCGCCTTCGCCTCCGTCCCCGTGCGGACGACGGACACCGCCGCCGCCTCGGCGTGCGTGCCACGCCCGGACTCCCCCGTGCCCCTCCTCCAAGAAACCGAGCCCCCCCTCCATAAATACTCCACCCCCGACGCCCCTCTCTCCCCGCTGCCCCTCGCGTCACAACCGCCGCCACCACCTTTGCGCTGCCGCCTTGCTTCTGCGCCGCCGTCGCTGCTGCTTTGCGCCGCAGCCGCGCCTCGCCCTCCGCCTTTCGCCACGCCGCGCCGCCCGCCGCTGCTTCGCACCGCCGCCGTCTGCCCCGCGATCACCGGAGCTCCGCCGACCGACGAACCGCCCCGATCTAAGAACCGGTAAGGGAAAACCGCCCCGGTCCTGTAAAGATCTCGGTTTCTTCGGTTCTTTTTAAAAACCGTTTTTTTCCTGTAGTTAGGTTAGTTAACGAACGTTCGTTCGTTTGGCAGTAGTAGTGGACGAATTCATTAGTTTAGTCTCAGTAGCGAGCGTTCCTTGATAGCTTTTTCTTTTTCTGTTTAGTTTTCGGTCAGGGACCTCTCTGTAAATATTTTCTTTTACAGATTAGCCCCTAAACTTCAAACGGCCCTAACTTTTTACCTGTTGGTCCAAATCCAACGAAACCAACGCCCACGTCTTCGTTACGATCCCCTCTTTCCAGTAATACGCCATCAAGAGTCATTCTTTTGTTTTCAAAGTTTTTCGAAGTGTTTATTCGTTCTGTCCAATCTTTCTGAGTGATTGCTTATGTGTGGTTACTATTGCTTGCTTACGATAGACTGACCGGAGTGCGACGAGTAGAGATATCAAGAGTTTTGAGTGCGAATCATCTTCATCAACATTGCAGGCAAGTTCACACTTTGATCATATTTTCCAATACCCAGTTTTCATTGCATTAGTTATATCCTCAAACATTGCATGAGTAGGATCTCTTAACTTGTGGGACTGGGAAGTAGTTTGAGGTAGTACCTATACCTGCATTACATTCAAACCTTTGGGAGTTACTTCTATGTTTGCTGTTAGGACATGCTATGCTCGTAGACGTGGATTGGGTGAGTGAAATCCATGACAGATGTGAGTTTGTTAATTAATGGTTCAACTTAAGGTGGCAACATTAATACACATCTGGGTGGATTGAGGCATCTGGGTATTCCAGTGATTACCTGTTTTTCTTTTGGACCACCACCCAGGCTCAAAGGGATCATGAGATTATTCATACTAGAAACTTCTGTGTGCAGCCACAATGCTATTATGGGCTCTAGCATAGTATGAGTAAGTTGTGCGAACTCTTACAGTGGTGGACTAGCAGATGTAGGGGATGTAGGTTGGTACGGTCTGCCCGATCGTAAGGTGCTAGCGCTTCTGAAACACTATGTCTCGGTCATCCGTTTCTCAAACACCATGCAGTGCGAGAAACCAAACGGAGGCGATCGAGTCTTGTGGGAAAAGTGCACAAACCTCTGCAGAGTGTACAAACTGATCATGATTAGCCGTGTCCCCGGTTATGGACGTCTTGAGTATCTCGTACTTGGATTTTCATGTGAATCTCACCACTCTCTAATTTAATATTGTTGGGTTTAATGATGAACTTTAATTGGGGTTGAGAGGATGTCTATCTTCTCAACGATGTTTCAACTACCATGATAGTTAATTAAAAATCTATTCCTTTGCAGCAGGGAAAAATTGGCTTTACGCAAAAACTTCAACCTTACAGCCTCCACCAGCCAAATATGCATGTAGTTGTAGGCCTTATTCATCATTATCATTACAGTGTGAATTTGCCAGTACATTCAATGTACCGACCCTTTGCGGCTGCAACGTCTCATGTTGCAGGATTTTCTTACGACGAGTAAGTGATACGTTAGGGTTACAATTTTCTACACTCAACTTTGCCATCAGTGTTGATGGGAATCCACAACCTTGTTGCTTCCGCTATGATTAATTGAGGTAATAGTATTTACGTTACTTAATACATGTGATTTACCTCTGTTATAAATCCTCGAGTACTGTGTGTGTCACCATACCGATCCAGGGATCACATAGAACACAGAGACTTCGGTCCATTCAGATCGTGGTCGCTACACCCGCGGGCAACGGCGCACCGCTCCGCCCTAACTCGCCGGTCGCAAACGCCGCCACCGACCCGGCTGTCCACGAGTAGTAGGACTCCTCGCTGCCGCTGTCTATACGGCGGGATGGCCATACGGCAACGCCTTCACCCTCGTCGGCCGCAGTGTCGTCCTCGCTGGTCCGCCGTGGGCCGGTCTACTAGCAGCCTGCGCTGCTGATGGCGCGGGAGCTTTTGCGCTACCGCCTAGCAGATGACCTCTACGATGAGTGGCTCCACCGCATCACCGAGCTCGTCAACGCTGCTGGAGAAGCGCCTGCACCAACGCACTCCTCACGTCCTGCGTCGCCCCCGGCGGGGAACAAGGGCCCTGGGGTCCCGGCTCCGCCTCCCCTCCACCACGCCAGCCAGGAGGGCCGGCACGAGGCCCCTCGACGTGAGCGACCCCGCAGAGCCCACGCCTGCGATGAGTAGGGGTGTCAGGTGATTCCGCACCCTCATGTAGGGGCTCGTGGGCCCCGAGGCCCATAGCGCCCAGACCGCGCGCCACAGGAGGTGGTGGCGCCAGCACCTCAAGAACCAGCATCGCAAGCGCAGGGGGCGCATGTGATCGTGAGCGTGGCTAGATGTCGTGCCCTAGCCCCTGAGCTACCGTGCCTCGTCTTGCCCGGCCTGTTCAAGCCGGACCTGCCTCCACGCTACGACGGCACCACCGACCCCACGGAGTTCCTCCAACTCTACGAGCTGAGCATCGGGGCGTCCAACGGCACTGAGCAGGTCATGGCGAACTAGTTCCCCATGGCTCTGAAAGACAGTGCATGCTCCTGGCTCCTGAACCTCCCCGTGGGATCCATCTCCTCCTGGGAGGAGCTTCGCAAGCGTTTCGTCGCCAACTTCCAAGGCACCCGCAACCGAGCCCCGACAGCTGCTGATCTGCGCCGCGTGAGGCAGTAGCTGAGAGAAACCCTGCAAAAGTACATCCAATGCTTCAACACCATGCGCCTCCATATCCTCAGGGTCTCGGTCGAGGCCATCATCTCCGCGTTCTCCGATGGTGTCCGGGACGTCAGGATGAGGGAAGAGCTCGCCATTCACGAAGACTTGTGCACTGCCCTCGAGATGTTCAAGCTCGCAAAAAAGTGCGCCAGGGCGGAGGAAGGACGCCTCTCCCTTTAGGAGCTGCCTGAGGCGGAGGCGGACGACAAGAAAACTAAGGCCAAGGAGTCGAAGCGCAAGGGACCCGCCGTACTGGCTGCGGAGCCAGAAGTGAAGCATGGCAGCGGCTACGATGACCTCCCCAGAGACAACCGACCATACTGCATCTTCCACAATGTCCACAGCCACAACACCAACGACTGCCAGGAGCTTAGGGCGATGCGCAGCGGGCGCGTCGGGCAGCGCTCTAAGCGCGACAACCGCTGCTACGGCCGTGGAGGAGGCCGAGAAGGAGGACGTTGGGACGGCAGGAACTCGTGCCAAGGGTGGCGTGAGCAGCCTCGTGAAGATCACTGGCACGAGCAGCCTCGTGACGCCCCCTGGCACGACCAGCCTCGTGAGGGTCACCCTCTAGGAAACGGAGGGCTTCCTCCACTGCCACTACCGCCAAGGAGGAACGACGACGACCGCCAGGGAGATGGGGCAGGGGGCTTCCAGGAACCGCGTGCAGTTGCATGCATTCTGGGAGGAGCCCATGCCCCGGCTTCTCACCGCATCTTCAAGCAGTTCGCCCGTGAGGTGAACGCGGGGCTTCCCAGGCCTGAAGCCGCGCGCAACCTCAAGTGGACCAAGCAAGTCATCGCCTTCGACCCCAAAGACCAGCTCAAGTGCACTGCGGCCCCAGGCACCCTCCCGATGCTCTGCACCCCGACCTTCAGCAACGTCTTCGTGACACAGACCCCCATCGACAGCGGAGCAGGGCTCAACGTCCTCTCCGTCCAGACCTTCGAGACGCTCCAGGTTCCCTACGATCAGCTCCTCCCAACCAAGCCATTCTACGGAGTCACGGATGGCTCCACACTCCCGATGGGGCAGGTCTGCCTCCCCGTCACCTTTGGCGACCGCGACAACTACCACACAGAGCTCATCGACTTCGACGTCGCGGACATCCACCTCCCATACAACCCCATCCTAGGGTATCCTGCCCTCGCCAAGTTCATGGCGGCAACCCATCACGGCTACAACGTCCTCAAGATGCCCGAGAGCGGCGGAGTCATCACGATCGCCTTCGACGACAAGGAAGCGGTGCTTTCCCTGGAGCGTGCCTACGAGACCGCGGCTGTCGAGTGCTCCGATGAGGATGGAGCCGTCCTCGCCCTGCAGACCGCCCCCAAGAAGAAGAAGAACCTACCCGTCAATGGACCTCGGGACGCGGGGGCCCCCAACGGCCTGGCCTCAGGACTCGCGCCTGCTGACGAGGCGCCCTCCACTCTCGCATAGGGAGGCGCACTCGATGCCCCTCTCGTGACGGGCTTGGGGGCTCTCCTCTAGAGTGTCCCAGGGCTGACCCGTGCCTCGAGGGAGGTGTTCGAGCACCACCTGCAAGCGTATCTTGATGCGCGTTTTTCTGAGCCCAGCGTGAGCCGTTCAGCGCTGGGGGCTCAGGACTTCATCGACCAAGTTACAGAGGAACTTCAGTACGCAAGACTCATCCACGATGGGCATAACCACACAACCCCAAGTTCACCTGCTCGCAGCCAAGCGACTGCTTCCGCGTCTGCGTCGACATCGTGGGTCTCAACCGAGCCGCTTCTGAGGAGCCCTTCTGGTCGACGGCGGTCGGCCGGAGGAGGGCCCTCCCCTGCAGCTACGTCCGCACACTCTTCGGCTTCCGCAACGCAGCTACCACGCTCCAGCATCTCGCGCAACGGGCCTCGGGGGCTCGGGAGGCTTAGTGGCAGGCGGTCCGGACAGAGCGAGAACCGGGCCCACGTGGCCACTGAGAGCCTCCAGAGCCCCTAGGCCTCAGGAGCCCGACGATCCTCGGGAGCGACCCGGACAACTCGCGTCTTCAGCTACCCCAACTCTCCTCCGGCATGTATCAGGTGACACTTCAGGTATACAAACGAGGGCGCCTCTCGGGCTGCATCATCCTCGAGCCGCTGGGGGCTGATCCCCCACGGTTATCTCCCTTTTTGCATGATCAAGGCTAGATATTTCTTTCCATTCACATTATCTATATGCTCGGCGTCCTCACCGCCACTAAGGTCATGAGCCCTTGTGAGCCCACTCGCGACCGCCCCATGATTAAGGACTGGCACGACGTCTGTGCTCGGGTCCGTCCCTGCAGCATCGATAAACCCAAGGGCTGAGCTCTGTCTAGCGAGTCATTCTCGTGACGGCACTTCCCATGGTCCTTGGTGCCTTGTTCTCGCATGGGCTAATCGTGGATGGGTAAGTAGGGGCCCGTGGCAGGTGCCTCGCTCACGCGGGAACTACGCGCTGGCTGTTTTTATTTTGGATCGTGGCATGAGAAGTCTGGGCACGACGTCAGTGCTCGGGTCCGTCCCTGCAGCGTCGACAAATCCAGTGGCTGAGCTCTATCTCGCGAGTTATCCCCGTGATGTCACCTCCTGGGGTCGCTGGTGCTGCGGCCTTCTCATGCAATATCCCCAGGAGATGCACTCGGCGCAGGTCGACACAACACCTCTTTTTTCACATTTTACAGAAGAAGACTCGGGCGCAACCCGCCTTAGGGTAGGGTCTCGTGAGTGATGCGTAAGCTCACGAGAACTTCCTCAGAGTCATTCAGCTCGTCCTAAGGAGGGCCCATATACACCTTGGCTGTCCTACCGTGCGAGCCACGTGTCAGGACGGGGCTGTACACGCCCCGGAGTCTCTCCGGGTGGGAGGCTCCCTCCCACGGTCCAGTGGAAGTACCAAGCTCCGCGCTGGCAAATCCAACCGAGGAGCGGTTATGCCCACGAACCAGTGAAAGCACCAAGCTCCGCGCTGACAGATACGACCGAGGCGCGGTTATGCCCACACTCGGTGCAAGTGTGGTAGCTCTATGCTCCGCGCTAGTTATAAACAACTGAGGGTGGCCCCCAGTGGTCGCACCAACCTCAAGGAGCTTTTCAGCTCACGACGCTCACAACTTCTCCTTCGATGGGTGTCGCGAGGGGGCTAGGCATGGGGGCCATGCTCAGGTCACACCTGGCAGACGCCACCCTACCAGGTGCCCAGACACCTGGCCTTCTCGTGCCCCCATCCCAGGCGAAGGCTCGTGGGCAAGGTATGGTGCTCGTTATCCTTCATGAAAGCCGTTCGTATGTCAAGGGGGACCCCTGGGCATCGCGACCCAGGGGCCGAACTGGCCACGTAGCCTTTCATCCCTTGAGTCTAGTTATGACGATAACCCCGGTTATCCGGAGGGCTCAATGGCGATCGAGGTATGTGCGGGGTTGGGCCCTGCCGACGCAGAACGAAAATGGGATCGCTTGAACGTCAAGGGGGGCCCTTGGGCATCGTGACCCAAGGGCCTCACTGTCCACGTAGCCCCTCATCCCTTGAGCCTAGTTACTATGGTAACCCTGGTCATCCGGAGGGCTCAATGGCAAGTCTAGTTACTACGGTAACCCCGGTCATCCAGTGGGCTCAATGGCGGTCGAGGTATGCGCGGGGTTGGGCCCTGCCGACGCAGAGCACCTAAGCAAACATGAAAGGAAGCAAGCATGGAAATCATCTAGCTATTACAATAACGTCAAGTTTTTTTCAAATTCAACCAAAGTTCTTACGCCTCCCCAAGGCACTCGCACTTCTCTCACTAAACAGGACGGATCAGGCATCGCCAAGCGCAGCATCACCGGTCTCCACCTCTTCGGCTGCGATGGTAGCGGCCCGGAGAAACGTCTCCACCGGCCACGTGGCTTCTGTTCCCAGGGCCTCGAGAGCGATCATTGTCGCCTCCTCACGAAGGCACCTGGACGCCAAACCTTGCCTTAACGGAAGGGCAACAGGAATCAAGCACCATCTGACCACAGGAATTGCTAAGATAAGTCTTCAACGCCGCACCCGCTTGCATACCTACACCATCACTTACTATAGTTACGGATCTGCTAAGGCATGAAAACCCTTCCTGATGGACCAGTGGGCGGCTGCCTGCACACCGAGAGGGACCTCCTGAGCATCGCCCCTCGGGGGCTCTTACCGGACCCTGGACCCCTCACCTCCTAGCCTTGACCACGGCATCATGATCTGTCATACCAGCGCAGGTTGAAGCTTGTCCCGCGACTGGGTCTCGCAGGCGCAGGGCCTTGGGCTACCGCGGGAACGGAAGAAAGGGGAAATCATGCTCTAAAAAAGGGCTCATGCAGGACATAAGTTTATAATGCTAGACAGTAACAAAAGTATTGCAAGAATTTACATGTCCTTGTGGAGCACTCCATGATGTCCCGCAGAAACTAAGCTAAGGAAGATGCTCCCAAGGAACTCGGCTTGAACTCCTTCAACAATGGCAACGCCGGGAGGACACCGTTTTCCTCCGGCGATAGGGGCGGCGACTTGGCGGCTCATAGCTCTTGTCGGAGCTCGGGGCCGTCTCAGGGGTAGCATAACTACTACCAGGAGAGTCAGAGACGTAGCCAACGGCGAGCACCTCGCTGCCCTCGCGGCATGGGGAATGGTCGGCGGCGAGCCCATTCCCTGTGCCACACGGCAGCCGGAGGCCGTCCGCCCCGAAGACTTTGTAGGTCATCACGCCCGCCGTATCCAACGCGAAATGAAGAATGTGCCTCCCGGCGGGGGCGCAGGCGCGGCGCACCACACCCCAGCCCCATGTCATGAAGACCTGGCCAGAAGAAACCACCTGCACGTCGGCATGCGAAGGAGGAAGGCGACACCCCTCGTGCCTCAGCTCCATCGTCACCCGACCACGAGCCAGGAGCACCTCCATCAGGAACAGAGGAAGAAGGATCCATGAATGCAGAGGGGGCCCCGCCCACACGATGAACACGCGGGGATCATCCTCAGAATGGGACAGCAGCAGGGTGCGAGGAGACGCCCGCCTCTCAGGGCGACTGACGGCGCCACCCCTATCGCCGCCCCCACTCCATCTGCCTATCGCTGGAGCGTACAAGGGAAGCGGAAATCCTGGTGGTGCCCGCGTGCACCACGTACGGGCGTCCGACGGCCTCAGGGACGCACTCGAAGAATTACGGCGCCTCTTCTTTGGGGGGAGCCGCTCAGGCTCTACCATCGGGCTCTTCCCTTTCTCTGCAGCTGAGAAGCTACGAATCGGCGCCATGGAGCCCTGGGAGCAATGGAAACGTAGGGATCGGCCTGCAACAGTCAAGTGAGAGGCGTAGTGCCTCACCTCCCGTTTATAAGCCAAGAAGATCAACCGGCGGCCACTCGCGCGTAGCCGTAATGGCCCCGCCGCCCGCGCCAAGGAGTTGTCAAGTCGCACGGTTGCCAAGATTGCGCGGGAAGTGGAGTCGCCCACGTCCAATCCAACTGTCATGCGCCAGCCTGGCCCGCAACCTTTTTGGGGCCCATGGCGCTTCGTCCTCGACCGAGGCTTCGCCCTGAAGCCAACTCCGCACGCACCTTGGGCCCGGGGGCTATTGTCGGCGTCCTGGGAACCAGGGTACTCAGACTTGCCTGTCTACGGGCCGCGACGCACTCCTACAAGCGGCCTGGTACGGCCCAGCTGATCGACCAGCTGCTCAAGACCCTCGCGAGGGGGCCAAGCCTCGCGAGGATAACGACGTCAAGACCTCCTCGGGAGCGGCCTCAGCAAGGCGTTCCGGGGGGCGAAGAATCCTAGGCCGAGCCTGCCTCAGGAGGAGGCAGTGATGTCAGCAGTGACGCATCGCGCTAGCAGGTGCCAGCGTCGGCCAGCGCCGTAGTTGCCATTTCGGTGCAAAGGAGACAGCGCAGCCGTTGGTTCCCAAGGAGCGGGGCAAAGGTTTCCTCTTTGGTGCAACAAGACCGAAGACGTGAAGGACGGCAAGGAGGATGTCACTGTCGAGCCCACCACCGTGTCACCGCCTGATCCTTTTGCAGGCGAAGACCACTTTTGCCAGGATAAGAACGTCCTTGTGTTCCCGCTCAAAAATGGCCGTTGTGGGATCCCTTCCCGCCTAAACATTTCGGGGGAAGAGAACCGTGGACGCCTATATAAGTAGCCAGGACTCCCACTGCAGAGGGGAGGACGAACACACTTTGCCACCGCACAAGGAGCAAGAACACTAGCCTCCTAACCCTCCTGAGCTCGCCTCCTAAGCCCAGGAACCGTTGTACTAGCTCATATTCCAGCTCACCCGGAGCCAATCCACCAAAGCAGGAAGTAGGGTCTTACACCACACGGTGGCCCGAACCTGGATAAACTCTTGTGTGCTTGTTCGTTGTTTGCTTGAATCCTCCCACCGAGACGAGAGCGAGGCGCTAGGTAGACGTGAGTGGGAGAGATCTTCGTTCACGCCCCTGTGTTCGAACTTAACGGGTTTTGCGGAGCCCTGAATCCGACAATCACCCTTTAAGGAGAACGGAAATAACTTAAGGATATAGTAGTAGCAAAAAATTTCCTCATTGGTGAATAGGGTAGCTATATCATTCAATTTAGTAAGATGTGCCTCAACAGTTTCAGATTCATAGCCATGGAAAGGATCAGATTCAAACAAAGTAATAAACTCAGGATCGACAGAGAAATAATAACCCTTATCAGAATTACAGATAGGTGAAGTAGAAAAAGCAGGGTCATATTTCATTCTAGCATTCAAAGACTTTTCTTTCAGCTTAGCTAACAATTTCTTAAGATCATACCTATCATTGCAAGCTAAAACATCTCTAACAGTTTCTTCATCCATAACATAACCCTCACGCACAATATGCCATTCATAGCTAGGGGGAGAATCTTCATCATCACTGTCATCAATATTATCAGTTTCAATAATTTCATTCTCTCTAGCCCTAGCAATTTGTTCATCAAGAAATTCACCTAGTAGCATAGTATTATCAAGCCTATAAGTAGTTTCATCATAAGTATCGTGCATAGCAGAAGTGGCATCATCAAGAACATGCGACATATCAGATTCAATAGTAGGTGTAGGTGTCGCAAATTTACTCATAACAGAAGGTGAATCAAGTGCAAAGCTAGATGGTAGTTCCTTACCTCCCCTCGTAGTTGTGGGATAATTCTTAGTTTTTACGTCTTTCAAGTTCTTCATACTAATCAACAGATATGAATCCCAAGTGACTCAAAGATTATAGCTATGCCATAAAATAGTCTTGATAACCCACAAGTATAGGGGATCGCAATAGTTTTCGAGGGTAGAGTATTCAACCCAAATTTATTGATTCGACACAAGGGGAGCCAAAGAATATTCTCAAGTATTAGCAGTTGAGTTGTCAATTCAACCACACCTAAAAGACTTAATATATGCAGAAAAGTATTTAGTAGCAAAGTAGTATGGAAGTAACAGTAACGGTGGCAAAACTAGCAGTAGCAGTTTTGTAGTAAATGTAACAGTGGCAGCGGAAAAGTAACTAAGCAAAGATCAATATGTGAAAAGCTCGTAGGCATTGGATCAGTGATGGATAATTATGTTAGATGCGATTCCTCATGTAATAGTTAGAACAGAGGGTGACACAGAACTAGTTCCAGTTCATCAATGTAATGTAGGCATGTATTCCAAATATAGTCATACATGCTTATGGAAAAGAACTTGCATGACATCGTTTGTCCTACCCTCCCGTGGTAGCGGTGTCCTATTGGAAACTAAGGGATATTAAGGCCTCCTTTAAATAGAGTACCGAACCAAAGCATTAACACTTAGTGAATACATGAACTCCTCAAATTACGGTCATCACCGTGAGTGGTACCGATTGTTGTCACTTCGGGGTTGCCGCATCATAATAGATAGTAGGTGACTATTGACTTGCAAGATAGGATCAAGAACTCACATATATTCATGAAAACATAATAGGTTCAGATCTGCAATCATGGCACTCGCGCCCTAGTGACAAGCATTAAGCATGGCAAAGTCATAGCAACATCAATCTTAGAACATAATGGATACTAGGGATCAAACCCTAACAAAACTAACTCGATTACATGGTAAATCTCATCCAACCCATCACCGTCCAACAAGCCTAGCTATGATGGGATTACTCACAAACGGCGGTGAGCATCATGGAATTGGTGATGGAGGAAGGTTGATGATGACGACGGCGACGATCTCCACTCTTCGGAGCCCCGAACGGACTCTAGATCAGCCCTCCCAAGAGAGATTAGGGCTTGGCGGCGGCTCCGTATCATAAAACATGATGAATCATTCTCTCTGATTTTTTTCTCCCTGAACGTGAATATATGGAGTTGGAGCTTAGGTCGGTGGAGCGTCAGGGGGCCCACGAGATAGGGGCGCGCGTCCAGGGGGAGTGGGCGCCCCCCACCCTCGTGGACAGGGTGTGGACCCCTGGTCTTGATTCTTTCGCGAGTATTTTTTATATATTCCAAAAATATTCTCCGTTGATTTGTAGGTCATTCTGAGATCTTTTATTTCTGCACAAAAATAACACCATGGCAATTCTGCTGAAAGCACCGTCAGTCCGGGTTAGTTCCATTCAAATCATGCAAGTTAGAGTCCAAAACAAGGGCAAAAGTGTTTGGAAAAGTGGATACGTTGGAGATGTATCAGTATGTACTCATCGAAAGTCTTATCAAGCGTCTTGATCTATCTCTATATATCTCGATGCCCAATATGTAAGCAGCTTCACCGAGGTCTTTCATTGAAAATTCTTATTCAAGTATCCTTTTATGCCATCGAGAAACTCTACATCATTTCCAATCAACAATATGTCATCCACATATAATATCAGAAATGCTACAGAGCTCCCACTTACTTTCTTGTAAATACAGGTTTCTCCAAAAGTCTGTATAAAACCATATGCTTTGATCACCTCATCAAAGCGTATATTCCAACTCCGAGATGCTTGCTCCAGTCCATAGATGGATCGCTGCAGCTTGCACACTTTGCCAGCACCATTAGGATCGACAAAACCTTCTGGTTGCATCATATACATCTCTTCTTTGATATATCCATTAAGGAATGCAGTTTTGACATCCATTTGCCAGATTTCATAATCATAAAATGCGGCAATTGCTAACATGATTCGAGCAGACTTAAGCATCACTACGGGTGAGAAAGTCTCATCGTAGTCAACTCCTTGAACTTGCCGAAAAACTTTCGCAACAAGTCGAGCTTTGTAGATAGTAACATTACCATCGGCGTCTGTATCCTTTTAAAAATCCATTTATTTTCAATGGCTTGCCGATCATCGGGCAAGTCAACCAAAGTCCACACTTTGTTCTCATACATGGATCCCATCTCAGATTTCATGGCCTCAAGCCATTTTGCGGAATCAGGGCTCACCATCGCTTCCTCATAGTTCGTAGGTTCATCATGGTCTAGTAACATCACTTCCAGAACAGGGTTACCGTACCACTCTGGTGCGGAACGTACTCTGGTTAACCTACGAGGTTTAGTAGTAACTTGATCTGAAGTTTCATGATCATCATCATTAGCTTCCTCAGTGATTGGTGTAGGAATTACTAGAACTAGTTTATGTGATGAACTACTTTCCAATTCGGGAGAAGGTACAATTACCTCATCAAGTTCTACTTTCCTCCCACTCACTTCTCTCGAGAGAAACTCCTTCTCTAGAAAGGATCCATTCTTAGCAACGAATATCTTGCCTTCGGATCTGTGATAGAAGGTGCACCCAACAGTGTCTTTTGGGTATCCTATGAAGACACATTTCTTCAACTTGGGTTCGAGCTTATCAGGTTGAAGCTTTTTCACATAAGCATCGCAGCCCCAAACTTTAAGTAACATCAACTTGGGTTTCTTGCCAAACCACAGTTCATAATGTGTCATCTCAACGGATTTAGATGGTGCCCTATTTAACGTGAATGCAGTTGTCTCTAAATCATAACACCAAAATGGTAGTGGTAAATCGGTAAGAGACATCATAGATCGCACCATATCTAATAAAGTACGGTTACGACGTTCGGACACACCATTACGATGTGGTGTTCCAGGTGGCGTGAGTTGTGAAACTATTCCACATTGTTTCAAATGAAGACCAAACTTGTAACTCAAATATTCGCCTCCGTGATTAGATCGTAGAAACTTTATTCTCTTGTTACGATGATTCTCTACTTCACTCTGAAATTATTTTAACTTTTCAAATGTTTCAGACTTGTGTTTCATCAAGTAGATATACCCATATCTTCTCAAATCATCTGTGAAGATCAGAAAATAATGATAGCCGCCGCGAGCCTCAACACTCATTGGACCGCATACATCTGTATGTATTATTTCCAATAAGTCATTGGCTCGCTCCATTGTTTTGATGAACGGAGATTTAGTCATCTTGCCCATGAGGCATGGTTCGCAAGCATCAAATGATTCATAATCAGGTGATTCCAAAAGTCCATCAGCATGGAGTTTCTTCATGCGCTTTACACCAATATGACCTAAACGACAGTGCCACAAATAAGTTGCAATATCATTATCAACTTTGCATCTTTTGGCTTCAATATTATGAATATGTGTATCACGTGCATCGTCACCTCGTCCTTAGCTAATCTTCGTTTAATCCGTAACCCCTGTTTCGAGTTACAAATATTAGCAAGCGAACCAGTATCAAATACCCAGGTGCTACTACGAGCATAAGTAAGGTACACATCAATAACATGTATATAAAATATACCTTTGTTCACTTTGCCATCCTTCTTATCCGCCAAATACTTGGGGCGGTTCCGCTTCTAGAGTCCATTCCCTTTGCAGTAGAAGCACTCAGTTTCAGGCTTGGCTCCAGACTTGGGTTTCTTCACGGGATTAGCAACTGGCTTGCTATTCTTCTTGAAGGTCCCCGTCTTTCCCTTGTCCTTTTTCTTGAAACTAGTGGTCTTGTTAACCATCAACACTTGATGCTCCTTTTTGATTTCTACCTCCGTAGCTTTGAGCATAGCGAAGAGCTCGGGAATTGTCTTCTGCATCCCTTGCATATTATAGTTCATCACGAAGCCTTCATAGCTTGGTGGCAGTGATTGAAGAACTCTATCAATAACACTATCTTCATCAAGTTGGCATCCAAGTTGAGTCATGTGACTATAGTACCAAGACATTCTGAGTATGTGTTCACTGATAGAACCGTTCTCCTCCATCTTGTAGCTATAGAACTTATTGGAGACTTCATATCTCTCAGTTCGGGCATTTGCTTGAAATATTAACTTCAACTCTTGGAACATCTCATATGCACCATGACGTTCAAAACGTCTTTGAAGTCCCGATTCTAAGCCGTAAAGCATGGCACACCGAACTATCGAGTAGTCATCAGAACGAGCTTGCCAGGCGTTCATAACGTCAGGAGTTGCTCCTGCAGCAGGCCTGTCACCTAGCAGTGCTTCAAGGACATAATTGTTCTGTGCATCAATGAGGATAATCCTCAAGTTACGGACCCAGTCCGTGTAGTTGCTACCATCATCTTTCAACTTAGCTTTCTCTAGGAACACATTAAAATTCAAGGGAACGGTAGCACGGGCCATTGATCTACAACAACATAGATATGCATAAACTATCAGGACTAAGTTCATGATAAATTAAAGTTCAATTAATCATATTACAAAAGAAATCCCACTTAGATAGACATCCCTCTAGTCATCTAAATGATCACGTGATCCAAATCAGCTAGACCATGTCCGATCATCACGTGAGATGGAGTAGTTTTCAATGGTGAACATATTATGTTGATCATATCTACTATATGATTCACGCTTGACATTTCGATCTCCAGTGTTTCGAGGCCATGTATGTACATGCTAGGCTCGTCAAGTCCAACCCGAGTATTCTGCATGTGCAAAACTGTCTTACACCTGTTGTATTTGAACGTAGAGCTTATCACACCCGATCATCATGTGGTGTCTCGGCACGACGAACTTTCGCAACGGTGCATACTCAGGGAGAACACTTGTACCTTGAAATTTTGTAAGGGGTCATCTTAAAATGCTACCGTCGTACTAAACAAAATAAGAAGTATAATAAGATAAACATCACCGATGGGCCTCGAACCCCTCGTTGGTTACCCCAAGTGGAAGGTGTAAGATGCAGTAAGTAGAAGTGGTTTCCCCTAGCAAAGATGCCAAGGATCGAATCCCCAGAGACTCCTAGGTTCAACAAGTAGGTGTCAATTGCTAACGGCGCAATTAGCAATCAACGTGGACCTGCACACAGATACAAATAACTTTGCTCCCAACGAGTACAGAGAGGTTGTCAATCTCTCCGGCCTTGTAGTTCACAAAGGGTTAAAAGCAATATGATAGTAGTGATAGATAGTGTTTTTGCAATAGTAAGTAAATAGCGAAAAGTAAATAGTGGATGTGATCAATGATAGTAATATGGACCGGAGTCTCATGATGTTCACTAGTGATGTCTCTCTCCCAAAAGACGATAAAACAGCTATGTGAGGTAAACAAATTACAGCTGGGCAATTGACAGGACCCACGAGCGCATACAAATGCTGATTACATTGCAAGAAAGGTTGAGGTTCAAAGCATGGGCGGTACGCCAAAGTAAGTAGACTGAAATCCATCAATATCTACTACTAATCATCCACCTTGAGATATCTATCCAGAACATCTCACTGGTATTAAGTTATGAGTCCCACCTATAATGTAAACTCAATGCAACAGACAACTGCATTAAAAGAACTTTGCGTAAAGTAAACAATCCTTGCACCCGCGGGCACAAGCACCGTTGTTTTCCCCCTTGTGGCAACAAGACATCCCCTAGACTCATGTTTTTGTCACTCAAGCTAGTCATCGAGGGGCAGGAACCCACAATCGAGCATAACGTTACCTCTTGGAGTCACTACCTATTACTCGGCCAAAGCAATAAATAACAACGGAGAACATGCAAGAATTACTTATGAACTAAAATATAAAAGAGGTGAATCAAATATATTACTCAAGATCAATCTCAACATAATCTCATAATCCATCGGATCCCAGCAAACTCAACATAGCAACAGCATAAGGATTACATAGGTGCCTCGATCATGTAGGGCAGCTCACGAGGACTAATTAGTGAAGCACAAGAACGGGAGGAGAACATCACATAGCTACTGGTCATGGACTCATGGTCCAAGGGAGACTACTCACGAGTCATTCGGGAGGCGTCCATGGTGGTGGAGAAGCTCCCGGTGGTGATCCTCCCCTCCGGCAGGGTGTCGGGAAGAGTTCTCCTGGTGCTCCCGATCTTGGAAGCGGCGGCGGCGGCGGAACAGAGATGGGATCGCGAAAAGAAGTCCTGTTCTGAGGGTTACGGAGGACCCTTTAAATATATGCCAAAGTAGGGCACCGGGGGAGCCTCGGGGGGCCCAGGCGCCCCCCGGCGCGGCCCAGGGGGGGCGCGCCCACACGGCGCCTGGAGCCCCTGTGGCCCCCCCAGGCTGCCCTTCGGACGCAGTGTTGTTTCCGGTTCGCTGATTTTTTATATAATTTTTCTGGATTTTTCTGGGCAGTTCTCGAAACGTGAAAACCTGAAATACAAAAACAGCCGAAAACAGAAACTGGCACTGGGTGCACTGGATTAGTAAGTTAGTCCAAATATGATCAAAAGTGTATGGAAGTGTATGAATATCATAGCAATATCACCCAAAAGTGGCATGGAGCAAGCAGAAATTATAGATACGTTTTGGACGTATCAACATCCCCAAGCTTAATTCCTGCTCGTCCTCGAGTAGGTAAATGATAACAAGAATAATTTCTGTGGTGACATGCTATTAACCATATAGGACTTTCTCATAGTCATATGACAAAAGCTTACTGAGACAATGATTCTAAAGTAATTAAGTTGTCTCAAGAGAAAATCACAAATGACTGAAAGTTTTACAATATGAAACTGAAACATCAAAAAGATTTGCAATGAACATGATGTGCAAATATGATAAAGTGATATCTAGCTTGCCCCCTTTAGTGATGCAAAACATAAATGCAAGGGCACCTTCAAGGTTTAAGTGATGACTAGATACAATCATTTCAGAATAAACGATATCACAATCATGCAAAAGACAATGCTACTTTGGGACAATGCACATTACACTCAGAATGACAATCATGCTCTCAGTAGTTGGTGCTTCAACATAAAGATAAAAGAAAGGTTAAGTGCTAGAGCTTTTTATTTTGAAAACATGGAAGCAATTGTGTCAACGGTAGTAGTACTTCATATGTGTCATGTATAAAACATCTTATAAGTTGCAAGCCTCATGCATCGAATACTAATAGTGCTCGCTCCTTGTCCTAATTAGCTCGGATCCACATGGGTTATCATTGCATTGCATATGTTTTAACCAAGTGTCACAAAGGGGTACCTCTATGCCACCTGTACAAAGGTCCAAGGAGATAAATCGCATTTGATTTCTCATTTTTGATAGATCTCAACTTGAGGACATCCATACCGGGACAACATAGAAAATAGATGATGGACTCCTCTTTAATGCATAAGCATATTCTCATAAGAGATTGAGGATTAAGGTCCAAGCTAAAACTTCCACCATGATGCATGGCTTTGGTTGGCGGCCCAATGTTCTTCTCTAACAATATGCATATTAATTCAACCCATGGTAAATCACCCTTACTTCAGACAAGACGAACATGCATAGCAACTCACATGATATTCAACAAAAGTGTGGCAGTTGATGGCGTCCCCAGAAACATGGTTACCGCTCAGCAAGCAACTCATAAGAAATAAGATACATAAGCAACATATTCTTTACCACAATAGTTTTTAGGCTACTTTCCCATGAGCTATGTATTGCATGGTTAGTTTGCTTAGTGCAGGTGGAGGTTAGCAAAAGACTGGGAGCGACCAACTAAGAGAGCAATGACGGTCATAATCATGCAGAGCGACAAAGCAATATTGAATCAGGCATGGTAGTTATATCGCTACTTAGAAACAAAAGATCATCAAGGCTTGACAGACTTTCTTTACAGTCTTGAATATGCGTGAGCATACGCCAAGTCAATCAAAATAAATTCTCGAAGGAAGATATTACTAAACCATACCACATCATAGGCAAACAAACCAAGTTGGTATTCCAATAACACATTGGGAACCTCCCAGCTATTTGAGATTAACCAAAAGAAAACCTGAACTACTAAGCATCATCATGAAAGTAGCATCTTTATCATAGACACATTAACCCATGCAATGGAAGCAAACTCTCTTAATAAGGTGAGCATGGTAATTAAAGAGAGTTCAAGCAACCAACCAAATAAAAGCTCTTGAAAAGATACGCATGAATACTAAGAGCAGAGCACGATAGTAGCTATTAAAAGACAAAGAACACACACAGCATAGATAGACATGAAAATTCTATGTAATGTTCTAGGTAGAGGTGGAGCGTGTTTCACTCCCACATAAAGGAATGCTGAGTTCCGACTCGTTATGAAAAACTAAAAAGAAAACTAAAAGCAAGACGCTCCAAGCATAGCACATAACATATGAAGTGATAAAAATATAGCGAAACGAAAGACGGACTGATAATGTTGATGGAGAAGGGGATGCACGGGGGGTATCCCCAAGCTTAGACGCTTGAGCCTCCTTGAATATTTCTTGGGGGTGCACGGGGGCATCCCCAAGCTTGAGCGCTTGACACTCCTGAATCTTTTTATCATCTTCCCTCGCACACTTGAAAACTCCCTTCATACATAACTCATCACAATCTGATTAGCGAGGTTAGTACCCTTAATAAAATAATTATACCTTGCTGGAAATAAATATATTCTTGAATTTCTACTGTTTCTCAATATTGCCAAAATGTTTTTGCAAAGAAAAAGCAAGCTCTTGATTTGCAAAATGAAGGAAAGACAAAACAGGACATAATCTGTGAAAAACAGAACAGCAGGTAGTAATTGATCTGTTCGAGATACTTCTACAACTCAAATCAAAAAACTCAGAACAGACGCACGAAAGACAATTATATAGAGAACGCTGTCGAAAACATTCAGACCAAAAAGATGATCTGGTGATTTTATACGAATTTTTCTATCCAAGGACAGAATCTGTTTTCTGGACAGCACCTCACAACTTTTGAACTTTCTAGCAATCAGAGGCTATACTTGGCACAAATATGAAAAGCAAAGATACAATGATGATGCTACAGAAGTAAACAACATCAAGACACAACAAAAGCAAAAAATTTATTCATGTGGGCTGCCTCCCAAAAGCACTTTCTTTTATGCCTTTAAGCTAGGCATAATGCATAGAGGAATCAATAATCATCGTAATAATCGAAGTTATAAATTGCTTCAAATGGTTCCTCAATAAGTTCATTCTTGTTCCTTCTAGGAAAGGGGTACACACCTTTTGCCTTCATGCGTAAGCGGATTTGTCCCTTACCTATATCAATGAAGCCTTTAACTGCTCGGAGGAAGTCCCTTCCAAGCACTATATTTCCTTGGTTTGGCTCCACGATGAAGAAATCAATCATTGCAATCCCTTTAAGGAATTTAACTGGCACGTCTTTTATTTTTCCCTAGATTTCAGAAATATCTCCGTTAGTATGTTCATGATAAGATGGTAGTATATCCATATTAAATTTTGAAGAATCATGAACAGTTTTTGGCATAGTAGAAACCATAGATCCAATATCACAATAAGCAAGGAAGTCTTGATTAGAGATGCTAATACTAACAAGAGGCTCCCAGTCATTATCTATTTCCAAAATATCTCTCTTATTGGGTTTGGGTTTATCTACCTTTATTAAGTCTAGAGCATCCATTCTCTTTTCAATAGTAGCAAGTCTATCTATGATAGTATCAAAATTATGATCATAAACAAAGTAACTAGATAGACCATGTATAATTTCAAGAGCTCTAGCTTCATCACACTCTAAGAAATCTCCCTCAGCTATAATGTCAAGGGAGTGTTTACACCATTTAAAAAGACCATGGTAAAAATTCCTAAGCACAATTTTTATAGGTATCCAAGGCATAATTCTCCTATGTGCATCAGAAATTCTGTCCCATACCTTCTTCATATTTTCTCCATCCCTTTGATGGAAATCTAGAACTTCTGATTCCCTCAAAGCACCAAATCCTAACATGTTTGGCTAAACAGAAAGGACTACTAATAAAAAGGCAAAATAATTTTTTTTGTGATTTTTGATTAAAAGGAACTACAGCAAAAATGAAAGGTAAACTAACAAGACTAAAAAGCAAAGGTAAAAGATAGCATGCAACTCCCCTATCCTGAAGAGTGGAGTCCCCGGCAACGGCGCCAGAAAATACTCCTTGATGGGCCTCGAACCCCTCGTTGGTTACCCCAAGTGGAAGGTGTAAGATGCAGTAAGTAGAAGTGTTTTCCCCTGGCAAAGATGCCAAGGATCGAATCCCTAGAGACTCCTAGGTTCAACAAGTAGGTGTCAATTTCTAACGGCGTAATTAGCAATCAACGTGGACCTGCACAAAGATACAAATAACTTTGCTCCCAACGAGTACAGAGATGTTGTCAATCTCTCCGGCCTTGTAGTTCACAAAGGGTTAAAAGCAATATGATAGTAGTGATAGATAGTGTTTTTGCAATAGTAAGTAAATAGCGAAAAGTAAATAGTGGATGTGATCAATGATGGTAATATGGACCGGAGTCTCATGATGTTCACTAGTGATGTCTCTCTCCCAAAAGACGATAAAACAGCTATGTGAGGTAAACAATTACAGCTGGGCAATTGACAGGACCCACGAGCGCATACAAATGCTGATTACACTGCAAGAAGGGTTGAGGTTCAAAGCATGGGCGGTACGCCAAAGTAAGTAGACCGAAATCCATCAATATCTACTACTAATCATCCACCTTGAGATATCTATCCAGAACATCTCGCTGGTATTAAGTTGCGAGTCCCACCCATAGTGTAAACTCAATGCAATAGACAACTGCATTAAAACAACTTTGCGTAAAGTAAACAATCCTTGCACCCGCGGGCACAAGCACCGTTGTTTTCCCCCTTGTGACAACAGCACATCCCCTAGACTCATGTTTCTGTCACTCAAGCTAGTCATCGAGGGGCATGAACCCACAATCGAGCATAACGTTCCCTCTTGGAGTCACTACCTATTACTCGGCCAAAGCAATAAATAACAACGGAGAACATGCAAGAATTACTTATGAACTAAAATATAAAAGAGGTGAATCAAATATATTACTCAAGATCAATCTGAACATAATCTCATAATCCATCGGATCCCAGCAAACTCAACATAGCAACAGCATAAGGATTACATAGGTGCCTCGATCATGTAGGGCAGCTCACGAGGACTAATTAGTGAAGCACAAGAACTGGAGGAGAACATCACATAGCTACTGGTCATGGACTCATGGTCCAAGGGAGACTACTCACGAGTCATCCGGGAGGCGTCCATGGTGGTGGAGAAGCTCCCGGTGGTGATCCTCCCCTCCGGCAGGGTGCCGGGAAGAGTTCTCCCGGTGCTCCCGATCTTGGAAGCGGCGGCGGCGGCGGAACAGAGATGGGATCGCGAAAAGAAGTCCTGTTCTGAGGGTTACGGAGGACCCTTTAAATATATGCCAAAGTAGGGCACCGGGGGAGCCTCGGGGGGCCTAGGCGCCCCCCCCGGCGCGGCCCAGGGGGGGGCGCCCACAGGGCGCCTGGAGCCCCTGTGGCCCCCCCAGGCTGCCCTTCGGACACAGTGTTGTTTCCGGTTCGCTGATTTTTTATATAATTTTTCTGGATTTTTCTGGGCAGTTCTCGAAACGTGAAAACCTGAAATACAAAAACAGCCGAAAACAGAAACTGGCACTGGGGTGCACTGGATTAGTAAGTTAGTCCAAATATGATCAAAAGTGCATGGGAGTGTATGAATATCATAGCAATATCACCCAAAAGTGGCATGGAGCAAGCAGAAATTATAGATACGTTTTGGACGTATCAATCACATGCAATCAAAATATGTGACATGATATGGTCATCATGATCTTGTGCTTTTGATCTCCATCTCCAAAGCATCATCATGATCTCCATCGTCACCGGCTTGACACCATGATCTTCATCGTAGCGTTTTGGTCGTCTCGCCAACTATTGCTACTACTACTATCGCTAACTCATAATGATAAAGTAAAGCAATTACATGGCTTTCGCAATTCATACAATAAAGAGATAACCATAAGGCTCCTGCCGGTTGCCGATAATTTACAAAACATGATCATCTCATACAATAGCGTATAACTCATCACGTCTTGACCATATCACATCACAACATGCCCTACAAAAACAAGTTAGACATCCTCTACTTTGTTGTTGCAAGTTTTACGTGGCTGCTACGGGCTTAGCAAGAACCGTTCTTACCTACGCATCAAAACCACAATGATTTTTCGTCAAGTGTGTTGTTTTAACCTTCACAAGGACTGGGCGTAGTCACACTCGATTCAACTAAAGTTGGAGAAGCTGACACCCGCCAGCCACCTATGTACAAAGTACATCTGTAGAACCAGTCTCACGAACGCGGTCATGTAATGTCGGTCCGGGCCGCTTCATCCAACAATACCATCGAATCAAAGTATTACATACTGGTAAGCAGTATGACTATTATCGCCCACAACTCATTGTGTTCTACTCGTGCAATCATCTACGCATAGACCTGGCTCTGATACCACTACTGGGGAATGTAGTATTTCAAAAACTTTCCTACGATCACGCAAGATCTATCTAGGAGAAGCATAGAAACGAGCGGGGATAGTGTGTCCACGTACCCTCGTAGACCGAAAGCGGAAGCATTTAGCAACGCGGTTGATGTAGTCGAACGTCTTCACGATCCAACTGATCAAGCACCGAACGTACGACACCTCTGCGATCTGCACACGTTCAGCTCGGTGACGTCCCTCGAACTCTTGATCCAGTTGAGGCCGAGGGAGAGTTTCATCAGCACGACGGCGTGGTGACGGTGTTGATGAAGTTACCGACGCAGGGCTTCGCCTAAGCACTACGATAATATGACCGATGTGTGTAACAGTGGAGGGGGGCACCGCACACGGCTAAAACAATTGTCAATTTGTGTGTTCTAGGGTGCCCCCTTTCCCCCGTATATAAAGGAGAAAGGGGAGGCCGGCCGCCCCCTATAGGCGCGCCCCAAGAGGGGGAGTCCTACAAGGAATAGGAATCATATTCCTAGTAGGAGTCCACCAAGAGGGAGAGAGGGGGAAGGAAAGAGAGGGAGAGGGAGAAGGAAAGGGGGCGTCGCCACCCTTCCTAGTACAATTCGGACCCAAGGGGGAGGGGGCATGTGGCCTGCCCTAGCCACCCCTCTCTCTCTCAACTAAGGCCCATGTGGCCGATTAGTTCCTCCGGGGGGTTCCGATAACCCTCCGAACATCCGGTTTTATACAAAACTTCTCCGGAACACTTCCGCTGTCCGAATATAGTCATCCTATATATTAACCTTTATGTCTCGACCATTTCGAGACTCCTCGTCATGTCCGTGATCTCATCCTGGACTCCGAACAACCTTCGGTACATAAAAACACATAAACTCATAATGCCGATCGTCATCGAACGTTAAGCGTGCGGACCATACGGGTTCGAGAACTGTGTAGACATGACCGAGACTCGTCTCCAGTCAATAACCAATATCGGAACCTAGATGCTCATATTGGTTCCTACATATTCTACAAAGATCTTTATCGGTTACACCGCATAACGACATACGTTGTTCCCTTTGTCATCGGTATGTTACTTGCCCGAGATTTGATTGTCGGTATCATCATACCTAGTTCAATCTCGTTACCGGCAAGTCTCTTTACTCGTTCCGTAGTACAACATCTCGTGACTAACTCATTTGTCATTTTTCTTGCAAGGTTTATTATGACATGTATTACCGAGAGGGCCCAGAGATACCTCTCCGACACTCGGAGTGACAAATCCTATTCTCGATCTATGCCAACACCACAAACACTTTCAGAAACACCCGTAGAGCATCTTTATAATCACCCAGTTACATTGTGATGTTTGATAGCACACAAGGTGTTCCTCCAGTATTCGGGAGTTGCATAATCTCATAGTCAGAGGAACATGTATAAGTCATGAAGAAAGCAATAGCAGTAAAACTAAACGATCATAGTGCTAAGATGACAGATGGGTCTTGTCCATCACATCATTCTCATAATGATGTGATCCTGTTGAACAAATGACAACACATGTCTATGGTTAGGAAACATAACCATCTTTGATTAACGAGCTAAACTAGTAGAGGCATACTAGGGACACTCTGTTTTGTCTATGTATTCGCACATGTATCAAGTTTCCGGTTAATACAATTCTAACATGAATAAAAGAAATTTATCATGATATACAAGGAAATATAAATAATAACTTTATTATCGCCTCTAGGGCATATTTCCTTCAAATATATGCTTTCAGTGTCATCTAAATAGTGCATGCATGTGTGGTATCCCTTGTTTGTCTGTCGTGAAAGGTTACTTAGAGCAGGCTGATAACCCACAAGTGTAGGGGATCAGTTGTAGCCTCTTTAGATAAGTAAGAGTGTCGAACCCAACGAGGAGCTAAAGGTAGAACAAATATCCCCTCAAGTACTATCGACCACCGATACAACTCTACGCACGCTTGACATTTAATTTGCCTAGAACAAGTATGAAACTTGAAGTACTTTATAGATTTTGTGGGATAGGTTTGCAAGAAAATAAAGAGCACGTAAATATAAAGTAGGGGCTGTTAAGATAAAGAAGCAATAAAGTTAATATAGCGAGTGTGGAAAAGTGGTGGTAGGAGTTGCGAAATTGCCCCTAAGCAATTGACTACGTTACTAGACCGATAGCAAGTTTTATGTGGAAGAGGCCACTGCTAGCATGTCATCCCTTACTTGGAATTCTATGCACTTATGATTGGAACCATTAGCAAGCATCCGCAACAACTAACGTTCATTAAGGTAAAACCCAACCATAGCATTAAGATATATTAGTCCCCCTTCAATCCTGTATGCATCAATTTCTACGCTAGGTTAAAGCTTCTGTCACTTTTGCCCTCCAATACGTAGTCCTATCAACATACAACTAACCCTATGGTGTGATCCACGTGCGCGCTCATATGATGGGCACCAAAGGACAGCAACATAACCCCAAGAAATTTAAATCAATCATAGCAATTCACCAATCACCGATAGGACAACGATAATCTACTCAGACATCATAGGATGGCAACACATCATTGGATAATAATATGAAGCATAAAGCACCATGTTCAAGTAGAGGGTACAGCGGGTTGCGGGAGAGTGGACCGCTGTAGATAGATGGGGGAAGTTGATGGAAATGTTGGTGAAGATGACGGAGGTGTTGGTGTAGATCGCCGTCACACGATGATGGCCCCAGTGGCACTCCGGTGCCACCGGAAGCGAGGGGGAGAGAGCCCCTTTCCTTCTTCTTCTTCCTTGACCTTCTCCCTAGGTGGGAGAAGGGTTTCCCCTGTGGTCCATGGCCTCCATGGCGGCGGAGGGGCGAGAGCCCCTATGAGATTGGATCTGTCTCTCTGTTTCTGCGTTCCCAGATTCTGGCCCTTCACCGTTTCTTATTTTCCCGGAGATCCGTAACTATGATTGGGCTGATTTTTGACACGATTTTTATCTGGATATTAGCTTTCTTGCGGCGAAAGAAGGGCATCAACCGCCTTACTGTGTGGCCACGAGGGCCCAGGGCGCGCCTGCCCCTGTTGGGCGCGCCCCCCTGCCTCGTGGCCCACTCGGGCATCCTCTCATGTTGGTTCCGCTTCCCAAAATTCACATATATTCCAAAAAATCTCTGTCCGTTTTTATTCCATTTGGACTCCATTTGATATGGATATTTTGCGAAACAAAGAACATGCAACAAAAGGAACTGGAACTGGGCAATGGATTAATATGTTAGTCCCAAAAAATAGTATAAAAAGTTGCCAAAAGTATATGAAAGTTGTAGAATATTGGCATGGAAAAATCAAAAATTATAGATACGATGGAGATGTATCAGGATCCCCAAGCTTAATTCCTGCTCGTGCTCGAGTAGGTAAATGATAGAAAAGATAATTTTTGATGTGGAATGCTACCTAGCTTTATCTTGATCATGTAATCTAATCATGGCATGAATATTAAGACATGAGTGATTCAAAGCAATGGTCTATAATTTGACATAAAATAATTTAATACTCAGGCATCCCAACAAACAATAAAGTCTTTCAAAATATCAATGCTAAAGAACATTATCCCTACAAAATCATCTAGTCTTTTATGCTCCCTTTTCTTAACACAAGGTATCCCTCATGCCTATCCCGGTGTCAGCCAAGCAATTGTTTTCATACTTTACTTTTTCGAACCTTTTCAACTCTTCACACAATACATGAGCGTGAGCCATGGATATAGCACTATGGGTGGAATAGAAGGTGGTAGTAGACAAAAGTAGGGAGAAAATCTCACATCGACTAGGCGTATCAATGGGCTATGGAGATGTCCATCAATAGATATCAATGTGAGTGAGTAGGGATTTCCATGTGACGGATGCACTAGAGCTATAAGTGTATGAAATGTCAAAAGAAAACTAGTGGGTGTGCATCAACTTGCTTGCTCATGAAGACCTAGGGCATTTGAGGAAGCCCATCGTTGGAATATACAAGACGAGTTCTATAATGAAAATTTCAACTAGTATATGGAAGTGACAACATAGAAGACTCTCTATCATGAAGATCATGGTGCTACTTTGAAGCACATGTGTGGAAAAAAGATAGTAGCGTTGTCCCTTTTTTTTCTTTTTCTTTTTTTTTCTTTTTTTCTTTTGTTTGGGCCTTCCTTTTATGGCATTTTTTTGCCTTTCTTTTTTTCTTTTCTTTTGGCCTTTCCTTTTTTTCTCTCTTTTTGTTTCAAGGGACAATGCTCTAATAATGATGATCATCGCACTTCTATTTACTTACAACTCGATATTACAACTCGATACTAGAACAAAAATATGACTCTATATGAATGCCTCCGGTGGTGCACCGGGATGTGCAATGATCTAGCATAGCAATGACATCAAAAAACGGACAAACCATGGAAACATCATGCTAGCTATCTTACGATCATGCAAGGAAATATGACAATGATGGTGCGTGTCATAATAAACGGAACGATGGAGTTACATGGCAATATATCTCGGAATGGCTATGGAAATGCCATAATAGGTAGGTATGATGGCTGTTTTGAGGAAGGTATATGGTGGGTGTATGGTACCGGGGAAAGTTGCGCGGTACAAGAGAGGCTAGCAATGGTGGAAGGGTGAGAGTGCGTATAATCCATGGACTCAACATTAGTCATAAAGAACTCACATACTTATTGCAAAAAATCTATTAGCCCTCGAAGCAAAAATACTAAGATGCATGCTCCTAAGGGGGGGGGGTGGTAGGAGTTAACCATCGCGCGCCCCCGACCTTCACGCAAAGATAAACAATCAAAATACAATGCACACCAATTTGGTTACATAGTTAGGAGACCATACGTGCATGCTTCGGGAATCACAAACCTTAACACCAATATTTTTACTAAACCACAATCATTCACTAGTACCTCCCACATATTAGCATCTCTATATCGCAAAATTATTGCAAGGAATCAAACATATCATATTCGGCGATCTACAAGTTTATGTAGGATTTTATGACTAACCATGTGAATGACCAATTCCTGTCAACTCTCGAAATAGATATAAGTGAAGCAAGAGAGTTTTAATTCTTTCTACAAAAGTTATGCCCACGCTCTAACAATTATAAGTGAAGCAAAAGAGTATTCTACAAATGGCGGTTTTCTACGTGAAGAGAAATAGGCAATCCAAACTTCAAATGATATAAGTGAAGCACATGAAGTATTCTATAAAGCCATACTCAAAATATATAAGTGAAGTGCAAAGAGCATTCTATAAATCAACCAAGGACTATCTCATACCAACATGGTGCATTTATTAAAAGAAAAAGAAAAATCACACGATGCTCCAAGAGTTTACGCATGTCATGTGAACGAAACGAATCCGAAAACATACCGATACTTGTTGAAGAAAGATGGGATGTCTTCCGGGCATCCCCAAGCTTAGACGCTTGAGTCTCCTTGAATATTTACTTGGGGTGCCTTGGGCATCCCCAAGCTTCAGCTCTTGCCTCTCCTCCTTCTTCTCACATCAAGACATCCTCGGTCTTCGAACACTTCATCCACACAAAACTTAACCGAACTTTTAGTGGCGGGGTTAGTGCATATGATCAATAAAATCCCATCATGTACTGCTCTAACATTATTGTATAATTATAAACAAACATTACCCACTGTATGCTATAATAATTCTATGGGCCCAAGTCAACGAGGCATCAACAAGAATTCAAACATATGCAAATAATGAAGCTATAACAACAATCTGTGAAAACAGGACAATATGTAATAATCTGAACATTAACCATACTTCTGTAACTCTAAAAATTCTGGAAAAATCAACAATTTGTATAGCAAGACTTTGCAAAAAGTTTCATATCCTTTTGATGTTCCAGTAAAAAAATGTAAAATCGCGCACTACAGCCAAAGTTTCTGTTTTTGCACCGCACAAACCAACAAGCAGTTTAATGATCCTAAAGGAAACTCTTGGCACGTTATTTTTATAATACAATGGAAGTGTACAACGGGATAATTATTTTTGATGAAAAGTTTCTGTAATTCAAGATTTGAAAAGTTTCCATGGGCATGAACAAAGTTCAAGGAGCTCCCCCATTTCAACGGTACTCGTCCTTCTTACTTTCACTTTTACTTTTGAAAAAGTTTTAGGTTCCCCTCTTTATTTTTTTTGTTTTCAAACTTTATAAAAGCACACAACAGAAATAAATGACTCTCTACTGGGTTGTCTCCCTGGCAGCGCTTTCTTTAAAGCCATTAAGCTAGGCATATAGTGCTTAAGTAATGGATCCACCCGGATCCCAAGGTATATCAAAGCCAATTTTAATTAACAATGATTTGGAATTTAGTAGTGAGCACAGAGTGATATGTGTCATGAAACAATGAAGTCTAACTCTCTTCCTATGCACATGCATGTTATACAAGAACAATTCATGCACATCAAGTAAAGGCCAATGCATAGTATAAGCAGTTTCTTGCAATTTTATCATGTTGGAAACATAGAGAGGCGGATATGTAATTCCTCTCTCATAATAATTGCAAGTAGGAGCAGCAAGCACATGCATATTATATTCACCAAAAGCATCATGTGTAACGAAAAAGGCAACCCATCAATATAATCCTTAATAAGTGCAAACTTCTTCGATATAGTGTAGTTTGGAGAACTCAAAAAGATAATAGGGCTATCATGTGTGGGTGAAATAGCAACTATCTCATGTTTAACATAAGGAACTATAGCAAGTTCATCTCCATAAGCATAATTCATATTGGCATCTTGGCCACAAGCATAGCAAGCATCATCAAAAAGGGATATTTCAAAAGAATCAATGGGATCATAGCAATCATCATAGCCATCATCCTTCGGTAAGCATGAAGGGAAATTAAACAATGTATGAATTGAAGAGTTACTCTCATTAGAAGGTTGGCATGGGTAGCTAATCCGCCCTTCCTCCTTTTGTTCTTCGCTCTCCTCCTCATCTTTTTCATCCAATGAGCTCACATTGTCATTGATTTCTTCTTCCATAGACTCCTGCAAAATATTAGTCTCTTCTTGGACAGCGGAGTAGTCTTCAATATATAGTTTAACATAGGTATTAGAAGCATAATTATCATAACAATATTTAAATATGTCAAAATTTTCAGATTTGTATAGATTAGCATCATACTTTTCAATCAAAGAAGCAATTTCATAAGCACCCTTAAAAGCAACAAATTCTTCAATTTTTTGAACATCATAGTTACTATAAACACCCTTAGCATACGAAGATACGATTCCGTTATCACTAAACTCACATTGGTAGGGAAGGTGTTTCTTAGGGTCTTCAGAACAACAAGTAAAATCATAAATTTCACATAGATTCCAAGCATAGCATTGCAAACGATGAATTTGATCTAGTAAAAGTTTCCCTTTTTCAGATACGCGGGGTCGAACATAACAAGCATGCTCATCAAAAGATTTGCCCTCGACTAAGCTAGTTGGGGTTTCAGCACGAGCACATAGGGTCGAAGATGATCCAAGTAACAAGCTTCAGGAGTGTGATAGATTTTGAATGGTTCTTCAACCATTGGTTCAGCACGTACCACTAATTTTTTTGGTATTTTGCGTTTCCTACCCATAACTAAAGATAGAGAACAACTTAGTACAGCAAATAAATAAAATCTACTTAGTGATAAAGCAAACAAGCACACACGAGAATATTCACCCCACGCTATTGCTCCCCGGCAACGGCGCCAGAAAAAGGTCTTGATAACCCACAAGTGTAGGGGATCAGTTGTAGCCTCTTTGGATAAGTAAGAGTGTCAAACCTAACGAGGATCTAAAGGTAGAACAAATATTCCCTCAAGTTCTACTGACCACCGATACAACTCTACGCACACTTGACGTTTACTTTACCTAGAACAAGTATGAAACTAGAAGTACTTTATAGATTTTGTGGGATAGGTTTGCAAGAAAATAAAGAGCACATAAATATAAACTAGGGGCTGTTAAGATAAAGAAGCAATAAAGTTAATATAGCGAGTGTGTAAAAGTGGTGGTAGGAGTTGCGAAATTGCCCCTAAGCAATTGACTACGTTACTAGACCGATAGCAAGTTTTATGTGGGAGAGGCCACTGCTAGCATGTCATCCCTTACTTGGAATTCTATGCACTTATGATTGGAACTATTAGCAAGCATCCGCAACTACTAACATTCATTAAGGTAAAACCCAACCATAGCATTAAGATATATTGGTCCCCCTTCAATCCTGTATGCATCAATTTCTACGCTAGGTTGAAGCTTCTATCACTCTTGCCCTCCAATACGTAGTCCTATCAACATACAACTAACCCTATGGTGTGATCCACGTGCGCGCTCATATGATGGGCACCAAAGGACAGCAACATAACGACAAGCACTTTAAATCAATCATAGCAATTCACCAATCACCGTTAGGACAACGATAATCTACTCAAACATCATAGGATGGCAACACATCATTGGATAATAATATGAAGCATAAAGCACCATGTTCAAGTAGAGGGTACAGCAGGTTGCGGGAGAGTGGACCGCTGTAGATAGATGGGGGAAGTTGATGGAGATGTTGGTGAAGATGACGGAGGTGTTGGTGTAGATCGCCGTCACACGATGATGGCCCCAGTGGAACTCGAGTGCCACCGGAAGCGAGAGGGAGAGAGCCCCTCTCCTTCTTCTTCCTTGACCTTCTCCCTAGGTGGGAGAAGGGTTTCCCCTCTGGTCCATGGCCTCCATGGTGGCAGAGGGGCGAGAGCTCCTCCAAGATTGGATCTGTCTCTCTGTCTCTCTCTGTTTCTGCGTTCCCAGATTCTGGCCCTTCACCGTTTCTTATATTCCCGGAGATCCGTAACTCCGATTGGGACAATTTTTTGACACGATTTTTATCCGCATATTAGCTTTCTTGCGGCGGAAGAAGGGCATCAACCGCCTTACGGTGTGGCCACGAGGGCTCAGGGCGCCCATGCCCCTGGTGGGTGCGCCCCCTGCCTCGTGGCCCACTCGGGCATCGTCTCATGTTGGTTCTACTTCCCAAAATTCACATATATTCCAAAAAAAAAATTCTCCGTTCATTTTTATTCCACTTCGACTCCGTTTGATATGAATATTCTGCGAAACAAAAAACATGCAACAAACAGGAACTCGCACTGGGCACTGGATCAATATGTTAGTCCCAAAAAATAGTATAAAATGTTGCCAAAAGTATATGAAAGTTGTAGAATATTGGCATGGAACAATCAAAAATTATAGATACGACGAAGACGTATCACATGCCAATCATTGATGGTTACGAACAACAATGCATGTAGGTCAAATTCATGTTGGTCATGCTCATCCCACGCACGTACACCTTGTCCATTCCACAGCTGTAAAAGTTCTTCAACTAATGGCCTTAGGTACACATCAATGTCATTGCCGGGTTGCTTAGGGCCTTGGATGAGCACTGGCATCATAATGAACTTCCACTCCATGCACAACCAAGGAGGAAGGTTATAAATACATAGAGTCACGGGCCAGGTGCTATGATTGATGCTCTGCTCCCCAAAAGGAGCAATGTCATCCGCGCTTAAACCAAACCATATGTTCCCTGCGTCACCTGTGAAGTCCTTTCAGTACTTTCTCTCGATTTTTCTCCACTGCGACCCATCAGCGGGTGCTCTCAACTTCCCATCTTTCTTACGGTCGTCTCTGTGGCATCGCATCAACTTGTCATGCTCTTTGTTTCTGAACAGATGTTTCAACTGTGGTATTATATGAGCATACCACATCACCTTGGCAGGAACCCACTTCCTGGGGCGCTCTCCATCAACATCACCATGGTCATCTCGTCTGATCTTATACCGCAACGCACCGCATACTGGGCATGTGTTCAAATCCTCATACGCACTGTGGTAGAGGATGCAGTCATTAGGGCATGCATGTATCTTCTGCACCTCCAATCCTAGAGGGCATAAAACCTTCTTTGCCTCGTACGTACTGTCGGGCAATTCGTTATCCTTTGGAAGCTTCTTCTTTAATATTTTCAGTAGCTTCTCAATCCCGTTGTCAGATACACCATTGCCTGCCTTCCATTCCAGCAATTCTAGTGTGGTATCGAGCTTTGTGTTGCCATCTTCACAATTTGGGTACAACCCTTTTTTGCGATCCTCTAACATGTGATCGAACTTCAAGCATTGTCTCTTTGCATCAATAATGACCCGGCGAAGATCATCATCGGGCACATCGTCTCGTTCCTCTTGATCTTCAGCTTCCCCCGTTGCAGCATCACTGTATTCAGGGGGCACATAGTTGTCGTCATCCTCTTCTTCTTCGTTGTCTTCCATCATAACCCCTCTTTCTCCGTGCCTGGTCCAAACATTATAGTCTGGCATGAAATCCTTCTCAAGCAGGTGGGTGTGAAGGTTTCGGTCAGAGTGACTTCGTGTTCCCACATCTAGGGCATGTACAATACATAAAACCATTCTTCTTGTTTGCCTCAGCCACTTTGAGAAAATTATGCACGCCCTTAATGTACTCGGAGGTGCGTCTATCACCGTACATCCATTGCCGGTACATCAGCGTGCATTATATATAATGAAGTGTGCCAAAAACCATTACAGAACATCATGAATAGAGAAGTGACCAAATTAATAGAAGTTCATCATCACAACTAAAGTTATACATAGTTCTCATTGAACAAGATATAGCTCTCTAGATAATCTAATTGAACCATACATTGAAACTATGTAAAACATTTCAATGCAACAACAATTGTGATCATAATTGCAACTGAGGTAACAATTGATCCAACGGCGTAATGATACCAAGCCTCAGTATGGATGGCATATTTCCTCATCTTTCTAATCTTCAAGCGCAATGCATCCATCTTGATCTTGTGATCATCGACGACATCCGCAACATGCAACTCCAATTCCATCTCCTCCTCCTCAACTCTTTTCAATTTTTTCTTCAAGTAAATGTTCTCCTTTTCAACTAAATTTAACCTCTCCGCAAGAGGGTTGGTTGGAATTTCCGGTTCACATACCTCCTAGATAAAAATATCTATGTCACGTTGGTCGGCATAATTGTCATAAACACTAAAACAAATAGTTATATAAGATAATATACCACATCTGAATCATAGACAGGATGAGGGCCGACGTGGGCGGATACCAAAACCATCGCACTATGTAATAACAAACAATAATAAAAGTAAGAAAATTATACAAATATCTATCTAAATCATACAAGTGAGAATTTTTTATTTTGGAAAGAAGATAAGAACAAGAGGCTCCCCACGGTGGTGTCGGGACGAGATCGGCGCGGGCGATCGACGTCGATGAGGACGGGGACGGGACAGGACAGACTGGCAAACCTAGACAAATCTTGAGGAAAATGGAGCTTGGACAAGGAGCTTCGAGAGGAGAAAGCTTAAGTGTGGCTCGAGCATTTCATCCAACACCTCATGTGCATAGGAGGTGAGCTAGAGCACCACAAAGTTCTCCAATGGCCGGCCCAAAAAATAGAGCGATGGCTCTGCTCGCGCGCAGGGGCGGGGGTGGGGTATATATAGGCCTCTCTTTAGTCCCGGTTTGTGGCTAAAAGCGGAACTAAAGGGCAACTTTTGGTCCCGGTTCCAGCCACCAGCCGGGACTAAAGGTGGTGGGCCAGGAGCGAGGGCCATTGGTCCCGGTTCTTATCTGGAACCGGGACCAAAGGGGTCAGACGAACCAAGACCAATGGTCCCCAAGGCCTGGCCGGCGCCCTGGCCTCACGAACCGGGACTGATGCCCCCTTTGGTCCTGGTTCGTGAGTGAACCGGGATTAATGGCCTTTTTTTGGCCTGGATCAAAGCCCTGTTTTCTCCTAGTGTAGTCCAATACACTATGTATCTTCTATCCTTTTTAAGGGAAAAAAGAAGGGAAAAGAGATGTGAAGATTTGTATTATTTTTAGGGTAATACACCATCATGACGATTTATATTTCATGATCAAATATGGATACGTCGTTTGCCAAAATATCAATAAGAAAATCTGAAGGCTTCAATTGTCAAACAATTGATCGATCGCACTCCGCCTTGCTAGCTAAAAGGTCTGCCACCATAAAGTAAGAGAAGAAAATGTTCAACTAAGGAAGGAACATTCTTCATAGATGGTTTCTGTTGGTCCTAGCTACTTACCCCCATTGACCATTATGTCAATCACCTCTCCCTTCAGATATAGGTTTTTGCCCCTCTATATTAATATAGCAACCACACGATACAACATGACAATCATTGCTCGGGCAAACAACACAATCACACACAAAAGTAAAGAAAGAGAAAACAATGCCGACACTGGCGGATCAACGAAAATCACTCACAGTCGATGCATCCTCTCCAAAGTAGTCCCACCGCGATGCTAGCACTCTGATTCACCGCATACCAAGCAACACCTTCAAGAAGGATAGTGACGATGACGACATTGCTGCCTGGACAGGTCCTAGGGTTTCCCCCAGTACGCTCTGATGAGTGGGAAGAGGTACACCCGATTCCCTTGAGGAAGGAGGGATGACACTCTCAAGCGTCACCGTGTCGGTGTCAAAATGACAAGGATTTCTCCCGACCCCCCAAACCCCACTTCCTGGAATATCAGAGTCCAGCAATCATGCCATCCACCAACATATGCCACCATGTACATGCAGTCACCATCATTGTCTCACCATGGCCAACGTAACAAGGCCGGCCAGCCCGGGACGAAGAATTTGTAGACAAGGACCGACGGATCACAACCACGCTGGAGGGAACAACCTCCACCGTCATAAACAGTAGCCGTCCGGACGCGACGACAAGAGCACTCCGAGCCATTGGAACCGAAGGGCAGCAGCAGCGCCACCACCTGAAGGGCGTCCTCCAAAGCCAACGATGGGTGTCGACCGAACACGACAGAAGGGACACACCAGGCCAAATAGGCCCAGTCGAGCCCCGAGGGCTCGTAAAGTTCCCTCCACTGTGTTGCTGCACGTAGGCCGCCGCCGCTACCCTCTTGATCAGCCCATAAGCTTGGTCGTACACAGACAGGCCCGTGAAGATCCCATCACCACGTTGCAGCAGTGAGGCATCATCACTGCCATCTCCGTCGCGATTCGCTCACCAGGCCAACCGGAGGCAGACCTACCCTGACCCAGACCAGGCCCAAAGGGCCCAAATCTGGGCTTGCAGGGCTGGAGTCCACCACTGCCGCCCAGCCACCAACGACAGCGCCACCACCACCTTGGTTACCCGCGCTGCACCAGGGAAGACCCGCCGCCGCGCCGGACCGTCGCCGCCAAGGAGTACCACCTGGGCCAGGGCTGCCCCGCGCCATCCAAAACCAGGAGGGGAAAGGCTAGAGGTTCGCCGCCACCAGGGCCGCCCGACCAAGGGCTAGCACCGCACAGTGGCGACGGCGGGATGAAAAAGGGAAGGGGGACTAGGGGGCGAGAGACGTGGGGTTGTAGGATCGAAAGTATGTCTAGAGGGAGGGTGATGATGCTACACACCTAGGGTAGGGTCACGGGCCTGACCCAGATACCCCACCCAAGGTCACTACCCCAGAAGCTCAAAGGACAACAGAAAATGTCGACTGATACGACCCAAGAAGATATTTCACTCGACTGCATACCTCCACTCAGAGGACTCAACTCCACTCGGAAGGATGACGACACTCGACCGTACAAAACACTCGACCCCCGAAGGTCAAAGGTCTCGAAAGGCCAGCAACGGTCGTGCATTCATTCAACAGTAATGAATGCCTTAATCATCCTTTATTGTAGGCATTATTAGTAATGTCCTGCCTTTATGTACATTGAACCCTTTCTAACATGGGGATGGCGGGGGTCCTGGCGCACTCTATATAAGCCACCCCCTCCTCCGGTACAAGGGTGAGCACCCCCTGTAACTTACACACGCATATACATTCCAGTCGACCGCCTCTGGGCACCGAGACATAGGGCTTTTACTTCCTCCGAGAAGGGCCTGAACTCGTAAACATCCTGTGTACAATCTCATCGTAGCTAGGACCTTGCCTCCTCCTACGTACCCCCTACTCTTACAGTCAAACTTAGAACCACGACATTTGGCGCCCATCGTGGGGCAGGTGTCTTAGCGACTTCCGATGAGGTTGCAAGCTTTTTTCTCCGACCTCCGTCATCATGGTTTCTGGCGGTGGTTTGGCACTGGGCCGCGAGATCCTACTCGGCGCGCTCGTGTTCGTCGCCAACGACTCCGCTTGGCTCCAGGAGGCCCCCCTCGACATCGAGGCGCTACCCGTCCGCGGGGCCGTGCACTTTCGTGCCAGCACCTGTGGCGTCCTTCTCCGGCAGCCGTCGACTTAGTATCGGCTGGCTCCTTCGTCGTCCGTCGTCCCCGTTGGGCGCCGCCAAAAGCGATCCGATCGGTCGTGGATCCAGCGGTGGGTGAAGCATGAGGTGGCTCGCCAAATGGCCACCCCTCAACTAGTGGCCATCGAGCCCGACGAATAACACTACGGGTCGGTCGATCCGTCGGCTGGGTCCGTAGACACGCTTTCTGAGTGCGGGAGCAGCGACCCCGCGGCTGAAGTCCTCATGGTCGACTCACGACACAGTCCGCCGGGGTACCCTCATGGCGGAAACGGCGGCAGAAACAAGGTTCAATCGTATGACCACGACGGGTACATAACCCAGGCCCTCACCGCCGAGCAAAGGGAAGAACTCTGCCGCCGCAATGAAGACGCACTTTACACCCCTATCATGGGGGACTCTCGAGAGGCTCGGGCTCTAGAAGCCACGCGCCTAGCCACCATGGCTGAGCGCACGCGACTGGAAAATTTCCAGCGTTCACTCGACGATCGGGCCCGCCGACTGATTCCCGAATCCTGTCGACGGCCGCGACAATTGTTCCTGCGCGAACCTCATGTATTCTGAACGCCGATCCAAAACCTCGAAGCTACAGCCCGCATCGCAGATTCTATCTAGCCGTCTTAGTCGGAGGCTGGGAGAGGCTTACAGCAGATTCGGGTGATGCTCCGGACAGCAGGAGAGCAAAACGCGGCCATCTCTCAGTCGCATAATAGAATTCATAGCAGACCGGTGGCGGCAGACACTGTCTGGTCGGCTCATAGCCCAAGGTCGCCTCCGAGGCGCGAGGGCCGTCGACCTCATCAAGAGCAACATCTGGGTCGGAATGGTGAACAGTATGATCGTGGACCTGGTCACAACAATTGCTGTCGAGTGCCTACGCCTCCTCCGGGAAGTGGATCGTACTTGCCCAGGCGACATGACGACAAGCGTCTGCATGACTGCTACCTCTTGAGCTTGCGTTGTATTCCCTCGAAGAGGAAAGGGAGATACAGCACAGTAGCGTAAGTATTTCCCTCAGTTTTTTAGAACCAAGGTATCAATCTAGTAGGATACCACGCGCCAGTCCCTCGTACCTGCACAAACAAATAAGAACTTCGCAGCCAAAGGTGATAAGGGGTTGTCAATCCCTTTACGGTCACTTACGATAGTGAGATCTGATAGAGATGATAATTATATTTTTGGTATTTTTGGTTTAATAAAACAGCAAATAAAAGCAAGAATAATAAAGTAGATGTAGATTGATATGTTGAGAATAGACCGGGGGGCCATAGTTTTCTCTAGTGGCTTCTCTCATGATAGCGGTATTCTACGGCGGGTAAACAAATTACCGTCGAGCAATTGATATACAAGCGAATAATTATGAGACTATCTAGGGATGATCATTGTATATAGGCATCACGTCCGAGACAAGTAGACCGAAACGATTCTGCATCTACTACTATTACTCCACACATCGACCGCTATCCAGCATGCATCTAGTGTATTGAGTTCATACGAACAGAGTAACACCTTAAGCAAGATGACATGATGTAGAGGGATAAACTCAAGCAATATGATGAAAACCCCATCTTTTTATCCTCGATGGCAACAATACAATATGTGCCTTGCTGCCCCTACTGTCACTGGGAAAGGACACCGCAAGATTGAACCCAAAGCCAAGCACTTATCCCATTGCAAGAACTATAGATCTAGTAGGCCAAACCATACCAATAATTCGAAGAGACTTGCAAGGATATTATGAGCACACATAAAAAGTTCAGAGAAGAACCAAATATCTTTCATAGATAACCTTGATCATAAACTCACAATTCATCGGATCTCGACTAACACACCGCAAAAAGAGATTACATCGAATAGATCTCCTCGAAGACCGAGGAGAACTTTGTATTGAGATCCGGAGAGAGAGAAGAAGCCATCTAGATACTAGCTATGGACCCGAAGGTCTGAGGTAAACTACTCACAACTCATGGTGAGGGCGATGATGATGATGATGAAGGCCTCCGTGATGGATCCCCCCTCCTAGAACATGCTCCAAGATGGGATCTCCACGAGAACAGCAACTACGGTGGTGGAATTAGGGTTTTCTCTCTGCGTATGGAGTTTCTGGGGTACGTAGGTATATATAGGAAGAAGAGGGGCACTAGGGGCTGCCCTCGAGGCAGGGGGGCGCCCCCCCCCCACCCTCGAGGGTGGGTCCCCTGTCATGTGGCTTGGCCCCGAAGTCTTTCGTGCGTGATTTCCTCCAAAAATATCTCCCGCGAAGGTTTTATTCCGTTTGGACTCACTTTGATATTCCTTGCAAAACCCCGAAATAGGCAAAAAACAGCAATCTAGACTCGGCCTTTGGGTTAGTAGGTTAGTCCCAAAAATGATATAAAAGTGAATGATAAAGCCCATTAAACATCCAAGACTTCGTAAATAATGGCATGTAACAATAAAAATTATAGATACGTTGGAGACATATCAGTGACGACGAGCGAAGGATCCCCCCAGATCCCAGAAGGCCTGGTTTTGACGCAAGATCGATTCTTGTGCAAGGCCTGGTCGACAGAAACCGAGCATACAGAGAAGAACACGGCAGAGATCGTCCGAGTGGAAGCCGAGCGTCTGTCTCTGGGCCTGAATGTTTTAGCAGTGCTATCAGGGCCGCTGAGATTCTCCCCAACTTCAGATTGGCGGCGGGAGTGAGTAAGTTCATCGACGACTCAAAGCCGGACACTTGGCTAGAGGATTACCGTGTAGCTGTGCAGATCGGTGGCGGTAATGATGATGTGGCTATGAAGCATCTCCCCCTGATGTTAGGTGGCTCGGCCCGGGCGTGGCTAAATTAGTTGGCCCCTGCGAGCATTTACAGTTCGGAAGAGCTGGCCCGAGTGTTTGTCAGGACCTTCGAGGGTACTTGCAAACGACCTGCAGGGCTGGCGGAGTTACATCATTGCGTTCAGAAACCGAATGAAACCCTGAGAGATTACAACCAAAGATGGACCACCTTGCATCGCACGGTGGAAAACGTGTCCGAGCATCAAGCAGTCTGCGACATCAAGGATGGCGTGCGATATAGAGAGCTGAATCTAAAGTTCGGTCGGACAGGTGATATGTCCCTGACTCGGATGAGGGAAATAGCCAGTCGGTATGCTAACGGAGAAGAGGCCAATCGGCCAAGATGACCAGAATTCCGATCGGAAGCCGAAGCGCAAAGCAGAACCAACATTTCCAGGTGAAGCTGCAGCCGTTACCCAAGTATCACATCCCTAGCCTTACCTTGCCCTAGGATAGCACCTGTCTGTTGCATCATGTTTAAATTCAAAGGAAACTTGAAATGGGGTTTGTTCAAACCCTAGCACCAAAACAACTCCACTAGGTTCTACCTAAATATATTTTCATTGACCCAAAATGCCTTTGAAAACGTTCATGATTTTTGAATTGGTCTAGAACCTCTGCCAAAAATGGTGCACACTTTTATAGGTCAAATTGGATCTTTGAATTAAATCATAAATTATTTGCATTTGGACATTTAAATGCTATAAATATTTTAAAATGTCCAGATAATCTTGAAAGTATTTTTGGGTTGTTGGATTTAATTTCAGAGGTGCCCACAAATAATTTCATGATTTTATAATGTGGTGTAGTATTTTTACAAAACTAGAAAACAAACAATAGAAAAGAAAAAAGAAGAAAAATAGAAAAGAGAAAGAGAGAGAGGGCACTGTACCTGGCTTACCTGCGCAGCCCAGCTGGCCCAACTCCTGTAGCAGCCCAGCCCACCAGAGCCAGCAAGCTGCCCCACCATTTTCAATCTCCTGCCAGTAGGTAGGAGGGCATGTGCTCGCCGCGCGCTGGCACACGCCGGCCCCCTCCTACTTGCCTCCTAGCCGCTGGAGGTACCCGAGGGCGCCACACACTTCCCTCCCGACACCCCTGGCCTCCTTCCCTCCTCCTCGTCTCTGTCTCGCAAGAACAGAAAAACCTGAGCGGAGCTCGTCGCCGCCGCTCGCCGTTCTCGCGGCCACCGGACACCCCTCGTCCTGCCATTGTGTCCAGAAGCTCCGCCGTCATCCGCATACTCTCCACGCCGACGAACGCAAGCCCAGGATTACCACGTCATCGTCTTCGAGCTCGTCACCACTGCATCTGCTCGCCGGACTTTGCCTGTTGATTCACCGTCTCCGACGCCTCCCTGAGCCTGCCGTTCAGCTCTGTGTGTCCACTGTGAGCCCCCGCACCGAACCACTCTCTCACCTACCTCGTTTGCAGCTCATAGCCGTCGTTTCACCGGAGCTGAAAGCCTCCTCGCCGCCGGCCATGTCACCGTCGCGGCCATAGTTGCCATCACCTGCGCTCGAGCACTAGAATTTGCTCAGCACATCCCCAGCAACCCAAAACCAGGATCCATGCCCCGTTTCATGCACCGCAGCTGTCGCTTGCCTCGAGCCCGTGGCTCTGTCGCCGCCAAACCTCAACGCCGGCGAGATTCCGGCCACCCCAGCACACACTGCCTACTCCACTCGATGCGCGAGTTCGTCAGCAGCACGTAGTTGCCCTCCGCCGGCCATTTGGTCTCCGGAGGAGGAATCCCGAGCCTTTCCGCCATGTCTGGCCTCGGCGGCATTGAGTCGCCGGCAGGTTTGACCCGACTTGACCAGGGTTTGACCACCCTGAGTCAATGACATGTGGGGCCGGCGTTGGATTAAATTAGTTGAGGTTGTTAATTAAGTACTAATTACTGTCATTGGTATAATGTGCTACTGACACGTGGGACCCACGCCCTAACTAGTACTCCCTCCGTCCCATAATGTAAGACGTTTTTTAACACTTCTGTAGTGTTAAAAAATGTCTTACATTATGGGACGGAGGGACTATCTGTTAAGTTTAGTTAAGCCTGTTTAACTGTTCTGTCACTGACGTGTGGAGCCCACACATCAGATTTGACCTGGACCAGCCCGTTGACCTGCTGACGTCTGCATGATGTCATGCTGACGCAGTAAAGCCTTTTCTGGAATTAGTTTAATTTAAAATAATTCAGAAAATTCCAGAAAATGCTTTAAACTTTGAAAAATCATAGAAAATAATCTATAACTCCAATGAAAATAATTTATATATGAAAAATGATCAGAAAAATCCAATCCATCCATTTGTACTAGTTTAATGCATGACAAAACAACTTAACCTTGTTGTTTAGATCAAAACATGATAATGCACATTATGAATTCATAATTTGAGTTTGACTTCGAACCTTTGGTTCAAATCAACTCAAACCCTTCTATTGCTAGTTGCATTAGCTCAATCAACATCATATTGCCATGTCATGATCATGCATCATATTGTCGCATTGCTTTGATTGTGTTCTCTCTTGTTTGCCGGTGTTTGTCCCCTCTCAGTAGACGCCGTTCCAATGACGTGATCGATGACACTGATGAAGACACAGTGATATCTTCAGAAGTGCCAGGCAAGAAAAACCCCATTGAGAATTCCGATACAATCCCACTCTCCCGCTCATGATCTCTTTTACTACATTAGGACAACAATGCTTCAACTGTTACCTGCTGCGGTAGTTGAACCCCTTTCCTCTGCATGACATGTCGTTGCCACAGTAAATAGTTGAAACCTACTAGCATGAGTAGGAGTTGTTTGAGCCATGTTGTGCCTACTCATCCATGCTTGCATGTTATGCCTGCTATTGCTTAGAGTTGTGTCAGGTCTGATTCATCGGGGATGAATTGGAGTGTGGTTATCATGTCCTACTATTGAGAGCTAAGTGTGTGAACACGATTTGGTAAAGGTAGCGGTGAGAGGCCAAGTAGGAGTACATGGTGGGTTGTCTCACTGGAACCGTCCCTAAGAACTGAGTTATGTGTAAGTTGTCCAATGACTAGCTACTACCACACATTGGGTTCCGGTAACTCGACCCCTCTCGACTTATTAATCAACTAGATCTATGTCCAGGAGTTCCAACTAGTTTCTGGTGTTTGTAGGTAGTGCTAGTAGTCTACCAAGTGGCACCCGGTACATGTGGGCTTGGGACAGACGAGGTGCAGTGGCACGGTGTACCAAGTGGCACCCGGATGGTGGGCTTGGGAACCCTGCTCACATTGTTTGGGGCCGTGAGCGACACCCGGCCGGATCTCCTTACGGATGGAACCCAATAGGTGATAAACCTGGACTAGAGTCTTGTGTGGTTAGTCAGGTCATGGCAGACACCCTTGCCAGGCTTCCGCTTGAAGGTTGCCGAGATACATGACGTGTACATGGCGGTAAGTGGCGAGAGCGTGTGGGAATAAGTACACCTCTGCAGGGTTAACATGATCTATTCGAATAGCCGGGTCTGCGGTTATGGGCTTCTTGGATGCTTATGTGGTACATAGACAACTTGAAGTGGATACTCTAAAATGCTCAAGACAAGCGTGAGTGCTATGGATGGCCTTCTCGTAGGGAGACAGGAGCGAATCCATAATGGTGTATTGATTGGTGAATACGTGCACTCGTCTGCGCCACCTCAAAAGAGTTACTTGCAGTCGTAGTTCAGGGTAGCCACTGAGTCAAAGCTGGCTTGATGCTGTTAAACTCCACCATCCTTTTGTTGATACTGATGCATATGTAGTTAGTTCTGATGTAAGTCTTGTTGAGTACCTTTGTGCTCACTTTTGCTTAATTTATGTTTTTGCGGAGAGACTTCAGTCTCACTAGAAGTTCCGCTTGGACTTTGACGTTTAGCTTGTTACCTCAGCTACGATCTTGTGCCCTTGGGAGGGTCTTGTAGATAGTCAGGCTTCTCAGCCTTTTTCATTTGTAGTTGTCTGTACTCAAACATGTTATGCTTCCGTTGCCTGTATTGTAACACCCCATATGTGATACCTTCCATTTATGGCAATATAATATTCGTTAACTTAATCAATTTCATTCTGGGCTCTTCCTTCATTTTGGGTTTCTTTGTTTTGTTGTGTGTGTGTGCATTTCATCCATGTCATGTCATCATGTGCATTGCATTGCATTCGTTTTGTCACGTGCACCCGGTCATGCTCGTCTCTTCCCGTTGTCCGTTTCGAGTTCCGACACTCACACATGTGCCCATGGCACCTCCGAGTCCTTCTTTCGTGTGTGGCCGTGTAACATCCTCGGAATGAGGTAAGACTTGTCGTGCATTGTTGTTTCAGTACGTGTAGACCGCCTGTCAAGTTTCATCGCGTTTGGAGGTCGTTTAATACTCCAACGGTTAACCTAGTGGGCTAAAAGCTCCTCTTCCTTTTGGCCGAAGACCCCTCCACCACAGCCCACTAACCCATCACAACCACTGCCATCCTCTCGGTCGTCGGATTGTGATCGTGTGGGCGAAAACCGTTCCTCATATGGACATTCCTAGCTCCCTATGCCTATAAAACAGTCCCCATCTCCGAATTCCGGATCAAACCCTAGCTCCTCCCCCCTCCGCGCCGCGACGGACACATCCGACCCGGTCGGACATGTCCGCCCATCCGCAGCCACGTCGCCCTAGCCACTAGCAGCGCGCCACCTCAGCTTCTCCGCCGCCGCGCCCAATCGCAGGCCGCCACGCGAGCGTCCGCCGCCCTCCTCCACCGGGCCGCGCCGCCGGGCCCGCGGAGCCCGCAGCCAGCCCGCCCGGCCCGCGGGCGCGCCCCCCGCGCCTCTAGCCGCCAGGCTCCCGCTCAGTCTCCCGCGCCGTCATGCTCCGCCACCGCCGCCCCGACCACTCCCCGCCGCCGCGGAGCACCACCCGCCGCCGCCTCGGGCACCGCCCCGGCCGCCGCGCTCGCCGGTCTTCTACGTCGGCTGGCCGCCGCTTCAACCGCCGGCCACCGCTCCCCGCTCCATGCCGCTGCTCCACCTTCAACTCCGACCGGTCCGGCCGCAGCCGCCTCGCCGGAGCTCCTCCTCACCGGATCCGAAGAAGGTGGATCAGATCCACCACATCACCGAACGAAACGGCCGCTCCGCGCCCGGATCTCTCCATCCCGCTCCATCCCGTCCCGTTGACTTTTTGGAGGGTAAAACTCCACTAAGTCCCGGATCTGGGTAAATTTGTTGCCTCCTTTGACATGTGATAACTTTGTGCTCGGTGCTCCGTTTTGCGCGTATGCTATGTCGAATGTTCGTCTCGTCGTGCTCTACATGTTAGCATCAGTTTCATGCATGTTAGATTTCATCTAGTTGACTTAATCTTCGTGGCAAGAGTGCTTCGTGCTGAAACTGTTTCAGCACTAGTTGTTTGTGTAAATTTGTTGGCATGTTCGTGAGCTAGTAGCTTTGTGCAAGTTGGTCCGAATGGAGTGAATGATATGTCCAGATCTTCATTGTGAAATTCTCTACATGATGATTGTTGTGGAATTCATGTTAGGTGACATATTGCCATGTTTATCTCTGTTGCAAAAGTGCATTTGGCTGATAAGTTTTTGAACTTGTTATGAGATCATGTTTTGTCTTGCTTGTGCATATTAATCCATGAGTCATATGAGCTAGGTGTCAACATGAGTTTTGCTCTTGGGAATGTGCTCTGCATGTTAGATTCATTTTCATTCCATGATATGTCTTGAAATGAGTGCAACAAGCTTGTTACCATGTCATCATGATGTTAAATTTCTGCTAAGTGTGTATCTGTTAATTTTATTGCCATGTATCCATGTTGCCATCGTCTTTATTGTGCATGTTTAGAGTTGTCCAGTGGGTGTTCCTTGATGTATATGTTATGCTCTAGCTATACATGCTCTTGTTTGCCATGATGCCATGCTGTAGCTTGTTGTTATGAGGCCCTCAAGTTGCTATAAAATGTTCCTGACAGCATGCCTAGATTTTTCTAAGTCTGGATAAACTTTTGCACTTTTGCCATGGTGTTTGGGACATGTTCTAGTATGTTGTAGAAGTAGCCATGTGATTATTCTTGAAGATCATGTTATGTATGTTATTGCCATGCCTTTTGCTTGTATGATGGCTTGTTGTAACTTGTTGTTTTCATACTCTCAAGTGACTATAAAATGTATCTGTCAGCATGTTATCAACAAGTTCAGTTTTGCCACAAGTGTAGCTGGTGTTCTATGCATCCTATGAGCATGTTCTTGCTTTGAGTAGCTTCCCAAATATGTCTACTTGATGTTGGTTATCTTAACGTGTCATGATATGCTTTGAGTTCAGTTGCACAAGCTTGTAAACATGCCTATTCATTGTAATTCTGCCATGCCTTGCAATTTTCACTAAGTGTGAGATTCTGTAAATTTATTGCAACTTGCCATGCTTGTTTAATTGTGTTTGAGCAAGGTTTTGGGTGTGCTCTAAGTCCATGCTTGTTAAGTATTGTGTCTATTTCACATACATGCCCTTTGTCTCCATGTTTGCGTGCTCTAGCATAATTATTTCTTGCTCCAAAGATGCCATGTTGCTGTAAACTGCAGTTTTGCTTGAATATTGTTTTGCTTGTCTTTTGCAAACCGTGCATCCATTTCCGGTGATCTTTATATCAATTTCAACCGAAATCTTCCCCTCTATCCAGTGGATTGCTTGGTTTTCAAATACGAGGCCTTTTACATCATCTTATCCTTAGGCTCAAGAGCTTCCACATGCATATGCACATCATACTCGCATCCCTTGTTATGACTTGCATCATGTTGATTGTGCATTGCACCGTGTTTGATAATGTGTCGTTGTTGTGTTCTTGTGTTGGGTAAAGCCGGGAGCCGATTCGGAGTTCGAGGTTCCTACCGAGGCTGAGTTTGAGGAGCAAGGTTACAATCCCTCCGTGGAATCAACAGGCAAGATGACCATTCCCAGATATCACTACTATCTTTGCCTATGCTAGTTGTCTCGCTCTTTAGATATTGCCTCGATGCATATTCCTGTTTGTCAGCCCTCCTATTGTTGCCATGAAACTCTCTAACCACCCTCCTAGCAAACCGTTGTTTGGCTAAGTACGCGTCGCTCAAACCCTCTTATAGCATTGTTAGTTGCAGGTGAAGATTTGAAGATTCTTGCCCCGTGATGAAGTTATTGTTGGGATATCACAATATATAATATGTTAAACTAAATCACCTATATATTGGTAATGGGCGGAAGGCTAAGCCTCTTGCTTGGTGTTTTGTTCCACTCATGCCACCCTAGGGACCGATAAACCGGTGTTATGTTCCTTGATTTTGCGTCCCTAACACGGTTGGGGTTTATGGGGCCCCCTTGATAATTCGCTCTGAGTTACAACTTTTCCATCAAGGCCCGACATTGGTCTTACATTTGCCTAAACAACTAAAACTTGCATAGGGCGTTGCAAACCCAAGTTCTTAACCCACCCCCTGGGCCAGTTGTGGGGACCCCGACTTAGAAGTCGAGATCACCGAATGCACGTGTACAGTGATCCCAGAGATCAATGCTCACTAAACACACAAAAGCTGAAATAACAAGAGTCTTACATCCATACAAATAGTCTTACACGAATTAAGGCCATTATGGCCAAGTCTTACATAGATAGAGCCTCACGGCTGAATAAGAAATAACTCAAATAGCGGAAGTCTTCGATAAACGGGTAGAACCCATGCCATCTGCCTTAACCCTACAGGCATTCGGACTGGGATAGCGTCCTAGTTCGCATGGTCGTCTCCAAAGAACTCTTCCTCATATTCCTGCTCTTCCATGCCTGGCCAATTAAATAACCAGTGGCAAGCCAATGAGTACTTTGAATGTACTCGCAAGCAACCCATGATGTGGTAACAATGTAATGGAACAATAATGAACAATCTAGCAGGAAGCTAGAACAATATGCTATCATCAAGTTTATGCATCAATAACCTCGCGTAACCTCGAAGACAGGTTACCGATATCAACATGAATATGATTCATCTCATCGAGTCAAGTCACCATTCTTGACTCATCACACATATATCAACACCGATGAAGTAAAATTCTGGACATAGTTTAAGTAGCACCACCCAACTGTCCATGACCGTGGACACGGCTATTCGAATAGTTTTACACTCTGCAGAGGTTGCGCACTTTACCCACAAGATCCGGGGAACTTCTGTGTCATCCACGACCCGCGGTACCTCAAGTACCCGGGGTAAGCACCCGGTCATTACCTTTCCTTAGACGACACTAACATAGAGTCCACTCGTTGGTACACGGCCCTCGGGTACAAACAATAGATCACGGGACTTGCCCTAATTTCAATGTCACGCGTACCCGAAGGGACCAACGGTGTGTCCGGTGCCCTGTAAAAACAGCCATGGCCGTCTATCCAAGCACGACCCCGTCCCGGAAAAGACCTCAAGTCTTCCCGTCACTAGTAATGCGGGCACCATGCTAGTATCGACCTAAGTAATCAATAAAGCCCCGTCCCACAAGGGGTAGTGTGGTTGCACATGTTTGGTTGGGACGGTAGTCACACATAAATCTAATCCATCATTCCACCATGCACATGATCTACCGGCACATCACTTCTTTCTCAAGTGATGACCTATCACTTCATCATCCTCGGGCATTAGGGGCACCCGACGGATTCATGCAAAGATTTCAACTACGAGGGTTCATAACACACATGCACCATATAAGCATCATGACCAACTTATTTGCATGTCAACTAGCATATAGCAAGATCAACAATAAAGCATGCATCATGTGGTGGTTCCTCTAGGTTACCATGGTAACCCTATCATCATGCATCGGAAACATACGGGTTCCGAGAACAAATGTATCATGGTCAAAGGGCTGCTTGCCTGGATTGGCTTGGTCTTCAAAGTCTTCAAGTCCTTCTCCTTCTTCTTCCACAGCAACTTCGTCAAATACGGGATCTATACGTCGCATAATAACCACGGGAAAATAAGAATACAAATAAAACAGAAAAATCAAAGTGCTCAGAAAAATGTCAACTCATTTTTGTAAGATACTAGAGGGATTTCTAAGATGGGGAAAAATCTTAGTTGGAGTTTTGGAGTTACAGAATAGGACATATTGATTTTTTGAACAGGAGTTATACTGCTCAAATTTAAATTTAAATTTGAACAGTACAGAAAAGTTTCATGGATTTGAATGAAAGTAGTACCATTAAATAGGTTGGAATATTACAAGATTTTTGGAGTTGGAAATATTTAATTTGGATCAATATTCTTTTCTGTATAAATGTTTAAAACATTAGCAAAAAAGAAAAAGAGAAAAAGGGTCCTGTGCACTGGGCCAGAAGAGGCCACAGTGCACGGCCCAGGCGGACTGGCCCAGCCGCACGGAGCCAGCGCGCGCGCACGTCAGGTTTTCAAACCTGACGGGCGGGGCCCGTGGGTCAGCGGCACAGAGGAGGGGGAGAGAGGTGGGGGGATGACAGGCGGGGCCCGCCTGTCATCTCTAACCCCTCGGCCACGGCGGCGGCGAGCTCACCGGCGACGATTCCGGCCACGGCGACGGCAACGGAGGCCAGGGACGGACTCAGCGTCGTGTCGCGGTTGTAGTGGTGGTAGTGCGGCACAGAGGGGAAGTCTGGTTCGCCGGTGACGAGGTGGGACGGCGGAAGCTCGCCGGAGGACGGTGGTCGGGGTTGTTTCCGACTTCCACAGAGAGGGGAAATGAGGGGGAAAGGTCAGTGAGGTGCGGCGGTTCCGAAATGAGTGGAAGGAGAGGCAGGGAAGGCCTGTACCTCGAGATCGCCGGCGGCCCGACGCGGCGGAGCTCCGGTCGATCCCGAGCACTGGGGCGTCCTGGGGTCGAACTGAGGGTGCAGGGGGTCTCAGAGGAGAGGTGTGAGGCTTGTGGTGGTGTTGGAGAAGCTCGGGGAGGCCTATTTATAGGGGCTCGACGGAGACCCGCGGTCCAGTGCGCCGGCGAGCTTAGTCTCGAGGCTACAGCGCACGGGAGGCTAGCGGAGTGAGTCCGTGGAGTTCCTGGACGAGCTCCACGTCCAGTAGAGGTGAGAGGAGGAGCGGGGGAGCGGCAGAGGAGCGCGCGAGTGTGAAGCAGAGGAATGGCCGAAGCGGGCGGCCGGTGCGCGTGCGGCGACGTTCACTGGAGGGCGCAGGAGGAGGGGGAACAGCACCGGGGAGGTTGCGGACGTCGAGGCGCCTCGTCTGGCGCGAGGGGGAGGCTCGAGGTTGTCGGGGGAGGTTGATTGGCCGGAGCCAGCGTGCGGAGGGCACTGTTCGCGCGCTCTAGAGCGTGCGTATTGCTGGCATCAGCATGCTCTCGCCGGTTTGGTCCGTCCCGGCGTGTCTAACAGTGTCTAGTGCGTTGTAGGAGGAGTAAAGAAATGCCCTGAGGCCTTGGATGCCCTGGGGTTGCAGAGAGAGAGGGAGAGGGCTGGTGAAATGGTGAAAGTTGGCTGTACAGCAAGGTAAAGCTGGGGTTTCACCCCTCAATCATGGAGCTGAGGTGCTGGGGGAGTTACTGGAGGTAGCTGGTAACTCAATGAGCCAGTGGTAAGAAGTTGAGGCCATGGAGAAAAGTGAAAGTGGTCAAGTTGGAGGTTTTAGAATTTCTGCAGAAGGTGTTTGATCTGTGTTTGATCAAGTAAATGAAGTCCAATTGACATGGCACTTGACAGGGTTGAAAGACATGAGAAAATAGGGTGCTTCACCAAATTTGGGCTCATTTGAAGAAACTAGCCAATGTAACTTTGGTGAACCCTAGAAATCAACAGAAACAGTTTCATCTTGGTTGAGTCAAGCTAATCATCTCCCCTTGATGCACCACTTGGTGTAGCATCATTATTTGGGGTATTGATCATGCCCACAAAGTTTGAAGCTCCAGATAAAAAGTTGGTAATGTAAAGTTGTTCAAATTTGCATTTGAAAAGAAAGGGTTTTGAGGTGATCTGATCAAGTTGCTCTATTCAAATTCTTGTGCCATTTGGTCTAGGTGCCTTACTAGGCCATTCTAGCACGTGCACCAAGTTTGAGAGCATTTGGACAAGTTTGGCAATGTAAAGTTGCTCAAACTTCAAATATGGACAGAATGGTTATGAAGGGGTTTGAGGAGGTTTTCTTGCTTCCCAAGGCATGGGACTTGGCAAGATCATCAAATATGTCATATATGACATGATAGAATTTCCCTGGAATTTTTGGAGAAAAATTCCTTTGTAAATATTTCAAAAGCTTGAAATATCCAGAAAGGGTTTTAGAAGGTTTAGCCCATTATTTTGAACATGACCAAGTGTTGAAACTCTTATATATGGACAATATATGTCCTCTGAGTCTCTCTGAATTTTGGAAAATATTTTTGAAACAGTTAAATAATTTTCTCCTATTAAAGACCATTTCTGGCCTTAAGAAAAAGCTTTTAAATAAAATAGGAAAATAACTTTTTAAATTATACCTTTGTGGTTTCTGGGAGTCCTATGGCTACTAGGTCTCAAATAAACATTTTGAAATAATTTTCACACCCTGAATCAAGTACTTGCAGTGCAAATCTTAATTCAGGGGTTTTTGGAAAACTAAATTTATAAAATACTTTTTGGCCAAATTATTTTTGTAAGAAAATACTATACTGTTATATAACACTTGGCATGATCATTGGGCAGAAGTTTTGGGTGTGGAGATGAAATCTACAAGAGGTCATAGTTGACTTTACTGAGCACAAGAAAAGCACATGAAGAAAACTCAATTCCAAATAAAAGCCAAATGATGCTGAAAATTTTTGCTGGTCCAAATTTTCATGCCTCAAAGTTACAAATAACATGTTACAAAATGCAGGGTGTGACACCAGTGCTCCTCATGAGTGTTGGTCCAACCCAGAGTCGTGTGCGGTACCCCCCTTGGCAACTTGGGTTTGGTCACCGTACGTTGTGCTCATCCAGTTGTGGCCTGAGACTAGATACACGCGGATACTGTCAGGGTGTCGGCACGCCGTGAGGTCTTACTGGATTAGGTTTACCTTTGTCGAAATATCTTGAGCACGGGATTCGGAGAATACTCGGGTCTTTCCACTTTGGAGTTGCGACTCCGCAGATCGTGAGCTTGTGATGGGCTAAGTTGGGACACCCGTGCAGGGTTTGATCTTTCGAAAGCCGTGCCCGCGGTTATGTGGCAGATGAGAATTTGTTAATATCCGGTTGTAGATAAGTTGACACCTTATTCATGAATACACTACCTCCGTTCGTAACCGTGATGGTCTCTTTCTGAAGGGCTTCGGGAAGTGAACACGATGGGGTTATGTTTGATCGTGAGTAGCTAGGATCACTTCTTGATCAACTTGGCGATCGTTGGCACTTGTTCTCTTCTCGCTCTAAACACGTAAGCTAGTGCTTAGTGCTTGCTGCAACCTTTGTTTACAGCCTTTCCACACCTAAGGCTTTGATAGTTTTGCTACCCGGGAACGGGAATATGAGTCCTCTGTGGCTCACAGATTCAACACACACCAGATGCATGTACCGTTGACATCTATACAGGAGATGGTTCAGAGCTGTACTGGGAGTTCGACGAAGAGCGTGGACGCTACTATGTGTCTTATCCCGATGATCAGTAGTGGTTCTTACGAGGAGGATCCGGGTTTGTGTTATTTATGGTATCTTTTCGTTTTGATTTCATCCGTAGTCGGACCCCTATGTTATTTGGATGATGTATGTTATTGTTTTTCATTGTGTGACGTGGCGAGCGTAAGGCAACTATCATTTTACACTTTCATCCCTGAATTTTACATGAGTTGTTCAAAGATACCATACTTGAGATCATTCTAGTATGCGTTTATGTCCTTAAATCGTGCCTCGACACGTGGGGGACATAGCTGCATACTGGGCATTGCAAGTTGGTATTTAGAGCCTTCTCCGACCTAGGAGCCCCCTGATTGATCGAATCGTTGACGGTTGAGTCTAGGCACACACAAAAAAATGTTTTGAGAGTAGGATTTCTTTTTACTCCTCACCCCTTCATCGCTCTGATGAGGACTCCTAACGTTGTTCTATCTCCTCTACTCTCAAAAATTCACTAATTTTTTTAGGATCACGCGAGTATTGTTTTGATTGTTCCGATATCTTTGTGACGAGAACATTGTTCTCGATGCCTCCTGTCATTTAGGGGTTGTGGCAGTGTCCCGGGGAGTTGAGCTCCGAGGTGTTGTCGTCACAAACGTATCGTAGCGGTTCTAGAATACTTAAGACGGCCGACATCGAAAACTCTTCTATGCGGTTAGTGGTGAGATAACCCCGACGTCACCCTGTACTGGTGGGATAGTTCGGGAGTATTGCCACAGCTATTATAGCGGATGCGTTTCGAAGGTCTGAGGTAAACAGTTTCCGAGGATGACTGGTTATGTGTTGACGGATGGATACAGCTAGATCTAGGTTTAGAGTTGAGTGTGCGCTGCTTCCCCTGTATCCCCAACACCAGATTGCATAACCGGAAACATTCGGGAATTAATAGGTGGGTTTTTCAAGTAGTTTGTAGGCATTCTTCCAACGAGTGCATGGTAAGAGGTTTGGGGTTCAACATCGAGTGAAGAGGTTTCATGGGCGCTGTTCCAATTGGGAGCTATGCTGATCCGGGGATTGCAACACCCTTTGTAACATGTTCCATGGGGCATTCAGCACGAACATGTGGGACGAAACTTCTATCATGTATTTGTTCCATCTCCACCTTGTTGCCTTATTTTATCTTTTGTTCTCCCAAGTGGCTTCTCGATAAGATTTTTGTACCATTAAACTGTGGAATTCATTCGTTCATTTTGTTCGAATGTTCATTGTGAAGACTTATGTTGCAAATATCTAGCCGTTGATTTAGCTTATCTTTTTGCTTCAATGGCTAATGGTTGTCATCATATTCAGGATGGCTCCCAAGAGGGTTCCCAACCCTAACCAAGAGGGCAAAGAAGAGCGTCCTCCTTCCCCTCCTCCTCGGTCTGAGGCATGGAGAGCAATTATGCAAGCAACCAACCAGAACACTCAGATGCTCATGCAGATGATGCAGAACATTCAAGCCAACCAAGAAAATCAAGGCAATCATGGGAACCAAGGCCAAGGCAATCTGTTCAATCAACCTCACTTTGCGACACTGAACCAATTCCTGGCAAACCAACCGAAGTCATTCAGTTACTGTGTGGACCCGCTAGATGATGGAGACTGGATCACAGACATCAAAAAGCACTTTGAATGCAGTAACGTGAGGCCTAAGGATTATGTCAAGTTTGCCACTTTCCAACTCAAAGATCAAGCTGATGATTGGTGGCAACAGTACAAAGATTCCAGAGATGAACGTGAGATCTCGTGGACTGACTTCTGCAAAGATTTCCGCTCTCACCACATTTCAACCAGTGTCATTGAAGTCATGCGTGAGCAATTCCGCAACCTGAAGCAAGGCACCATGTCCGTCTATCAATACAATGTCAAGTTCCAGAATCTTGTCCGTTATGCGAAGCAAGACATCCCCGATGCCATGAGTAAGATATATCAGTTCTGAGGTGGTCTGAAAGATGAACTCCAACTTGCTCTCACCTTGTTTGAGCCAGATGAATTTGACCAATTCTACAATATGGCTCCCAAGCAAGAGGCAGCTCAGCTCAAGTGTGAAGCTTCCAAAAAGAGGATTAGAGATGATGTTCACTCCTCCTCTTCCTCTCAAGTGGTTGCCAAGCAGCAGATGTTATGGCTACCACCTCCTCCAGTGCTCCGTCCTCCAAGCAACAACAAGCACTCAGGTGGTCATGGATTCTCCCACCCACCCAACCCAAGCAATCAGTCCAAGCCTCAGTTCCAAATTTCAAGATCAAGTGTTCCTTATCATCGGCCTCTTTCATAAGTTATTTGCAACAAGTTTTCTCAGAAGGGTCACTATTCTAACAAGTGTCCCAACCCAAGGCGCCTTCCGCCCCCTCCACCTGTCAGCACTGCTATTGTCAAGCACAACCCCAAGTCAGCAAGAGTGGATCTGATGAATGCAGCTCAAGCAGAGAATTCTTCTGATGTGATAATTGGTAATCTTCCAGTTAACTCTATTCCTGCAAAAGTCTTGTTTGATTCAGGTGCATCACATTCTTTCATATCAAGACCTTTTGCTTTGTCACATGATATGCCATTGCAAGCTTTGCCTAGTCCGATGTCCGTGCTTTCTCCAGGTTTGCTAATGAACTCCAACAACGTTGTTCCAGATATATCTATTCAAATGGGTTATTACAGTTTTCTGGTTTCTCTGGTTCTTCTTTGCAACTCTGACATTGATCTTATTCTTGGGATGGATTGGCTCTCCAAGCATGATGCAAATATTGATTGTGCAAACAAGGAGGTCAAGCTAACTCATCCTGACGAAGACGTGATTATCTTGGCAGCTCGAGATAACACAATCAGTCTATTCTCTCTCAATGACAAGGGCGAGATTAATGCCATTTCTCAGATTCCGGTGGTTAATGAATATGAAGGTGTTTTCCCTGAAGAGCTTCCGGGCATGCCTCCCCATCGTGAAGTTGAATTCGTCACTGAAATCGCACCCGGTACCGAGCCAGCATGTCGGTGTCCGTACAAGCTTTCTCCTGATGAGTTGAAGGAGCTCAAGAAACAACTTGATGAGCAAGAACGTATGGGTCTAATCAGACCTAGTACTTCTCCTTGGGGCTGTGGTGTTCTATTTGTCAAGAAGAAGGATGGCACGGAACGCCTTTGTGTTGATTACCGGCCATTGAACAAGAGGACAATAAAGAATTAGTACCCGCTCCCCAATATCAATGAATTGTTCAAGCAGCTCAAAGGAGCAAAGGTGTTCTCGAAGCTCGATCTCCGGATGGGTTACCATCAGATCCATATCCGTGAAGAGGATATTCCTAAGACCGCATTCAGAACGAGTTTTGGCTCTTATGAATACACGGTCATATCTTTTGGCCTTGCAAATGCTCCACCCACATTCTCTCGGATGATGCACTTCATATTCAACCCCTACACCAACGACTTTGTTCTCGTCTATTTGGATGATATCTTGGTATTCTCCAAGAATGAAGAAGACCATGCCAAGCACCTCTGTTTGGTCCTTGACAGGCTCCATGAACACAAGTTCTATGCGAAGTTCTCCAAATGTGAATTCTGGTTGGATAAAGTCCTCTATCTTGGCCATATTATCTCTGCCGAGGGCATTTCTATGAACCCCGAGAAGGTTGAAGCTATTGTCAACTGGGAACCTCCGTAGAATGTCAAGCAACTCCGAAGCTTCCTTGGTCTCGCTAGCTATTGCAGAAGGTTCGTTGAGAAATTCTCCAAGATTGCCAAGCCTCTTTCCAACCTGTTGCAGAAGAATGTCAAGTACTCCACTCCTGATTGTGATGTGGCATTCAAAACACTCAAAGAGAAGCTCATTTATGCTCCGGTTCTTACTCCCCCGGATGAGTCCAAGCCTTATGAAGTCTTTTGTGATGCTTCATTGCAAGGTCTTGGTGGTGTTCTCATGCAAGACAAGAAGATTGTGGCATAAACTTCACGTCAGCTAAAACCAAATGAGAAGAATTACCCCACACATGATCTTGAGATAGCAGCAGTTGTACATGCCTTGATCATGTGGAGACACCTTCTGTTGGGCAGAAAAGTGGACATCTTCACCGATCAAAAGAGCTTAAAGTACATCTTCACACAACCAAACCTTAACCTTCGCCAGACTCGTTGGGTTGAAATGATTCAAGAGTACGATCCAAGCATTGAGTATACCCCTGGAAAGGCCAATGTCATTGCAGATGCCTTGAGCAGAAAGGCGTATTGCAACAGTCTCCTTCTCAAACCGTTCCAGCCTGAACTTTGTGAATCATTCAGGAAGCTCAACTTCCAAGTGGTTCCGCAAGGTTTTCTTGCAAATCTTCAAGTTCCTCCTACCTTGGAAGATCAAATTCGTGAGGCCCAACTCAGTGATGCTATGGTGCAGAAAGTGAAACATGATATTGCTAAGGGTACTCCCAAGTACAAGTGCTATTGCGTTGATGAGAAAGACACCTTGTTCTTTCAGGACAGGATCATGGTTCCCGAAGGTGATCTCAGGAAGCTCATAATGAACGAAGCACATGACTCCCTCCTCTCGATTCATCCCGGAAGTTCCAAGATGTACCCTGACCTCAAGCAATCGTATTAGTGGACTCACATGAAAAGGGAGATTGCCCAATTCGTGAACAAATGTGATGTCTGCAGAAGAGTGGAGGCAAAGCATCAACGTCCAGCCGGACTCCTTCAACCTCTACCTATTCCCGAGTGGAAATTCGATCACATTGAGATGGATTTCATCACTGGGTTTCCCAAGTCAAAGAAGGGAAATGATGCTATCTTTGTGGTGATTGACAAGCTAACTAAAGTAGCTCATTTTCTTCCCGTCAAAGAATCCATCAACGCAGCTCAGCTGGCATAGCTGTATACCTCCAGAATTGTTTCTTTGCATGGCATTCCTCAAGTGATCACCTCAGACCGTGGAAGTTTGTTCACCTCCAAGTTCTGGGATTCTTTTCAGTCAGCCATGGGCACAAAGATTCGCTTCAGCACTGCGTTTCACCCTTAGACTAGTGGTCAAGTAGAAAGAGTGAACCAGATCCTCGAAGATTTGCTAAGAGCTTGTGTCATCTCCTTCGGTATGAAATGGGAAGATTGTCTTCCATTTGCCGAATTCTCCTACAACAACAGCTTCCAAGCAAGTGCCGGCAAAGCTCCTTTTGAAATCCTCTATGGCAGAAAGTGTCGTACCCCGCTCAACTGGTCCGAGACTGGTGAACGTCAACTCCTGGGAAATGATTTGATCTCAGAAGCCAAAGAAATGTGCAAAGTCATACGTGAGAATCTCAAGGCCGCGCAATCGCGTCAAAAGAGCTACTATGATGTTAAGCATCGTGACTTGGCTTTCGACATTGGAGACCATGTCTATCTCCGTGTTTATCCCATGAAGGGCACTCAGAGGTTCGGTATCAAGGGCAAGCTTGCTCCAAGATACGTGGGCCCTTTCAAGATTCTTGGCAAGAGATGCGATCTAGCCTACCAACTCAAGCTTCCCTCCAACTTTCCAAATGTGCATGATGTGTTTCACGTCTCTCAACTCTGCAAGTGCTTCAAGACGCCTGAACGCACCATTCCGTTCGAAGAGATTGATCTTCAACAAGACTTGTCTTATCGTGAGCACCCCGTTGCTATCCTTGAAGAAACTGAGCGCAAGACCCGCAACAAGTCCATCAAATTCTTGAAAGTGAAGTGGTCACACCATACCGACCGAGAAGCTACATGGGAACGAGAAGATCATCTCCGTTCCGAGTATCCCTCCTTCTTTCAGTCCTAGATCTCGGGACGAGATCTTTTTGTAGTGGAGGAGAGTTTCTAACACCCCATATGTGATACCTTCCATTTATGGCAATATAATCTTCGTTGACTTAATCAATTCCATTCTGGCCTCTTCCTTCATTTTGGGTTTCTTCGTTTTGTTGTGTAAGTGTGTGCATTTCATCCATGTCATGTCATCATGTGCACTGCATTGCATTCGTGTTGTCACGTGCACCCGGTCATGCTCGTCTCTTCCTGTTGTCCGTTTCGAGTTCCGACACTCACACACGTGCCCATGGCACCTCCGAGTCCTTCTTTCATGTGTCGCCATGTAACGTTCTCGGAATGAGGTGAGACTTGTCGTGCGTTGTTGTTTTAGTACGTGTAGGCCGTCTGTCAAGTTTCATCGCGTTTGGAGGTCGTTTGATACTCCAACGGTTAACCTAGTGGGCGAAAATGTAATGCCCAGGATGGAACTATACCTCCTACGTGTCGAGGCACGACTTAAAGGTATAAGTCCATCCTAGAATGATCTCAAGTTTGGTAATCTTTGCACATCTCATGTAAAAGAGGGGATTGTAAACATAAAAATAGTTGGCTTACACTCGCCACGTCACACAAATACAATACATGTCTCAAACATCATACATTTAAAACATCACTGCCCTCTAAGGGTAAAGTCCAAAAGATAAGATACCAAACATAAATTAAATCCATAGGTCGGATCGAATCCTAGTAGAAGTCTCCACTACTAATCATCAGGATAATGAACATAGTATCGACTACGCTCCTCGTCGTACTCCCAGTCAAGCTCGGTGCCATCACCTGGATAGCTCACAACTGGACCTGCATCTGGTGTGGTGAAGTAACTGTGAGCCACAGAGGACTCAGCAATCCCGTTCCCGGGTAACAAGACTATTTAAGCCTTGGGAGAGGAGAAGGCTGAAGAAAAGAATAAGTGTCTGCAGCAGCAACTAGCAACTATCTTACGTGAGAGAGTGCGAGAAGAGAAGGCCTCGGTCGAGAGATGATCACGAAGTGATCCTAGCTAAGCTCAACAAACATAACCCCTCCGTGTTCAACTTCCGAATCCCTATTCGGAAATTGACGGTCACGGAACACACGCTGGTAGTGTATTGAAACATTGTGTCAAGTTATCTACAACCGGATATTAACAAGCTCCCATCTGCCACATAACCGCGGGCACGGCTTTCGAAAGTTCATAACCCTGCAGGGGTGTTCCAACTTGGCCCATTACAAGCCCACGATCCGCGGAGTCGCAACTCCAAAGTGGGAAGACCCGAGTATTCTCGGAATCCCGTGCTCAAGATACTCCGAACTAAGGTAAGGCTAATCTAGCAAATCCTCCCGGCGTGCCGACACCCTGATAGTAGCCGCGCGTATCTAGTCTCAGGCCACGACCGGATGAGCACATCGTACAGTGGCCGAAATACCCAAGTTGCCAAGGGGGGCCCCGCACACGACTCTAGTTTGGACCAACACTCACATCGAGCACTGGCCCAGGGGGGTTGAATTAATTAAGCCTCGGGTTAATTACTCCCTCGGAAAGTTTTAGTTGTTTAGGCGAATAGTACCAATGTTGGGACTTGCTGGAAAAGACTTAGCACTTAGCGGTTTATCGAGGGGGTCCCATACACCCCAACCGTGTTAGGAACGCATAATCAAGGAACATAACACCGGTTTAAACGGTTCCTAACGGCATGAGTGGAACAAATCACCAAGCAAAGGCTTAGCCTTCCACCCTTGCCAATATATAGATGATTTCATTTTAAGCATTTATATAGTGTGATATAACCCAACAAACTTCAACATGAAGCAAGCATCTTCGATCTTCACCTGCAACTAGCAATGCTATAAGAAGGGCTGAGCGAAGCGTACTTAGCCAAGCAACGGTTTGCATAGGTAGGGTGGTTAAACATGGTAATAGTTACAAGTAGGAGGCTGACAGGAAGAACATGGGCATCGAGGCAAAACTATAGAGCGGAACTACTAGCAATAGGCAAAGATAGTAATGTTATCGGGGTTCGGTCATCTTGCCTGAAGAGAAGTCGTTCGAATCGTAAGAAGGGTCCTCGTGCTCAACCTCGTTGGTAACCTCGTGCTCGTACTCGTACTCGGTCTCAGCTTCTGGCTCTAAACAATTCAATCACACAAGGCACGAATCAACAAGATGCAATGCGTACTCAAAAATGATGGATGCATGATGGATGCACTAAGAGAGCACACGGAGCACGGAAAATAGCACTCAAGCAAATCACCTCAAAACATGATAACAATAGGAGATTATGATTCTACACGAAAAATCAATCAAGTTTCATATAAGACTCGCTGAAATCGGAGCTACGGGCTAAAAGTTATGCCCGAAACAAGAAATGAGCGAAAGCTGAAAATTACAGCAACATAGCAACTTCGGAGTACAAAATAATTAATCTACAGCACTCAAACAACATGGCAAAGAGAATGAACATAAACTATACATAACCTAGAGCAAATAAGTCTTAAGGTGCACCCCCAAAGGAGTCACGGATCAATAGCAATAAGCTTGGACATATTGAACTTGACAATAAAATTCTGGCGGCGGAATTTTATTGAAACTTTGGAGCAAAAGTTAAACATGCTACAGCCACTTGAATGAGCATGTGAGAACATGAATGGAAATCCAACAATATATACTACAAGGAACAATCAAGATCCACCCAAAACTATCATGGTTTGTCCTAGAGCAGCAAGCAAACATGGCATCGGAACGTTACAGATTTCAGACTTAGTGAAAATCCACTAAGTGTTAAAACAGCAGTTTCATCATGGCATCTAAATGAGCAAGTTTAAGTCACCTCGAAACTAAACATGGCAAGTGGTAAGCACCACATCAAAGTACACATGATGGTGATCCCGAAACATACAAGCATGCATCATGGAGATAAACACAACGATAGCAACGAGCTCAACAAGATGGCATTTCATAACAAGTGAAACAACATCACAGCCACATGGCACTTTGGAACGATGATAAACATGGCAAGAATAAATCTATCATGCAACCTATCACCAACAACATGTAGAGCATGGCAAGACGAACACGTGGACAAGTCATTTGCATCATTCGGACAAACGAGCTAAAAGTTATCACATGGCAAAGATGGCATAAAAACATCACATAGCAGCAATTATATCGGGATGCACTCTTGCAACGGGAAAACAAGCACCTAGATGATCTCTAACATGCATGACACAAAAAGATAAAACGTAGTGCTAATCACCACGAATGTCTGGACATGCTATTTGCGCGAAACGGACAATCACACAAAAAGTTAGAGCAGTTGGAAAAATGCATCAGAAATCAATTCACAGGGACATAGAGGACTAAAAGAGGCAACCTCAGATCTGCAGAGAAGGAGATGGGCTCGGCCCGCGGGGAGATCTGGCAGAGGCGGCGGCCCAGGCGGCTGCTTCGGTCCGCGGCGGCTAGTTGGCGACGGATGGGCCGGCCTGGCTGGGCGAGCTGCGGAGGCCGGGAGGCGACTGGGCCCAAGGCGGCGGGGCCGAACGGCGGCTCGGGAAGGAGCGGCGGCGATGCGGGAGGCCGGCCTGCCTGGCGCGGCCCGCGGCCTGGCGGAGCGGCGGAGCCTGGCGAGGGGCCCGATCGGAGGCGCTGGCGAGGCGCCCGATCGGAGGCGCTAGCGAGGCGCGGCCCAGGGAAGGCGGATGGCTGGGGCCTGCCTGGCGCGGGAGCGAGGCGGCTCTGGAGGGCGACGGAGTGGGCCGGTGCGGGCGTGAAGGGGAAGTGGTCCCTGGCGACGGGACGGCCCGGTGCGGCTGGCTCGAGCAGCGGAGGGGAGTAGCGATCGGCGCTGGAGACTGCGGGAGGCCCGATGTGTGTTGACCTGGCCGAAATCGACGCGATCTGGTCGCTGCGGCTGGCTGCTTCGATCGAAGGATCTCCCTTGATCCACGAGATTTGCGGGAGGGGAGCTGCCAAGTGGAGAAGGGGGGCTGGCCAGATCCAAAAAATTAGGGGGAAGGAGGAGGAAGAAGCTAGAGATGCCTAAAATGGACCTAGGGGTCTACTATATAGCAGATTGCTAGGGTTTGGGGGATCTGGGGGTGTTTGGAGCCCTCCGATCGCGATCCGACGGATCCGATCGCGAGGGGAGTTAAGATGGGCCTAGGAGAGGGTAGTGGGCTGCTGTAGGGGTGTTTCTGGGCCACAAAGTGAAGGCACTTTTGACCACACGAATAACTGTTGAGAATAGCAAACGGAGTCCAAACGCGACGAGATTTGACAGGCGGGTTACACACCACAATACAACAACACACGACAAGTCTCGCGCCAAACCGGTAACGTTACACGGCCAAACACCAAAGTAGGTCTACGGGACGCCACGGACACGTGAGGGAGCTCCGGAACGCGAAACGGACAACGGGAAGGAACGCGTGGAACCGGATGCAAACGACAACACAAATGCAATGCGATGCACATGTCTACATGATATGAATGAATGCCACACACGCACACAACAAAACGACGAACACCCGAAAGACAAAGAACCCGGAATGGAATATATGAAGCCGGAGATATATTATATGCCCAAAAGGGAAAGTATTACATCCCGGGCATTACAAACTCTCCTCTACTACAAAAAGATCTCGTCCCGAGATCTTGGACTGGAAAAAGGAAGGGTACTCGGAACGAAGATGATCTTTTCGTTCCCACGTAGCCTCTCGGTCGGTGTGATGTGACCACTTGACTTTCAAGAATTTGATGGACTTGTTGCGGGTCTTGCGTTCGGTTTCTTCGAGAATAGCAACGGGATGCTCTCGGTAGGACAAGTCTTGTTGAAGATCAATCTCTTCAAACGGAATCATGCGCTCAGGTGCCTTGAAGCATTTGCGGAGTTGAGACACATGGAACACATCATGGACATTGGCAAAGTTGGAAGGGAGCTCAAGTTGATAGGCTAGATCGCCTCTTTTGCCAAGAATCTTGAAAGGCCCGACGTATCTAGGAGCAAGCTTTCCTTTGATACCGAATCTTTGGGTGCCTTTCATCGGAGACACACGGAGATAGACATGATCATCAATGTTGAAAGCCAAATCATGATGCTTGCCGTCATAGTAGCTCTTCTGACGCGACTGAGCGGCCTTGAGATTCTCACGTATGACTTTGCACATTTCTTCGGCTTCTGAGATCAAGTCATTGCCAAGAAGTTGACGTTCGCCTGTTTCAGACCAGTTGAGAGGGGTACGGCACTTTCTGCCATAGAGGATTTCAAACGGAGCTTTGCCGGCACTTGCTTGAAAGTTGTTGTTGTAAGAGAACTCGGCAAATGGAAGGCAGTCTTCCCATTTCATGCCAAGAGATATGACACAGGCTCTGAGCATGTCTTCTAGAATCTGATTCACTCGCTCGACTTGACCACTAGTCTGAGGGTGAAAAGCAGTGCTGAACCTGATCTTAGTGCCCATGGCGGACTGAAAGGAGTCCCAGAACCTTGATGTGAACAAGCTTCCACGGTCTGAGGATATAACTTGAGGAATGCCATGTAAGGACACAATTCTGGAAGTGTACAACTCTGCCAATTGAGCTGCATTGATTGATTCTTTGACTGGCAGGAAGTGAGCGACTTTGGTAAGCTTGTCGATCACCACGAAGATAGAATCATTTCCTCGCTTGGACTTAGGAAAACCAGTGACGAAGTCCATTTCAATGTGGTCGAACTTCCACTCGGGAATAGGAAGAGGTTGGAGAAGACCGGCTGGATGTTGATGTTCTGCTTTCACTCTTCTGCAAACATCACATTCATTCACGAATTGGGCAATCTCCCTTTTCATGCGTGTCCACCAGTAAGATTGCTTGAGATCTTGATACATCTTGGAACTGCCAGGATGAATGGAAAGGAGAGAATCATGAGCTTCTTCCATTATGAGCTTCCTGAGATCACCTTTGGGAACAACGAGTCTGTCCTCGAAGAACAAGGTATCTCTCTCATCAACACGGAAGCACTTGTATTTCGGAATGCCCTTAGCAATAGCATGTTTCACCTTCTTCACCATGGTATCACTGAGTTGGGCCTCACGGACTTGATCTTCCAAGGTAGGAGCAATTTGAAGATTTGCAAGAAAACCCTGCGAAACAACTTGGAGGTTGAGTTTCCTGAATGCTTCACAAAGCTCAGGCTGGTACGGCTTGATAAGCAGGCTGTTGCAATATGCCTTTCTGCTCAAAGCATCTGCAATCACATTTGCCTTTCCAGGAGTGTATTCGATGCTGGGATTATACTCTTGGATCATTTCAACCCAACGAGTCTGGCGGAGGTTCAGATGCGGCTGTGTGAAGATGTACTTCAAGCTCTTGTGATCAGTGAAGATGTCGACTTTTCTGCCCAACAACAGATGTCTCCACGTAATCAAAGCATGTACCACAGCTGCTAGCTCGAGATCATGTGTGGGATAGTTCTTCTCACCTGGCTTGAGCTGACGGGAAGTGTATGCCACAATTCTCTTATCTTGCATAAGGACACCACCAAGGCCTTGAAGAGAAGCATCACAGAATACTTCGTAGGGCTTGGACTCATCTGGAGGAGTCAGAACTGGAGCAGAGACGAGCTTTTCTTTGAGAGTTTTGAATGCCACTTCACACTCTGGAGACCAAAAGTATTTGACATTCTTCTGAAGCAAGTTGGAAAGAGGCTTGGCAATCTTGGAGAAGTTCTCAACGAACCTTCTGCAATAGCTTGCAAGACCGAGAAAACTGCGGAGTTGCTTGACGTTCTGAGGAGCTTCCCAGTTGACAATTGCTTCAACTTTCTCGGGATTAACCGCAATACCGTCAGCTGAGATGATATGGCCCAGGTACAAAACCTTATCGAGCCAAAACTCGCACTTTGAGAACTTGGCATAGAACTTATGCTCTCGGAGTCGATCAAGAACCAGACGTAAGTGTTTTTCGTGATCTTCTTCATTCTTGGAAAACACCAGAATATCATCCAGATACACAAGCACAAACTCGCCAGTATAGGGGTTGAAGATGTAGTGCATCATCCTCGAAAAGGTAGGAGGAGCATTGGCGAGACCAAAAGACATGACGGTATACTCGTATGAACCGTAGCTCGTTCTGAAGGCCGTCTTGGGAATGTCTTCCTCGCGAATGTGAATTTGGTGATAGCCCATTCGGAGGTCGAGCTTAGAGAACACTTTAGCTCCTTTGAGCTGCTCGAAGAGTTCATTGATGTTGGGGAGCGGATATTTGTTCTTTATTGTCTTCTTGTTCAATGGCCGGTAATCAACGCAGAGACGCTCCGTGCCATCTTTCTTCTTGACAAATAAGACACCACAGCCCCAAGGAGACGTACTAGGCCTGATGAGACCCATACTCTCCTGTTTATCAAGCTGCTTCTTCAATTCCTTCAATTCATCCGGAGAGAGCTTGTACGGACGCTGACATGCTGGCTCAGTACCCGGCTCGAGTTCAATAACGAATTCCACCTGACGGTGTGGAGGCATGCCTGGAAGTTCTTCAGGAAAGACGTCTTGATATTCGTTCACCACCGGAATTTGAGATATGGCATTAATTTCGCCCTTATCATTGAGAGAGAAAAGCCTGATAGTGTTATCCCTGGAGGCAAAGATAATCACATCTTCATCAGGATGAGTCATCTTGACTTCCTTCTGTGCACAATCAATGTGAACATCATGCTGAGAAAGCCAATCCATTCCGAGGATGAGGTCAATATCAGAATTACCAAGAACCACCGGATTAGCCAGAAATCGATAATCACCCATGCGAATAGACACGTTCGGAGCAACTGAGTTGGAAGTCATTTGAAAACCCGGAGAAATAATCTTCAACGGTCTAGGAATCCTTTCCGAAACCAATTCATGCTTAGCAACAAAAGGTCTTGAAATGAAGGACAATGAAGCACCCGAATCAAACAAGACTTTAGCTGGAAAAGAGTTAACTGAGAGGTTACCCAAAATCACATCAGAAGAATTCTCCGCTTCAGCTGCACTCATCAGATTGACCCTTGCTTGCTTGGGGTTGTGCTTGACAATAGCTGAACTCACAGGCGGAGGAGGTGGAAGGCGCTTCGGGTTCGGACATCTGTTGGCATAATGACACTTCTGGCCACACTTGTTGCAGACCACTTCTGAAAGAGGACGGAAAAGAGAACCACTTGACTTGGAGCCTTGAGACTGAAACTGCTTCCTCGACTGGTTGCTCGGGTTGGGTGGGTGGGAGAAACCACGTCCACTAGAGTTCTTGTTGCTGTTGGAGTTGTTGGAGTTGTTTTAGGGAGATCGAATCACTGGAGGAGGAGGAAGCCAAAATTTCTGTTGCTTCGAGACCATCTGAGACGATGAGGAAGAGTGAACGGCATCTCGAATTCTCTTTTTAGAAGCCTCCATCTTAAGCTGAGCTGCTTCTTGTTTCAAAGCCATGTTACAGAACTTGTCGAATTCATCGGGCTCGAACAAAGTGAGAGCAAGCTGAAGTTCATCTTTGAGACCTCCACGGAACTGGTAGATTTTGCTCTTGGCATCAGGAATGTCTTGCTTAGCATAGCGGGCGAGGTTTTGGAACTTGACATTATACTGGTAGACTTTCATAGAGCCCTGCTTCAGGTTGCGGAATTGCTCACGCATACCCTCGATGACACTTGTAGGAATGTGGTGAGAACGAAAGTCCTTGCAGAAATTCTCCCAAGAGATCACTTGACCTGGCCTGGAGTCTTTGTACTGCTGCCACCAGTCAGCTGCTTGGTCTTTGAGTTGGAAGGCTGCAAACTTCACATAATCCTCTTCCTTCATGTTACTGCACTCAAAATGCTTCTTTATGTCGGTTAACCAATCTTCAGCATCAAGAGGGTCGACACAGTTTTGGATTATTGGCCAAGAATTGGTTGAGGGTAGCATGGTGCTGCTGGTTGAAGAAGTTGCCTTGATTCCCTGGAACACCCTGATTAGCTTGATTAGCTTGCATCTGTTGCATCATCTGCATCAACATCTGGGTGTTCTGAGCTGTAGTCTGCATAATCGCTCTCCAAGCCTCAGACGGAGGAGGAGGGGAAGGAGGACGATCTGGGACCTCTTCACCCTCTGGGTTAGCGTTGGGAACTCGTTTCGGAGCCATCCTGAAAGAGATGACCACGAATCAGCAATTGATTGATAGAAGGTATAAGCTGAATCAATGGAATGAATTGCAACAAGTCTTCACAATAATCATTCGAACAATAGAACGAATGAAATCATTCGAACAAGAGGAACGAATGAAATTCTCAGTTAAATGATAACATCAATCTTCACGAGAAGCCACATAGGGGACAAAAGGTAAAATAAGAAAAACAACAAGGTACAGACGGGAACAAACACAAGATAGGAGCTTCGTTCTAACATCTTTGTGCTGAAAGCATATGAACGCGTTACGAAAGGGTTCTGCAATCCCCGGATCAGCATAGCCAAGGACCCTTTAAGATGCAACTCCCGATCGGAACATCGGTCATAATACCACTTCACTCAATGTAGAACCCCGAACTCGCTAACCTGCATTCGTTGGAAGAATGCCTACGATCTACTGGATAAACCCACCTATTAATTTCCGAAAGATTCCAGTTATGCAATCAGGTGTTGGGGATACACGGGAAGCACCGCGCAATCAACTCTAAACCTACATCCAGGTGTATCCATCCTTCAACACATAACCAGTCTTTCTCGGAAACTGTCTACCTCGGACCTTCGAAAAGCATCCACTATAACAAGCTATGGCAATACTCCCGAACTACCTCCCCAGTACTGGGTGATGTCAGGGTTATCTTGCCACTGGCCGTATAGGAGAGATTTTTGATGTCGGCCGTCTTAAGTATTTAGTACTGCCGCGATATGCTTGTGACGACAATACCCCGAAGCTCAACTCCCCGGGACACTGCCACAACCCCTAATGTCAGGAGGCATCGAGAACAATATTCTCGTCACAAGAACATCGAAACAATCCCAGAATACTCACGAGATTCCTAAAAAAAATTGGTGCAATTTTTGAAGATAGAAGAGACAAGAGTAGACGTCAGGAGTCCTCACCAGAGAGAAAGGGGATGAGAAGCAAAGAAATCCTACTCTCTGATATAATATATAGGACTCAAAATATTTTCAGTGTGTGCCTAGACTCGACCGTCAACGATTCGATCAAACAGTGGGGGCTCCTAGGTCGGAGAAGGCTCTGAATACCAACTTGTAATGCCCAGGATGGAACTATACCTCCTACGTGTCGAGGCACGACTTAAAGGTATAAGTCCATCCTAGAATGATCTCAAGTTTGGTAATCTTTGCACATCTCATGTAAAAGAGGGGATTGTAAACATAAAAATAGTTGGCTTACACTCGCCACGTCACACAAATACAATACATGTCTCAAACATCATACATTTAAAACATCACTGCCCTCTAATGGTAAAGTCCAAAAGATAAGATACCAAACATAAATTAAATCCACAGGTCGGATCGAATCCTAGTAGAAGTCTCCACTACTGATCATCAGGATAACAAACATAGTATCGACTACGCTCCTCGTCGTACTCCCAGTCAAGCTCGGTGCCATCACCTGGATAGCTCACAACTGGACCTGCATCTGGTGTGGTGAAGTAACTGTGAGCCACAGAGGACTCAGCAATCCCGTTCCCGGGTAACAAGACTATTTAAGCCTTGGGAGAGGAGAAGGCTGAAGAAAAGAATAAGTGTCTGCAGCAGCAACTAGCAACTATCTTACGTGAGAGAGTGCGAGAAGAGAAGGCCTCGGTCGAGAGATGATCACGAAGTGATCCTAGCTAAGCTCAACAAACATAACCCCTCCGTGTTCAACTTCCGAATCCCTATTCGGAAATTGACGGTCACGGAACACACGCTGGTAGTGTATTGAAACATTGTGTCAAGTTATCTACAACCGGATATTAACAAGCTCCCATCTGCCACATAACCGCGGGCACGGCTTTCGAAAGTTCATAACCCTGCAGGGGTGTTCCAACTTGGCCCATTACAAGCCCACGATCCGCGGAGTCGCAACTCCAAAGTGGGAAGACCCGAGTATTCTCGGAATCCCGTGCTCAAGATACTCCGAACTAAGGTAAGGCTAATCCAGCAAATCCTCCCGGCGTACCGACACCCTGATAGTAGCCGCGCGTATCTAGTCTCAGGCCACGACCGGATGAGCACAGCATACAGTTGCCGAAATACACAAGTTGCCAAGGGGGGCCCCGCACACGACTCTAGTTTGGACCAACACTCACATCGAGCACTGGCCCAGGGGGGTTGAATTAATTAAGCCTCGGGTTAATTACTCCCCCGGAAAGTTTTAGTTGTTTAGGCGAATAGTACCAATGTTGGGACTTGCTGGAAAAGACTTAGCACTTAGCGGTTTATCGAGGGGGTCCCATACACCCCAACCGTGTTAGGAACGCATAATCAAGGAACATAACACCGGTTTAAACGGTTCCTAACGGCATGAGTGGAACAAATCACCAAGCAAAAGGCTTAGCCTTCCACCCTTGCCAATATATAGATGATTTCATTTTAAGCATTTATATAGTGTGATATAACCCAACAAACTTCAACATGAAGCAAGCATCTTCGATCTTCACCTGCAACTACCAATGCTATAAGAAGGGCTGAGCGAAGCGTACTTAGCCAAGCAACGGTTTGCATAGGTAGGGTGGTTAAACATGGTAATAGTTACAAGTAGGAGGCTGACAGGAAGAACATGGGCATCGAGGCAAAACTATAGAGCGGAACTACTAGCAATAGGCAAAGATAGTAATGTTATCGGGGTTCGGTCATCTTGCCTGAAGAGAAGTCGTTCGGATCGTAAGAAGGGTCCTCGTGCTCAACCTTGTTGGTAACCTCGTGCTCTTACTCGTACTCGGTCTCAGCTTCCGGCTCTAAACAATTCAATCACACAAGGCACGAATCAACAAGATGCAATGCGCACTCAAAAATGATGGATGCATGATGGATGCACTAAGAGAGCACACGGAGCACGGAAAATAGCACTCAAGCAAATCACCTCAAAACATGATAACAATAGGAGATTATGATTCTACATGAAAAATCACTCAAGTTTCATATAAGACTCGCAGAAATCGGAGCTACGGGCTAAAAGTTATGCCCGAAACAAGAAATGAGGGAAAGCTGAAAATTACAGCAACATAGCAACTTCGGAGCACAAAATAATTAAGCTACAGCACTCAAACAACATGGCAAAGAGCATGAACATAAACTAGACATAACCTACAGCAAATAAGTCCAAAGGTGCACCCCCAAAGGAGTCACGGATCAATAGCAATAAGCTTGGACATATTGAACTTGACAATAAAATTCTGGCAGCAGAATTTTATTGAAACTTTGGAGCAAAAGTTAAACATGCTACAACCACTTAAATAAGCATGTGAGAACATGAATGGAAAGACAACAATATATACTACAAGGAACAATCAAGATCCACCCAAAAACTATCATGGTTTGTTCTAGAGCAGCTAGCAAACATGGCATCGGAACGTTACAGATTTCAGACTTGGTGAAAATCCACTATGTGTTAAAACAGCAGTTTCATCATGGCATCTAAACGAGCAAGTTTAAGTCACCTCGAAACTAAACATGGCAAGTGGTAAGCACCACATCAAAGTACACATGATGGTGATCCCGAAACATACAAGCATGCATCATGGAGATAAACACAACGATAGCAACGAGCTCAACAAGATGGCATTTCATAACAAGTGAAACAACATCACAGTCACATGGCACTTTGCAACGACGATAAATATGGCAAGAATAAATCTATCATGCAACCTATCACCAACAACATGTAGAGCATGGCAAGACGAACACGTGGACAAGTCATTTGCATCATTCAAACAAACGAGCTAAAAGTTATCACATGGCAAAGATGGCATAAAAACATCACATAGCAGCAATTATATCGGGATGCACTCTTGCAATGGGAAAACAAGCACCTAGATGATCTCTAACATGCATGACACAAAAAGATAAAACGTAGTGCTAATCACCACGAACGTCTGGACATGCTATTTGCGCGAAACGGACAATCACACAAAAAGTTAGAGCAGTTGGAAAAATGCATCAGAAATCAATTCACAGGGACTTAGAGGACTAAAAGAGGCAACCTCAGATCTGCAGAGAAGGAGATGGGCTCGGCCCGCGGGGAGATCTGGCAGAGGCGGCGGCCCAGGCGGCTGCTTCGGTCCGCGGCGGCTGGCTGGCGACGGATGGGCCGGCCTGGCTGGGCGAGCTGCGGAGGCCGGGAGGCGACTGGGCCCAGGGCGGCAGGGACGAACGGCGGCTCGGGAAGGAGCGGCGGCGATGCGGGAGGCCGGCCTGCCTGGCGCGGCCCGCGGCCTGGCAGAGCGGCGGAGCCTGGCGAGGGGCCCGATCAGAGGCGCTGGCGAGGCGCGGCCCAGGGAAGGCGGCTGGCTGGGGCCTGCCTGGCGCGGGAGCGAGGCGGCTCTGGAGGGCGACGGAGTGGGCCGGTGCGGGCGCGAAGGGGAAGTGGTCCCTGGAGACGGGACGGCCCGGTGCGGCTGGCTCGAGCAGCGGAGGGGAGTAGCGATCGGCGCTGGAGACTGCGGGAGGCTCGATGTGCGTTGACCTGGCCGAGATCGACGCGATCTGGTCGTTGCGGCTGGCTGCTTCGATCGAAGGATCTCCCTTGATCCACGAGATTTGCGGGAGGGGAGCTACCAAGTGGAGAAGGGGGGGCTGGCCAGATCCAAAAAAATTAGGGGGGAGGAGGAGGAAGAAGCTAGAGATGCCTAAAATGGACCTAGGGGTCTACTATATAGTAGATTGCGAGGGTTTGGGGGATCTGGGGGTGTTTGGAGCCCTCTGATCGCGATCCGACGGATCCGATTGCGAGGGGAGTTAAGATGGGCCTAGGAGAGGGTAGTGGGCTGCTGTAGGGGTGTTTCTGGGCCACAAAGTGAAGGCACTTTGGACCACACGAATAACTGTTGAGAATAGCAAACGGAGTCCAAACGCGACGAGATTTGACAGGCGGGTTACACACCACAAAATAACAACACACGACAAGTCTCGCGCCAAACCGGTAACGTTACACGGCCAAACACCAAAGTAGGTCTACGGGACGCCACGGACACGTGAGGGAGCTCCGGAACGCGAAACGGACAACGGGAAGGAACGCGTGGAACCGGATGCAAACGACAACACAAATGCAATGCGATGCACATGTCTACATGATATGAATGAATGCCACACACGCACACAACAAAACGACGAACACCCGAAAGACAAAGAACCCGGAATGGAATAGATGGAGCCGGAGATATATTATATGCCCAAAAGGGGAAGTATTACATCCGGGGCATTACAGAAAAGCACCTCTTCCTTTTGGCCCAAGACCCCTCCACCACAGCCCACTAACCCAGCACAACCACTTCCATCCTCTCGGTCGTCGGATCGTGATCGTGTGGGTAAAAACCGCTCCTCATTTGGACATTCCTAGCTCCCTATGCCTATAAAACAGACCCCATCCCCGAATTCCGGATCAAACCCTAGCTCCTCCTCCCTCCGCGCTGCGTCGGACACATCCGACCCGGTCAAACATGTCCGCCCCTCCGCAGCCACGTCGCCCTAGCCACTAGCAGCGCGCCACCTCAGCTTCTCCGCCGACGCGCCCAATCGTAGGCCGCCACGTGGGCGTCCACCGCCCTCCTCCACCGCGTCGTGCCGCCGGGCCCGCGGAGCTCGCAGCCGGCCCGCCCGGCCCGCGGGCGCGCCTCCAGCCGCCAGGATCCCGCTCTGCCTCCCGCTCTGCCTCCTGCGCCGGCGCGCTCCGCCGCCGCCCCGGCATCTCCCCGCCGCCTTGTCCGCCGCCGCGTAGCACCACCCGCCGCCGCCTCGGGGACACCGCCCCGCCGCCGCCTCGGGCGCCGCCCCGGCCGCCACGCTCGCCGGTCTTCTACTCCGGCCGGCCGCCGCTTCAATCGCCGGCCACCACTTCAACCGCCGGCCACTGCTCCCCGCTCCACGCCGCCTCTCCGCCTCCAACTCCGGCCGGTCCGGCCACCGCCGCCTCGCGAGAGCTCCTCCTCGCCGGATCCGAAGAAGGTGGATCAGATCCACCACATCACTGAACCAAACGGCCCGCTCTGCGCCCGGATCTCTCCATCCCGCTCCATCTCGTCCCGTTGACTTTTCGGAGGGTAGAATTCCACTAAGTCCCGGATCTGAGTAAATTTGTTGCCTCCTTTGACATGTGATAACTTTGTGCTCGGTGCTCCGTTTTGCGCGTATGCTATGTCGAATGTTCATCTTGTCGTGCTCTACATGTTAGCATCAGTGTCATGCATGTTAGAGTTCATCTAGTTGACTTAATCTTCATGGCAAGAGTGCTTCGTGCTGAAACTGTTTCAGCACTAGTTGTCTGTGTAAATTTGTTGGCATGTTCGTGAGCTAGTAACTTTGTGCATGTTGGTCCGAATGGAGTGAATGATATGTCCAAATCTTCATTGTGAAATGCCCTACATGATGGTTGCCGTAGCATTCATGTTAGGTGTCATATTGCCATGTTTATCTTTGTTGCAAAAGTGCATTTGGCTGATAAGTTTCTGAACTTGTTATGAGATCATGTTTTGCCTTGCTTGTGCATATTAATCCATGAGTCATATGAGCTAGGTGTCAACATGAGTTTCGCTCTTCGGAATGTGCTCTACGTGTTAGATTAATTTTCATACCAGGATATGTCTTGAAATGAGTGCAACAAGCTTGTTAACATGTCATCATGATGTTAAATTTCTGCTAAGTGTGTATCTGTTAATATTATTGCCATGTGTCCATGTTGCCACCGTCTTTGTTGTGCATGTTTAGATTTGTCCAGTGGGTGTTCCTTGATGTATATGTTATGCTCTAGCTATCCATGCTCTTGTTTGCCATGATGCAATGTTGTAGCTTGTTATTATGAGGCCCTCAAGTTGCTATAAAATGTTCCTGACAGCATGCCCAAATTTTGCTAAGTCTGGATAAACTTTTGCACTTTTGCCATGGTGTTTGGGACATGTTCTAGTATGTTGTAGAAGTAGCCATGTGGTTATTCTTGAAGAGCATGTTATGTATGTTATTGCCATGCCTTTTGCTTGCATGATGGCTTGATGTCACTTGTTGTTTTCATGCTCTCAAGTGACTATAAAATGTATCTGTCAGCATGTTATCAACTAGTTCAGTTTTGCCACGAGTGTAGCTGGTGTTCTATGCATCCTATGAGCATTTTCTTGCTTTGAGTAGCTTCCCAAATATGTCTACTTGATGTTGGTTATCTTAACTTGTCATGCTATGCTTTGAGTTCAGTTGCACAAGCTTGTAAACATGCCTATTCGTTGTAATTCTGCCATGCCTTGTAATTTTCACTAAGTGTGAGATTCCGTAAATTTATTGCAACTTGTCATGCTTGTTTAATTGTGTTCCAGCAAGGTTTTGGGTGTGCTCTAAGTTCATGCTTGTTATGTATCATGTCTATTTCACATCCATGCCCTTTGTCTCCATATTTGTGTGATGTGGCATAATTATTTCTTGCTCCAAAGATGCCATGTTGCTGTAAACTACAGTTTCACTTGAATATTGTTTTGCTTGTCTTTTGCAAACCGTGCATCCGTTTCCGGTGATCTTTACATCGATTTCAACCGAAATATTCCCCTCTATCCAGTGGCTTGCTTGGTTTCCCAAGATGAGGCATTTTCCATCATCTTCTCCTTAGGCTCAAGAGCTTCCACATGCATACGCACATCATACTCGCATCCCTTGTTATGAATTGCATCATGTTGATTGTGCATTGCACCATGTTTGATAATGTGCCTTTGTTGTGTTCTTGTGTTGGGTAGAGCCGGGAACCGATTCGGAGTTCGAGGTTCCTACCAAGGCTGAGTTTGAGGAGCAAGGTTACGATCCCTCTGTCGAATCAACAGGCAAGATGACCATTACCAGATATCACTACTATCTTTCCCTATGCTAGTTGTCTCGCTCTTTAGATATTGCCTCGATGCCTATTCCTGTTTGTCAGCCCTCCTATTGTTGCCATGAAACTCTCTAACCACCCCCTAGCAAACCGTTGTTTGGCTAAGTACGCGTCGCTCAGCCCCTCTTATAGCGTTGTTAGTTGCATGTGAAGATTTGAAGATTCTTGCCCCATGATGAAGTTATTGTTGGGATATCACAATATATAATCTGTTAAACTAAATCACCTATATATTGGTAATGGGTGGAAGGTTAAGCCTCTTGCTTGGTGTTTTGTTCCACTCATGCCACCCTAGGAACCGATAAACCAGTGTTATGTTCCTTGATTTTGCGTCCCTAACACGGTTGGGGTTTATGGGCCCCCCTTGATAATTCGCTCTGTGTTAAAGCTTTTCCGGCAAGGCCCAACATTGGTTTTACATTTGCCTAAACAACTAAAACTTGCGTAGGGCGTTGCAAACCCGAGTTCTTAACCCACCCCCCGGGCCAGTGCTCCTCATGAGTGCTGGTCCAACCCATAGT